>JACBWW010000032.1:2774983-2919078 GCA_020086605.1 Lanius collurio | reverse complement strand
TTCCATATCAGTAAAGTCGGTCATGGTGGGGCGGCTCAGCCTGCGGGAGGTGCCCGACCTCCCGGACATGAGGAAGCGGGGCGACTCCGGGCTCGACAGCCCCGACTCCGGGCTGCCCCCCAGCCCCGGCCCGGCCCCGCCGCCCTGGCTGCTCTCTTCGGGCAGCCCCGACCGCGCCGCCGCCAACGGGCTCCCGGAGCCCGAGCCGCCCGCGCCTTCCGCCGCGGTGAGTACGGGCCCCTCCCTGCTGCCCGGGGCCGCCGGCACCTTCCGGGACCCTCCGGGATCCCGGGACCGGCAGCTCCGCGCAGCCGCTGCCCGGCCCGGTGCCGCCGCGGCAGGTGCGGGGTCCCGGCGGAGCCGCTGCCCTTCGGAGCCCCGCATGGGCGGCCCCGGGCATCGCACGGGGAAAGGAGGGTGGAAGCAAACCCGCGGGGGTGACCGGGGCTGGCCGGCGTCGGAATGGGTTGGAACAAGCGGCCGCCTTTTCCCTCCGTTGTAACCGAGCCCTCCGGCCGCTGTCGCGTCCCCGGAACGGGTCTGCACCGGGAGGGAAGGATCCCGCCGGGAACCGGGCAGTCCGGGGCTTTTTGCAAAGCTCTGAGGTCGGCTCTTGGTGCAAGGGAAGCTCCTCTCCCTCCTGCCCCAGGTCGGGGCTGGGACGGCAGCGCAGGACGTCTTTGGGAATCCCTGTGGAAAGTGAACTCCCGTTATTCCGGAGTGACCCAGAGTAGTAACTTTATTCTGCATAAACAATGGTTTCGGTTAGTTCGGGTTTTCACCAAACAGTTTTTGGATGTTGAGCTGCTGGTACAAATACTTTGGAGACTGCAGATGTAGAGGAAAAATCCTTTTTCTACAGGGGTGCTGCTGTGAAATTGGAAGAGGCCATAGGAGGGAAAGATGCTCACAGGCCCCTCAGCCCTCGATAGTAAACACACGTGCAGAGGTGGCTTCAAAAACACACAGGGCTTGGGTTCCATCCCTTCAGGGCTGCTTTGGTTTCCGTGGGCTGTGGGATTCGGTGTCAGCTCACGGTGCTGAGTGTCCAGGAGGGGAGCACAGGGGCAGTCCATGAATCACTGCTCAGTGGGAATGAGTTCATCCTTCCCAACAAGTTGTGTGTGAATTAGGTTGGACTTAATGCCTTCCAACAGGAGCCAGGGTGTAGCTGTGGAGTGGCTCATGGTGAGGTGCCCAGTGATAATTCCCTGTCTGTGGGTGTATGGGGTGAATCCAGCAAGGAGAGAGCTCTCAGACACCTATAAAATGTTGGTTATACCTTGAGCGTGGGTTCATACAGGGAGCAGACTACACTGCACCAAGGGACTGTATTCCTCTCTCATTTCCCAGAGTGGCTCCTCTGAATTAAGCTCCTGCAGTTAGGACTTTGTCTTCAAAAAATGCTCCTGCCCACCTCTTGGATGCTGTAGACCAGTGTGGAGTCAGGCCTGAAGGATGCACCTGCAGCACATGGTGGACTAGAAGATCCTCCTGAACCTCAACAGCTCCATACTGAGGGATAAATAAATCTGTTTTCCTGAGAGTGTACTGCATTGTAACATAAAAGTTACAACAAAATGGTAACATAAACCCTTTGGCATTTTTTTGCAGAGTTCTGTGTTCTCCCCCAGCCCCGTTCTCTCCAGCTGTGCTCCAAGATTGTGTCCTTTATCCTTTGGCGAAGGAGTTGAGTTTGACCCTTTACCACCAAAGGAAATAAGGTAAATATTGTGTTACAGTCATCTCTTTTGGAAGGAGTTAGAGGAGTTAGCCTGCAAAGGAGCAGTTAGGCCTTATCAGTGCCTGTGAGTCAAGTTAATTTATTTGCAGAGCCATTGTTCACCACAGCTGTACATTCCTGGACCTGGACATTTGTACAGGCCCAAGGAGTGTTCAGCCTCTTTTAATCCCACCCCTATGGTTGTTTTGTTGGTTATTCTTCCAGGAAGACTTTCTTATATTTTACTCTCTTGCTTTTACTTCCTTGCACTGCTCCAAAACGTTGCCTTTCAACTGATTAACCAGGAGGTAATTGACAGGGAAGAGCTTCAAAGGTCTTTTTAGGATGGTTTCATTAAGGGAAAGGAATTTTGCTCTTGCAACCTCATGGTTTTATAATAAGCACTTTCTATCTTAACAGCTGTGGCTGGTTGTGTGAGCTAAAAGAAATGGTAACATTCAGAGGAGTGCATAATTCTTTTCTTTAATGGGCTGCATCACTTCACAGCCTGTGAATTATTCCTTTGAACACCATGATTTGAGTAATGAGAAGAGAAGGCTCTCGGTTGATGACTATGCAATTAGAGGGAGGCTGATAAAATCAAATGGATGCCTAATGCAGGGGAGGGTAGGGAGATTTATGTCCTGGTGTGGGGAAGGAGCCTGTGCTGTGGCTGGAAGTGGAGGCAGTTAACTCCTTAGTCAGTGGAAAAGCCAGCACAGAGTCATCACAGTACGAAGGAGATGGAAACTTTCTTTTGCGACCCAGGCAGGGAGGCTTTGGGTGTGCAAACTGCAGTGTTTTCCTGCCAGCTGAATCTTCAGGAGTTTGTCTTCAGAGAGTGCCCCATGCCAGGGGTGATAGCAGAGCACTCCCACGTGATTCCTGGCAGAGCAAAGCTGAGGAGATAACGTGTGCTTCCGCGGGCTCGGAGGAGCTGGATGTTTGTGTGCCGAGCCTAAGCGTGGATCAAGGCCTCTGGGTTTAGGAGTTTTGTAGGAGGTTTGCACGTTCCCACAGCTCAGGGCTGAGAAGGAGTTTCGGTAGCACCGGCAGCTGGGCTGGGCACTGATAATCCCGGGAATGCTGCTGACAGAAGGCTCTTTTCTCATCCCCTAAATGTGTAAGACACCAGCGGACGGTTCTGCGTGCGGTGGCAGCTCCGGCGCTGCGGAGCCACCCCGCTAACCCCACATCTCCTCTTCCCCACACCCCCACAAGCAGAGCTGACCCCTCCCTCTCCTTGCAGGTACACCTCCTCGGTGCGATACGACTCGGAGAAGCGCTTCATCGACGACGTGTACCTGCCCGTGGGCCTGAGCGTGGCCTCGTGCAGCCAGACCGTCGTCTGCGTGCCCAACTGCTCGTGGCGCAGCTACAAGGCCGAGGTGCGCTTCGAGCCCCGCCACAGGCCCCGGCGCTTCACCAGCACCACCATCATCTACCCGAAGCACGCCAAGACTGTCTACACCACCACGCTGGACTACAACTGCCGCAAGGCCACGCGCAGGTTCCTCTCCAGCGTGGAGCTGGAAACCTCGGAGTACCTCGGCACCGACTGCGGCCTGGATGGCTGCTGACCGCGGCCGCCCCTCTTGCTCTGGTCCGCCCCTAATGTACTGTGCTAACTCCACCTGCTAAAAGCGGGTCCAGACCCTCTCTCTCAGCTCCTAACTCCTGCTTTCAAGCGTCAGAAAGGGCCCGAGTGTGGTTTTCTGTGGGAACATAACTTAGTAAGGGACTTTTCGCCTCTAAAAGCCGTGAGTTCCCTCCCCTTCCCCGCAGCGCAGTAATCAGGTGAAAATAACGGGAAGTGCTTTCCCAGAGGAAAAGTGGACAGGTAAGGAAGAGTGTGGGGTAGTGCCTGGCAGGTGGAGATCCATTTGGTGCTTCGTGGTGATGTGTAAAAAATAAGGGCAGTTCACTCTCTTGCAGAGAATCCACCCAGTCGTTTGGTTACACATAGAGCTGTCAAGCATTTCAGTTTAGATCTTGTTATCTCCAGAAGAACCACCCCCTGGAAATTGCTGGAAAAGGCTAACAGAGAAAAACCCAGAATGCTGCATTTAACACACACAGAGATGTTAACATATGGCATTCACATCTTGCGTGAAGGTGTAAACTGGGAAGAAGAGGGATCCTGAGCAGAGCAGGAGATGAACTGCTTGTGCAGCTCCAGGCAGCAGAGAAAGGAGGGTGTGATTCCAGTTCTTTGGGTGGTGAGGAATCCTCTGTGCTCACACCACCTGTGTTCTGTGTGACACACCAGTGTTTCTGTGCCTGCAGTACAGCTTGTAACAGAGAACACCAGGGCAGAAATTATCCCTGTGTTGTCAGAAAGTCGGATCTTGGTGATGTGGAAAACCTCAAGTGCCTTGTTTTTACCCACACTGACTGTGTGCACTAAGGGAGCTGTAACCAAAGCAAGGGTCAGCTTAAGTGCTGGGCAGAGGGACCCAGAATGGCATTGTGGTGGGGCTGGGAGGAGGGAAATTGTAGCAAAGGACAGGCAGGTTTTTAGCTCTGCTTCCCTACTGAGCTTGTCATGGCAAAATCCGTGTCCTTGGAAGCGGGGATGTCACTGGGATGGGGCAGCCTCTGCCTGTCTGCAGGCTGCTGAAAAACCTCTCATGAGTGCATGATGGGTTTGGGGACCAAAGGGAATAGCTTCAGATACCATGAAAGTCTGTCTGGATGTTACATGAGTTCATTTGTCGTGTGCCTTGATGAAAATAAGACAGAAACGTTTCCTTCTTTTCCCAGATTTTTTTTTTCCTGTGTTGACAGAGTGCTGTGTGGAGAGCCTCTGCTTTGGGGAGCATGGGTTGTGCTGGTTTTTTGTGTGGTGTAGCCTCTCAGAAACACCTGATAGACCTGTCTTAGCTGGACACAGCTTTTCCATGTATTCCAAAACTCCTCTGAGGTGTGAGTGTGCAAAACCAGTCCTAGAGCAGCTTTTAAAGAGGACTTGGCAATGCACAGCCCCAGGGGTGAGTTTTGTCAGTGGCAACCTCGGGAGCCTGTTCTTGAGCTGTGCTTTAACGTGTGTTTGTGCAAGTGTGATGGATGGTGTGGAAGTGTATCCCAGGGAACTGAAAGGAGTTGGGAGACAAAGAGTGCAGCAGGAAGGAAACCTTGAATCTGTATGGTTTGGGGTTTTGTTGTTGTTGTTAGGGGTTTTTACTTATTTATTAGCTCAGAATAGAACATCCTTCACCTTTGGTACTTGCCTCAGAAAGGCAGCTCCTAAAACAATCCCAGGATGAGAGAGGACACGGTCGGGCAGGCAACGCTCCCGAGGTAAGAGCAGCACGGTGTCACCCTTACACATCTTGGTCTCAGGCTGCAAGACTTGGGAGATGTGTCTTAAATGTGATGCAATTCTGCCCTAACTGCTGCCCCAGGATGTCCTTGTGGTGTAACAGAAGGCCCAGCTCACCCCACAGCCCGTGGGGTTTCAGTCTCCTCTGTGGGATGGGGTTGCTCCATCCCTCTCTCCCTGCACCTCGCTCCTGGAGCAGCTGCTGCTGGCCACTGTTGGACACAGGATCCTGGGAGAACACAGACCCTGGATCACTCCCACAAGTGCTCTCCCAGTGAATCCACTTGGAACAGATCTGAGAGGAGGCTGGTTGAAGTTGTAGCCATTAGTTGTTCCTAGTTAGAAGCAAACCAACCCACAAAATAGCCCTCACGCTCTGGTTTTAGGGTAAAGCACCTGATTTTTATAAAGCAAGCAAATTTAATGTGTACCTCTTAAGAATATTTTAATTGGTAGAGATACCTTTTAAATTATTTATGTTCCAACATTTGCAAAGCTCTGATTAGCTCTGTGCAAGTGTTCTGGTGTCTGTGATGTTTCCCACCCTCTCCTTCTGATTTTCAATTTGTCTTTTACTTTATTGGTAATAAATGATCTGAAAACCATCCTGCAGGGAAGTCTCTTTATTTCTCATTCAAAGCTTTTCAGTGTTTATTGTGGTAGTTACTTAGAAATGAGTACATAATATTTCCTGCCAATCCCAACTCCCCTCCTTTCTCTTCTATTTGTTGTTTACATATTCTAGGAGGGTGTTTCCTATATAAAACTGTCTATATTAAAAACCAAACCAACACCAAATGTTGTGGCTTTGTCAGTTTAGTAAGATGTTGAAAAAGTGCTCTGGAGACAGCTGAAAATCCTCTCCATAATGTGTTTGAGTCGTTCATCTGGTATAGTTTTATTTTTAAAGAGAGTTTCTGGTATGGATTTCAGCATATCCTACAAGTGAAGAACTAATCCCTTTCAAATAGAACATGTATTTAACCAGGCAGGACTTTATTTTTAAAATGTAGATGCTCAAATGCTCCATTAGTAAACACAGCAGAAATGTAAGACTGGAGTGTGTTATGCATTAAACTTTATAAAACCAAACTAGATGATTATAAGCAATTGTGTTGAGAGAAATGCTGGGGTGTTTTTCTGGATGCTTAATCTGTTCTTTTAACCTTTCCACATTTGCAGGCGTGCTGATTTTGTTAGCAACTCTGGCAGAGCAGGAGTGGATGTAATTGAACATCAGTTAATTAATTCCTAATGGGATTTTTTGCTTACTTTTTATTGTTCATCTGGTTATGTGCTTGTGGAAGCTCTAGAGTTGCGTGTAATGACATTATTGGGGTCTGGGGAGCTGTGGAGCTGCTCTGAAGCTGCTGCTTCCTGCAAAAGGTTCTGAGAGCTTTTGGGTATCCTGGAGTTTTGGAGTCTTAAACAGGAGAAAAGCCAAATATAAACATCAGTACTGCATAAAAGGGTCTATTTGAAGAGCCATTAAGAAAAAAACTTTTATAATCAGTGCAGTGTCTTTCAGGGGAGTTCAGGGAGACTTTCAGATGTCACTTAAGTTTCAAATGTTTCCTTTAGTGAGGGCTGGGCTGGTTTCCTTAATTATTTCCATGACACTCTATATGAAAAACATTCTTTCATTATAAAATTTGAAGTAGGGGAGTACAAGGCTGTTCAATGGGATTTTTAATTCATGTTAGCCCAATGAGCTTCTTCTAATTAGTACCTACCCTTCCAAGGAAACCCTCTTGTTCTGGATGTTGTTCTTTCCCTCTCACACGTGCTTCTCCAAAATGTCACATCTGAGGGTCTGAGACAATGAGTTTTTGTGGCAAAATAAAACACTCAACCTAACAGTTGGATCAAAAACCAGGAGGTGAGGGTTGGATTCCCATCCTGACTTTGCAGCTCGCTCAGTCTCAAGGAAGGTAAGTTCCCTGTGCCTGGAAATCATTTCAGCCTCCAGACAAGGTCCAGTCCTTCATCTGCTCACAAATCTGCAATGGGAATACCTGCAAAGGTCAGGACTATTATTTGGGAAATAAACCAACAGTAGTAATCAGGAATATTAGGAATACTCCAGGACAGACACACAGTGTGGCAAGGAGCACTTCTAATTGTTGATGCAGTCTGAGTTGTGTCCATATTTTAACAGGTTGGTTGGTTTGTTTTTTAAAGCAGAAGTGCCCTGTCCTCCACACAAACACAGTGAGTAACCACTGCTAAGCCACAGAAATGGTTGGGATTTTGGCTGACACCCCTGGTGCAGCTCAGAGGCTCCTTCAGCATTCAGTTCATGCTTTGCCCTTCCAGAAAATGACTGCAGGAATCTTCTTTAAATGCTGCAGCCATGGAGGGGTGGGGAATGCCTGGCAGCTGGGCAGTGTTCCTGGATATACAATTCATACCTTTCCCTCCTGTTCACCCTATAAACATGCAGCCTTTCCTCCTCTGCCACAGGATCCTCCAGAATCCCACCCCACCAGAGGTTTTGGCTCAGCTGAGCACAGAGACCTTCCTCTGCTCCACCAGAACCCAAAATGCTGCAAGTTGATGCTACAGCCTTGTTTATTTTTGCATCTTCCTGATTCTCCTCTGCAGTGTTTTGGGCTGAGTCAGGGTTCCTCCCAGGAGCTGGGATTTGAAGTGCTGGAAGGGCAGTGGGCCTGCTGCTTTCTGCTTTTGTGGTGCTGGTTTTCTGTTAAAATGATAAATGCTGTTAGCAAAAAGGTAAGTGGTGCTTCTGAGGCTTTCCTGCTTATTTCATAAACCAAAAATAAAATGAGGCAACTGCTTGCTGTGCCATAGTAAAACCCCCCAAATCTACAGGAAAAATAGTAATGGCCCCAAAATCTTACCTTAAAGTAGGAAATATATATTTTTCCAATTGGCCAACATAGGGATTGTCACAGCTGTAAAATGTATTTATTGAGGCTGTTAATGCATTAATAGCACTTCTGCACTGGCATCAGGTTCACTGTGTTTGCCTGACTCAATTAAAGCAGGAAATTGGTTCTGAGTTGTTGGGGATTTTTTTAAGCTGTTATCCATTAATACAGCGAGCCACGTGATTTTAATTTTTTTTAATAGTGCAATTTTGGGAAACTTTCGGGCATCTTTTATGCTAAGATACTGGAGATGAGTGGAACTATTCCTTTACACAGAAGATTTTTGGAAATAACCCTTCCATTTTCTGTAGTTTTACCAACCACTCACCCCCACTGATAGATCAGCGCTGTGACCCATACCTGTGGGAACGGGAATATTTAAATATCAATATTAAATAATTACAGCATCCCAAATCCCCGGCTGTTTATGGAACTCTCTACTCCCTGGCAGGTGCCTTATGCCTCCTACTGCTTATTCGGTGTAGTTACACGCTCCCCATCTCCGGGACAGATTTGGAGCTGTGTAGGAAAAATCAGTGTACAAACAGGGGGCAGGGGAAGGTTTTAAAGCACCATCGGTGGTTTCCTGGGAAAAGTTGGTTGTTCTCACCTGCCCTCGTGCTGGTGGTACTGGTGGCAGGGGTGGCACTCCTGCGTGGTCACTTCTTTCTCCGTGGTGGCTTCGTGCCGGATGCTGGAGGCGACCCCGGGTGCCGCCGCCTCCTGCCCAAGGAGAATGGCCCTGGAATGGCCTCCCCTCCCTGCCACCGAGCCTGGCAGGGAGCGGGGGAAGGAAATTCAGCAGCCCCGGCATGGCCTCCCCCTTTGTCTGTGACCCGTCTCCATCTCCTTTTCCTCTGCCCTTCCCTCTCCGTCTCTCCCTCACCCTTTTCCCTCTTCCTCCCCTTCTCCCTCCAGCCTTTCCCGCTCCATCCCAGCGCCTTCCCTCCGCCCTTCCCTCCCCGCAGCTCCGGCCGGGGCTCCAGGGCAGAGGTGGCACAGGGACAAGCCTGGACTCACCTCTTTGGCACCGGGAGCAGCTCCCCTGCCCTCGCCCGGGCTGTGCCCGGGTGCTGCGGCCACGCCGGGCAGCGCTGCCTTGTCCTTGTCCCTTGTCCCTTGTCCCTTGTCCCAGGCAGTGCAGCCCCGAGGTGCTGCAGGGTTTGCAGGGGAAGCACCGAACCCCAAATCATCGCAGGGGGAGCAGCTCCCACCCCTTCATAACACTTCAGCCCTGTAAATCAAGGTGCTGAGGGAAACTTCTCTCCCTTCCTTCCCCCTCCTCTTTCCCAGTCTGGCTTTTCCTTTCTCTCCACCTTTACTCCCACCAGAGTAATGAGAGCACAATTCCTGAGGCAGCAACATCTCTCCCGGGGATTTTGGGGGGCTGGTGCAGCCCTGCCCTTGCTGCTGGGTGTTGGTGGGAAGTGCTGTGAGTCCCTCACAGCCAGGGAGATCAGCACATCTCTTCCAGAGGTGAAATTCAGTCCTCAGAACTCCGGGAACAGCTGCTGAAGCAACGTTCCTCTTTCTCCCTGGGACTAACACGTGGTTTAATCCTTTTTAGGTGCTTTCTTCTCCTCCCTGCCTGCTTCTTTTCTCCTGATCTGTTCAGACGTGGCTCTGGTGGTGGCACTGGGGATGGTGGCATCAGACTCCTGCCGCCGATGGTCTCACTGCCAGGCAGCAGCAGCAGCAGCAGGGGCTGGCAGGGATGGTGATCACTGACGCTGGACAGCAGCCAGAAGGTCCCCAAAGCCCGCCTGTGGATAAAAGGGATGGTGACACCGGGCAAAAGACAAGGAAAACAGCAGCAGCAGTGATGGGGTGTAAATTATTCATCCAGACTGGGAAGGGAGAGTGGTATTTTTGGAGAGCAGCTGAGGGAAGGGGATTACTTGTTGCTAATGACAAGTGGAGGTTGTTGTTAATTTTATGATGATAAAACCTGACTCGCCAGCCAAAATTAGAGCCCAGTGGGAGCTGCTGGCCTGAGCTGCCTGTAAAGAAAATCATCTCCTGACAGCTTTTCCCTGGAATGCCAGGACAGGTGGGACCAGTGTTCTCCTGCTTAACCTGCCCTTCCTGCTGCTGCAGAAGGCTGCCAGCTGGGGTGTCCCTGGCAGCAATTATGTTATTCTTGAAGGGCATCATCCCCAGGCAAATCCTGGTGCCCTTTTTGACTTTGAATGCAACTACACTGAGAAGTGCCTCTAAATTTTCCAATTTATTCCCAAATGTGCATCATTTTCCCATGCCACAGAAGCACAGAAGGTGTGTACAGATCTACACATGGGCTTGTGAAATGGTGGTGTGTGTGCTGCAGGCTCAATGTGAACAAGGAAAGGAGAATTAGACCTGAGCCTTGCCCATGCAAGCAAAATGGATCAGAACAGGGAATTTTCCTTTAAAACAGACTTTAAAAGCAGCAGATTTTGCTATGAAGCATCAGCATTCTTCCAGCGTTTGCTTTGTCTTGTTCATCCTTGAGCAGGTGTGCTCTGTAAACAAGAATTTTTGGTTCAGATTAGGGATGGAATCATTGACCTTTTTATTAAGGAAAGGTAATTAGAGGGACGAACACAAATTGAATCAGAGGATTGCAATCAGAGCACCAGCTTGGAGAAAAGCCCTGCCCTTCTTGCTGTGAATTGTGAAGCAGCTGAACCGAGCTGGGGCAGCCAGGGAGATGGGGAAGCAGTGCCAGCTCCTTGCCAGTTGTCAGCCTGTTTTCTTGGGGAATGGTCGTTCAGAGATAAGGATCCAGCCAGTTTGGCCACCTGGTGTTTAAAATAGCTCATAATGAACATTATTATCGAGTCTTTACACTTTAATTGTCCACCTGAAGCTCTCAGGCAAATGCAGGGCAGACTGTGGAGGAGGCTGTGGCTCACCAGGGTGAGAGCCGAGCTGTGGGGAGCAGCTCCAGCAGTGCCACACCTCAGCTCTGATCAGCTCACCAGCCCAGTGGCCAAACTGGGAATCACTTCCTGGAGCACTCCAGGATTGTTCCAGCTTGGCTCATTCTGCTGGACAACAAAGCTGCTTTTAATCACCTGTGGTTCCTCTGCAGGACACCTCACCCACGAGATGAACCTCTCCAAAAAAGCTGCTCTTTATTTTCCATTCCTTGAGGAATGTCCCAGCCTGAGGTGGCACAGGAGAGGTTCCCTGGGCTGAGAGGAGAAGGGATCAGCTCAGGGCACCCACAGTGCCCCTGTCAGCAGCACTGGTGAGCCTGCAGGAGGAGGTTGTTATCCCTTATTGTCCTTGTCATGGGGATATTTAAAATCTCTGGCAGCTGTGATCTGGTGAATAATTCAGTGAAACCCATCATCGATAAAAGAGAGGCTTTGAAGGGTTCTTTGGGTGGAACTGGAAGTGCCTGCCTTCTGAGAAACGAGTCTATTAAAAACTGACTTGGTGCTACAGAAGATAAAACCTGTATTTAGCCTTTAAAAAATTTTAATGTAACATCATATTTATTCTCTGTGGCACCCGACTACCAAGGCCCAGCCTTGCAGGCAGACTCCGAAGCATCTGCGTGGGGACCCTGACAAGCAAATCCAACAGCAGGATGGATGCAGGCTCTGAGATGTGTGTCATTTCCCTGCCAGCACAGCTGGTTAAATAAGGTAATTTATCTTTTTCCTGAAGTTGGCTGAACCGTGTGTTTAATTTATTTATATTATTGACTGTGTGGAAGAGCTACCCTGGTGTGAAATGTCATCATCAAGTGCTGTCTTCCACAGAACTGCGGGCTCTGCCTTCATGCAAAATGCATCCTCTGATGTATTTTTCAGCAGTTGCCTCAACCAAAAAGAAAAAGATGTGCTAAGACTTGAATTTGATTCATGTGAAAGGTGGCTGAGGGTCCCTCAGCTTATCCTGAGGGCTGGTGGATGTGTGCAGGTGAAAGGGTTTGCAGAAGCTCCAGATTTCTCAAGAGCAGGCTCTGTACAGGCAGTGGAGACACAATTTATTTTCTCTTCCTTTCTCCTTTCCCTCTCTCTCTTTCCCCCCATCCCTTCCTGTCACATGGCAAATTTACTCACAGCACCAGCCGGACATTTAGACAGTAATGAGCCCAAATTCCTGTGTTCTGGGGCAAAAAATCCTGTGATTTGCTGTTGACTCACCAGAGGATCCCAGGTTGTCCCTTCATAAAACCAAATTTTGCTGCTGTTACCAGCAAATGTCTGTTATTGGGATTGCTCAGCAGATTTGGGCTCAGTTTTAAAAGGTCTGAGCTCCCCAGGCCTGGCACGTGGCCTGATTTTGTTCTCTGTGTGAACATTTTTTTTAACCTCTGCAAACTGCTGGGGTTGGGATTTTGTTTGTTTGTTTCTTGTGTGGATTTTGGGTTGGGTTTTGGTGGTTTTTATGCTTTGGGTTTGGTTTGTGGTTTGTTTGGGTTTTTTTTGTTTTTGTTATTGGAGGGTTTGTTTTGTTTGTGTGTGTGTGTGGTTTGCTTGGTTGGGTTGTTTGTTTTGTTTCTGTTTCAGGTCGGGTTTTTTTGTTGTTATTATTTTGGGAAACTTTTTGTTTGGCCTTTCTGGGGTTGTTTTGGTATCACCTTTCCTTGTTTATAGCTGGGTGTATTTTTCCTGTGGGTTCTTACTCTGTTTTGGGTGCACATCTGGCAGTGCCCACATCCCCATTAGCCTTTTCTGGGGCACATCTGGCTGTGCCCACAGCCCTGTTCTGCCCCTGGCAAACATCTGGTAGTGCCTGGAGCCTCACACAGGTCCCGGTGCACATCTGGCAGTGCCCACATCCCCTCTAAGCTCTCCCAGGCACATCTGGCAGTGCCCACATCCCTTCCAACCTCTCCCAGGGCACATCTGGCAGTGCCCACATCCCCTCTAAGCTCTCCCAGGCACATCTGGCAGTGCCCACATCCCCTCCAGCCTCTCCCAGGCACATCTGGCAGTGCCCACATCCCCTCCAGCCTCTCCCAGGCACATCTGGCAGTGCCCACATCCCCTCTAAGCTCTCCCAGGCACATCTGGCAGTGCCCACATCCCCTCCAGCCTCTCCCAGGCACATCTGGCGGTGCCCACATCCCCTCCAGCCTCTCCCAGGCACATCTGGCAGTGCCCACATCCCCTCTAAGCTCTCCCAGGCACATCTGGCAGTGCCCACATCCCCTCTAAGCTCTCCCAGGCACATCTGGCGGTGCCCACATCCCCTCTAAGCTCTCCCAGGCACATCTGGCAGTGCCCACATCCCCTCCAGCCTCTCCCAGGCACATCTGGCAGTGCCCACATCCCCTCTAAGCTCTCCCAGCGCACATCTGGCGGTGCCCACATCCCCTCCAAGCTCTCCCAGGCACATCTGGCGGTGCCCACATCCCCTCTAAGCTCTCCCAGGCACATCTGGCGGTGCCCAGCGCCGCTCGGGGCCGGCAGGGGACGCGCGGAGGGCGGGCGGGGGCGGGCGCAGGTGCGGCTCCGTTTCCGCCTCGTCCCGCCGGGGCAGCGGCTCCGCGGAGCGGCCGCGGCCGGAGCGCAGGTGGGTGCGGGGAGGAGCGGCTCGGCTTTGCTCGGCTCAGCTCAGCCGAACTCGGCTCGGCTTGGGGCGGAGATGGAGCCGAGTTTCAGCGCTCGGGCACCTGGGGGAAAAGCGCCGTGCCCGGGGTCCGTGGGTGCTGGGAATGGGGAGCAGCTCGGAGGGGCCCGGGGCAGCCACAGCCGGAGCTCCACGGGTGGGAGAGTTCCCTGAAAGGCTCCAGGAGCAGCTGGGTGAAAGCTGGAATGTGTCTGGGAGCCTGCCCTGGGCTCCACAGGTCCCTTCCCACCGCAGCCCTTCTGTGAAGTTCGGTGGAATTGGAGCTCCTGAAGGGAATGAGCTGTAAGTGGCAAAGATGTGGAGGGAAACCAGCCCGAGGTGGGAGGTGAAAGCGATGTGGAAAAGTTATCAGCCACGTCCTGCTTTTGGGAGCTGCTGTTGGGCTTGTGCAGGTTGTGAGGTGGGGGAAGCCACGTGCATGTCGTGGGAGATGGAGTGTCGTGATTTTGGTGCCCTCTGGGATGATGGGTGTTGTGTGTGCAGCTAACCAGGTCATGCTGTGCCCACCCTCGGGGGTTTTGGGGTGCTGCAGGTTGGCTCAGGTGCTCTCCAGCACATGGTCAAAGTCCACGGCTTTCTTTCTGCTCATAGCAACGATATCCAGGGTGATAAAAACCTTGGAGTGGCCAAGGTTGTGGTGTTGTTCGAGAGGTGCCTAAAATCAGCGTAATGCCTTGAGGATACTGAGAAAAGTTATTCCATCTTCCAGATGTGCTGGCAGGCCTGTGGCTCAGAGGAGAGGGAATTTTTGGCGAGGCCTGGCTGCTCAGCAGAGCTTCTCCACTGGCCACGAGATGGTTTTTTCCTGGTTCACCCGAGGTTGCCCCTGAAATTCCCTGGCACGTGGCTCTTCTGCACGGATTCCTGGACAAACGCTGGCCTGTGCTCAGCTCTTCCCTCCTCTTGTCCGATTCTTTCTAAGAAACCTGGTGCTTCTCTGGAGGCTGGGAGGTGCCACACGCCAGCCTTGCGCCTCCCGAGCTTTTTAGCATATCAGAATAGTGAAATGAGTTTCTCTAATTGGCCATTTAGATGCTAATTTGCTTCTCCCAAGCCTATGCCAGATCAGCCTGCCCCGGAACGCGAGTCAGAGAGAGCCTGCCGTCTTCATGAATTATTCACTTTGCATAACGCACCTGCCTGGCTGGGGATCAGGAGGAAATGGGTCCAAAGTCTGATAAATAAAGATACACCTTGGCAGGTGGAACAGTGCTGGCTTTCCTCCCCAGCATCGAGGGGTGCTGGGAGGCTGCCTTGCTTTGGCAAAACCTGTTGGGTTTTTTTTTCACAGCTCACTGTATCTCAAGTAGCCACACTAACAAGTGCCTCTGGTCAATAAAGGATTGTTGGTGCTGGATGTCGGCTTTCGGTGCAGAGCTGGTTTTATCTTCCCACTCCCAGGACTGGCATGGATCTCCAGGGCATTGTATTTTAAAAGCTCTTTATAAATTCCATCTTAAAAGCAGTTCAGCTTCTTGTTGCTGCTGCTGGGATTGGGAAGCAGCTCTGATGGGTAGGCAACTTCTTGGGTTTCCCCCAAACCTCATCCTCACCCAGTTCTTTGTGAGCTTGGCCTTGCACCTTAAGGACACCTCCCAGATGGTGTTTAATTTGGTTTGGGCCAACTAGAATGAGGATCTGAATGAGGTTGTCCCCATTTTGCTGGCTTAGATTGAGCTTTCATGAGGGGACAGACTGGGGAAAGTCTGTCTGATTCAGTCTTTAAGTTGCTTTGTGGTGTTTGTTTGGATGATGTGTTTTGGCCCTGGCTGCAGAGCTGCCAGTCAAGCCTGATCCCATTGGATTCCCTGTGTCTCTTGGCTCTCCATCTGCTGCTGAGGGTTCATAAGGAATGGCAAAAGGCTGCTCCTCAGCCATGCCCAGGTGTCTTTCTGCCTGAGAGAGGTGCTGGACATCCCCAGGCTCTGCTGTGCTCATGCTTGCTGCCTGCTTAGCCCTTATAAAATCATTTTACAGCATTTTATTGGTGCCCACAGCAATCTCCCGCTGAAGGGGCTGACAAACTGCTGGATGTGGGTGTGAATGAGCAGTTCAAAGTGGTTTGTGTGTGAGAACTCTGAAGCCCTGGTTCAGCCTTGCTCTGCTCCGGGTCTTGGCCAGACCTTCAAAGCCAAGTGCTGTTTCTGCACGCTCCTACAGCCCCCAGGGTTCTTCTGCCACTTCAAACCAGCCATGTGCTTTGAAACACAGCCGTGGGGCTTTAAAACACGAGGGGGAGAGTGGTGTCTGGAGCAAATAACCTTTCCCTGCCGTGTCTGGGAGGAAAAGGGACCGGCTGGTGGGCTGGGTTAACCTTATCAATGCCCGCCACTCATTTACCCTGTCATGGCAACACGAGCAAACACTCACTCAGTTGCCAAGGCTCCCCAGGGATAATGGGGTCTGGCAGGAGCAGGGAATGATTACACTGCTTCCTTGGAGGGAGCAGCCACTAAAAGGGAAAAACGGGCCTGCAGGTACCTGGGAATCCTGGGGGAGGTGATGCCCCAGGAGTAGGGGAGGTAATTACACCAGCACAGCACGGCTTGGGAGCTGGGAGCTTGGCTCTAGGTGACTGTTTAGTTTTGACTTTTTTTTTAATGAAGTATTAAAAAAAAAAAAAAAGCCTAATTAATTTCCTATGAAAACAAATTAATCTAGGCACGAGCTGCTCAGCTGGAATAACCAGGCAAATGAAAGCTGACTGGAGGCCTCCTCATGGGCCTGGGTAGGACATTTTTGTCTTTACAGGGCTCTGAGGAATTGATGCTTCGTGGGCACCTGTAATGAGCTGTGCTGTCACTGCATGAGGAGGTTTTTCTGCTGCCATGAGTGCCCCAGTGTCAACTCTTCAGCTTTAACTTTGATGTAGTCAAGGTAAAGTCAAAATGTCTGAGGTGGAGGAGTGGGGAAGGGACTTGGTGTAGTGAGACGATGCTGAAAAAGCAAGCTGGTAAATTTGGGACAGGAAAAGGTTGAGGCTGTTAAATACAGAGCTGCGGGCTTGGTCAGGCACTGCATGATCCAGGAATCTCTGGAGGCTGGGAGGGTGTTCTGGATAAGCATTGCTGTGTTGTGCTTTGCTCTTATATTCTTCTTTAAGCATCTGCTGTGGCAGCTGGTGAGGTGGCAAGTATGACCTGCTGTATCTGTGCCCAGTTATTGAGGTACAATACATGATGTCCATGTTGATGTTCTGCTGAGAAAACCTGGCTTCCTTCTCAGAAATTCTTTGAAGAGCACCCTGTCCAAGGGCTGTGTCTGCCTGCCCTTGTTCCCTTTGCTCAGGACCCTCTGGAAGGCTTCTCCCCCCCAGAATGAAGTCATGTTCTCAGTTCTGGTTGCCAGAGTACAGCTCTTATCGTGGAGACAGCAGAGGCAGAGCCACGTCAGAGCTGCAGGCAGGGATGTGCTCGGTTCTGCATCCTCCAGGATGCTCCTGGCCCCCATGAAGGGTCAGCTCTGCAGGGCAGAGCTCCTCCCCTGTGCCAAGGGCAGCCAGGTGCACTCAGATTTAATGAGGTTTTGTTTCACATGACTTCCTCCATCACAGGAAAGGAATGAACAGGTGGAGTGGTTTTAAAGCAGGTCATAGAATATCGATGAGAGCTCCCCTTTGAATTCTGAATTTGGGTAAAACGCAGAATCTTGGAGTGGGAGGTTTTCTTTCTGTGACACTCAGTGCTTGTGCTTTGCTGTCATGCTGTGTGCAGGGCACTTGCAGTGGGCCAGGAGCTGTGGATTTCTCTTGCTGTCTCCCTGGTAGAGACTGGCTACTTCTACCCCTCAGTATTTTGTTGAGAGGAGGACAGGGAGGGGATGGCTCGGTGCTAACTGGAGTATTTCTGAGACAGAATGCGAGGCTGCACGAGGGGAATGTTTCACCACAGCCCATGGAAATGACTCCCCAGGCTGGCGTGGTGTTGCTATCTGGGAGTTCCTGATTTCCCTGTACTGCTTGTCCTGTACTGAGATAAGAGGGGAGATTACTTCACGCCTTCCACTCCTCTGGCATCATTCCCATGCCCATGAGAGACAGTCCTTTCTCTCCAGTCCTGCTCTTCCCCCAGCAGACTGTGCCCTGCAGTCCCATTCCTGTTTCCTTCTCCAAGGTGTGTCCCCACCAGGCTTCTTCCAGAGGCAAAGGTGCAAAGCCAGCAGCTCCTGTCAGAGGAGGTGGCACATCCCAGGGCGCCGAAAGACAACGCTCCTGTAAATATTTCAGGGAATAATCTCTCTGAAGACTCTTTTGGGATCTGATGGTTCTTTAGGCTGTGCTTTGTTTGCCTTCTCTCTTTGCAGATGCTGCTCAGGGAATGGTGGAGGACAGAAAGCGTATGCTGAGTAACAAGAGGCAAAAGACCATGACATTGTTGTTTTTGTTCAGTCACGCTGAGCAAAGCTCACTGTGCTGTGAGGCTGGAGAATGCCTTGAGCCTCTCCTGAGAAGAATGCTCAGCTCATGTGCTCTATTCTGACTCGCCTTCAGCTCTGGCAGAGCAGATAAAGCTCTGTTGAGGAGGGGCACATGCTTCCAGCACAGCTTTTGCCACCCTGAAAGCACAGCCGCTGGCAGAGCAAACTCTTCTGCCCTGGCTGTGCTGTGGGTCTCATCTCCAGCTCCAGCTTTTATTCCAAAGACCCCCCAGCCACCACGGGCTGCTTGTCTGGAGCCCTGCCTGGACACAGAGTGTGGGCTGTGCTGTTCTTCAGGTGTTCCTGAGTGGGAGGGAGGAATACGTGGTGCAGCTGAAGAGTAATTTAATATATGCATTTGTGTGGCGGGCTACGTGTGCATATAATCCTGTAACCACACATCACAGGCTTGGGAAATCTCTGGAAAATCCCAGATCAGCCATTCTGTGTGAAATTGTAGCTTGTCTCTGCTTTTAACCCAGGCCTGAGGGTGGGAGCCTCTGTGTTCCTTTGCTGTTCATGCCTGATTGCTCCCTGGTGTGTGAAAACGCTGTAGGATGTGTGTGGGGAAGGTGTTCTCTCCTCGCTTGAGATTGTGAGGCAGATTAAAAGAGCAGGAGGTGTTCTGGGACCAAATGGAAATGCAAATCCAGTGTGTGGCACTGAGCAGAGCAGGGAGAGCAGTCTGTGCCAGGGTTCAAGGATTTCTTTCAGGGACGGACTCTTTCAAACGCCATCACCTTGACTGATGCAGTAAAGGTTTAAGAAATCATGTCTGTCTGTCTGTCCTTCCTGCCTCAGCCCTGTTTCCTGCAGCTCTCCCATCTCCTCCATGCCTCACTTTGCTGGACAGTCAGTGCTGTTCTGAGCCTTCACCCTTTCCACACACATTTCCCCTTGCACTGGAAGAAATTTGTGTGGAATTTCCCTTCTTCCCTCCTGCCTGTTGCAAGCACTGCATTTTCAGGTTCTTCCCCAGAAACTGGATGTTCAGAGAGGAGGGAACTGGTTCATTGTTTGTAACTCTGGGGGCTGAGGTGGGGTTTGGCAGGAGGGAGCTGTCAGTTCTGTGCCACAGCATTTCTGTCCCAGGGGACGTGAGAGCTCAGCACAGGAGGGAGAGTTTGATGTGCACAAGCTCTGTGTGAGGGGGCCAAGGCCATCAGGCTGTGCCTGGCACAGCAGCACAGGGCTCTGCGTGGCAGCAGCAGATAGCAGGGGTAGGTACAGCCCTGCTGGCTGAGCCTGCTGGGGTTTGAGACTGGAAAAAGTGTTTGCTTGGGAACTCCAGCACAGCTGGCAGGTGATACACCCTGCCTGCCATTGTATCTGATTGCTGGGTGCCAACCAGCATTAAACACGTTATCTCTGCCCAGCAGGCAGGATTTCAAAGCTGGCGAGTGTCTGTGCTGGGGACAAGTATTAATACCTGGAAATTCATGCATTAGGGCTTGTGAGACACTCGCTCTGCTGGAGAGCAAATCCAGCTGGTTAAAAGCTCGCTACATCAAGTCTAGTTTAGCATCCATTGAAATCTTTTGGCTGTGCCTGTCCCTGGGTGCTTTCCACTCATCTGAGCTGCTGGTAGGACTCAGAACTGCTCAGCTGCCGAGTCTCTTCGGAGGATGTTTCTCCCAGGAGCATCTGGAAGTTGGTTCTTGCTGCCTTTTCTGATCAGTTCAGTGGAATTTTCATTTCACAAGGAATCACTGGTGTGACCATGGTGGGGACAGGAGCCACAGCAGGAGATCTGCTGCAAGAGGTGCTGTCTTAAGCATCAGAGAACGCAAACAAGCTGCTATTGTAGGCTGGAGTTATAAATATCAGGCTATTATGGAGGCAGTTTTAATGAAGGAAATTACTTGCCACTATTCATGCTGATTGTCGCGTGGGTTTTTGTTTGTTACCCCATTAAGAGGTTAAAAAAAAGGCAATTGTAGCTTCTTTGTGTCCTTTGGAGTGGCTTTCTCTGTCAGAACTGCAGTGCTGGGGCTCTGGAGGTGGGGAGGCAGAGATTATTCTCACAGACAACGCTTTTCTCTAGTTTGAAATGAAAAATCAGGATTGACAAAGAGTGTCTGGCTTTTTTTTTCTTTTCTTTTTTTTTTTTTGAGTATACCATAAAATCTAAACTTCCAGCCTTGCCTTCAAGGTACCTGGAGGTATTTATTGGCTTAGATTTTATGAGGATGATGGTATGTTTTTATCTCTGTCTGTGGGTGAGAGTCTGTGTGCTCCCACTGTGTGTGATGCTG
Source organism: Lanius collurio (assembly GCA_020086605.1). NCBI lineage: Eukaryota > Metazoa > Chordata > Aves > Passeriformes > Laniidae > Lanius > Lanius collurio. The sequence goes on along the minus strand of JACBWW010000032.1, from coordinate 2,898,900 downwards.
GCAGATCACCTCTGTTTGCTTTGCTGCAAGAGTGGCTGCTGTTTGCTTCTTTCAGGTGTGACCCTGCCACCCCTCCCCATGGCTGACATGATTTTTGGCAGCGGGACGGGCCCCTGGGTTTGCCCCAACGACCGGCAGCTGGCCCTGCGAGCCAAGTGAGTGCTCCCCACCCTCCTCCTCCTCCCCTCCCACCCTCAGCTCTGCTCAGACAGCTTTCCTGGTGTCTCTGTGCAGCGCTGGGCTCTTGGCCTCATCCTGCACCCATGGGAGTCCATCCCACAGCCCTCCCCTGGGTGATAGGAAGAGCTTGGAGGCAGCCTCAGATCTCTGCAGCACCCTAAATGTGATTGATAGCATCCCCCAGCTGCCAGCACCCTTTTGTTTTAGGAACTTGTCATTCGATCTCGTCTTCCCCTGAAGTTAAAATTACTGCATAACCTAAAGACTAAAAGAATGGGGATGAGTCAAGCACTGGAGCTGCATTTTTCTTGGATGCTTTGCTTCCCTGGCAGCTGGGACTGTGCCACCTCTGCTCTTGCCTGAGCCCCCTGGGCTCAGCTGCCGCTGCAGAGGGTTAGAAAATAGGGGAACACCCCATGTTTTGAGGGGGCTGCCTGGCTGGGAGCAGTGCACTCCCCTGCCACTCTCCCAGCCTGCAGAGAGCCTCAGCAAGACAGCAGTGCCCGAGGATGCATTCTCCTTGCAGCCATAAGTTTATCCAGTGACCTCCAAACCCCTCCTGAATGGTAATTAATTAATTGAGCTGTGAAAGCTCCTGCCTGTCGCCAAGTGAGCCAAGGAGAAACATCAGCTGCTGTGTGTGAGGCACAGAGGGTTTGCTGAAGTCCTTGTGTGAACCTGGGCTGGACCAATGTTGCCAGATTTGTATTTCCAGGTGTGCCCAGCGATTTGTGTGTTTGAACTGAGGGAATTAGGGATGTGGGACCTTCTGGGGAGGAGAGTGCAGGTGATCTCTGTGTTTGGGAGTCTGCTCTTGGCATTTGTGGTGCCTGGCCATCGGTGCCCATCTCTGCGAGGGTGTCCCCAGGAGAGCCAGCCCAAGGGGTGCTGCTTCTCCTCATGGGCAAACAGGAATGGGGGCTTGGAGTGGGAAAATACAAACTGGAGCAGGATGGGAGGTGAGAGGGCAGGGAGAGACAGCACAGCACTCAGTGCTGCCGGGAGGGTGATGTGGAAATGTGGTCAGAGAGAGGAGACTCCAGCTTTGGCCTTTAATCATGGAACAGACTCCCCTGAGGTGACCCTGACGTGGGTCCCTGCCGGGGCAGCTCTGGCCTGTGGGGCAGGGCAGGGGTTTTGTGTTTTCCTTCCTTTCCCAGCTGAGTCCTGCCCTCCACCCCCTCCCACAGGCTCCAGACGGGCTGGTCAGTGCACACATTCCAGACTGAGAAGCAGAGGAAGATGCAGGCTCTGAGCCCGAAGGAGCTTGAGGTCATCCTGGGAGTCATCCACAAGGCAGAGAGGCTGGACATGGTGGAGCAGCAGCGCATCGGGTACGGCCACGTTCGTTGTCCCCTTCCCTCCCCAGGAAAGGTCAGCACAGACAGGAGTGGCTCTCCCAGCTGTCTGAGCTCAGCCTCCATCCCTCGGAGCATCCCTTAGGTCAGTTATTTCCCCTCCCATGCTGCTCGTTTGGAGGTGACGACCATCGGGGAGGATGTCATGTTTTCCCTCTCTCCAAAGTCTTTTCATGCCTTCTTTGAGCCTTGGGGATTGTTGAGGCTGCAGCCCTGACCCAGTCCCTGGAAAATGCAGGCAGTGCTGAGGCAGAGGCTGGGAAGAGGCTGGAAAGATGCTGGGCTGGTGCACGGGTGGCTCAGGATCACTGCTGGCAGTGCAGTCAGGTTTTCCCTTGTCTGCACCAGGCCCCTGGGATTTTGCCTGGAGCAGAGAATGAGTTTATGTTCTAGTTGGCTGAGCCCTCTGGATGGGGTTTGCTGGCTTGAATTATTTAATTTACAGACAGCCTTTTGCTGCTGCAGGTTCCCGTTTGCTCTCAGTCCTGCTGGAGGTCTGGCCTGAGCTGTGTCTGTGATCATCCTGCACTGACTGCCTTTAAAGCCAGGGAGTTGGGCAGCCCTGCAGCATTTTCCAGCAGTGTTTGTGTTCATGAGACAGGAAACCCCAGGGACTCCCAGCCCGTGTCCAGCAGGCCCAGCTTCCTGCTTCTCTGCTTCCCTGTGCAGTGCTCGTTAGCAAGGGCTAACGAGAAGTGACAGCGATGTTTTTGTGATAAATGAGGGGCCCCAGCGGCAGCCAGTGACCCTGAGGGCCTGGCTGCTCCTGTGTGGCTGCTGCTGGAGCTGCAGCAAGTGCTACCCTGGCAGCTCCTGTGGTGAAGCATTCTCTGAAATGCCTTTGTTCACTCCCAGGGGTTCTTTTGTGCCAGAGTCCAAGTCGAGGATCATAAATCCAGTAATGATGGCTGGGTCTGGCTGTGCAGCCTGACCTCCCCACCATGGGCAGTGCCTCCTTCAAACAGCCCTTGCTTTGCTCTCGGAGTGGGCCCTTCCTGGTGGATGGGACATTAGCACTAATGAGAATGGGATTCACAGATAGCATGGGATTCCTGCTGCTGCTGCTGCTGATAAATGGTCTGGCTGCTGCTGTCCCCCTCTACAGATGGAGGCCTGAAGGTTGCCAAGCAGTGATCTCATGGCAGAGCAACCTTGCTCTGCATGCTCTCCACACCCTGCATCCTAATTGCTTCTCCCGCCTTCCTCCCCTCTCCTAGCCCTGCTGTTGCAGACATTGTGCATGCATGTGTGCTTCCTGTCCTCCAAATGGGCCATGGAACAGAGCAGGGAGCAGTTATTGGCACTCCTGTGCCACAGCCAGGCTCATTTTGGTGTTTGGGCTTCAGTCTGGCCTTCCTGCTTCTAATGGGAGGTGGGCACAGCAATGCCTGCTGTGCTGATTTCAGGGAGGTGGAAAATTGGAGAGGGCTTGGCGGGTTTAACTCCTTTGGCTTCTCCCAGCGCTTTTTGACTTGCCCTGGTCTGAGCACTTAAAGCTTTTCCTGCAGTGCTGTGACTGCTGCTCTGCCTCTTGCCCGCAGGCGCCTGGTGGAGAGGCTGGAGAACATGAGGAAGAACGCGATGGGGAACGGCCTCTCGCAGTGCCTGCTCTGTGGGGAGATGCTGGGGCTGCTGGGCAGCTCCTCTGTCTTCTGCCAGGACTGCAAAAAGGTGGGTTTGGTCACTCGTGCCTGTTCCTGGCAGCAGAACTCTCTAGGAAATGCTGCCAGGCCCCTTGGAAGCTGGAGAGCTCTGTGGGGTTAACTGATTTTATTCTCATTGGCGCTGTCAGACCATCAAGTTTTCTCTTGCAGCCTGGGGATAGTAAGAGATTCCTCAGGATCCTGAAGTGCCTGAGCTGCCCTCAGTGCTGGGATGGGCTGTGCCAGCCCCCTCTGCATCTCCCAGCTGGGCTTTGCAGAGTGGGACAAGGGGCAGAAACGTGCAGCCATCAGAGGCAGCTCACAACAGAGACTGTGAGTGTTGCTGCTACTCACTGCAAGGTCTGAGACCTTCCAAGAGGGCTCAAGTCCATCCTCAAGCTCCAAACCAGTGCAAGTTTTCCAGCTCTGTTCCTCAGGGACTGCCTGTGTTGTGTGCGTTGTTGACAGGGAGAGCCCTGCCCTGCCAGCAGCCCAGGGATGACTCCTGCTGCTCTTGGCTCCACAGCCAAGGGGTTAATCTGTATTGCTGTGGAGATGATGATCTCCAAGGCAACCACCTCATCCTGCCTCTGCTGGGAGCCTGGTTTTCCTGCACTTGAAGCCCATCTTCCACTGGGGAGTCACGTCTGGGAGTTCCTTCATCTCAGCGTGTTGCCTGTGGTGAGGTGAGGGCACCTGCTGGGCTCTGGAGTGTTCCTGACTGAGCAAAACCTGCTGCTTTACCATGGGCTGGTTCATGCTGGCACCTCTGGGGTTGGGACAACCTTCTGTGGCACTGCTGGCTTTTGTAGGACACAGTTCTCATGCAGAGCAGGCTGCTGTGAGCTCTGCTGCCGAGCAGGGTCCTCCACTGGAGCAGAAGTCCCTCAAGGGATGCAGGGATTATGCAGAAGATTCCTTCTAAGGCAGTGCCTAGGAAAGGAAACACAAATCTTGGAGCCCCTGGGTCCTAAACCATGGAGACAGCAGCTTTTAAGGAAAGGGTGTGGAAGGAAGCAGCAGCAGGGAGTGAAAGGTCTGTTTGGAATGAGAGCAGCTCTGAGAGCAGCGTGGGCTCTCTGCGCTGCGGAGAATAAAGAGCTGGTGGCTGGCAGGAGACTCTGGGCTGTTTCCTGTATTTCAGGCATGTGGAATAACAGGATGTGCTCTATTCCTGCCTTTTTCCCGTGGCAGTTCTGCTCTCACCTTGTCAGGAGCCAGCTAAGTCACGTTGCCACGGGGCTCTTTATCCAACTTTCTGTGAACCCTGTACACTACTGAGGAGGTAGAGGCTGCTCCAGGTACTTCCCAGCCCTGTTTGTTTGCAGGAGCAACCCTCAGCTGGTGGCACAGTGTGAGCCTGAGGCACTGGGAAGGCTGTGACCAGAAAACCATAGAGAAAAACTGGGGTTTCTTTTCATTTTTTCAGTATTAATTCCCCATTTGTCCGGACTCTGTTGGGCAATTCAGCAGCATTCACATCCAGGTTGATTTAAGGGAAATCCTACTTTTCCAGGGTGCATTTTGCAGCTGCTTTCAGACTGGCTACACTTTGCAGCTCTGTGCCAGCCCAAGGCAATGCTGCCTGGGTGTCCTGGGCTTCCCCTCTTCTGCTTTTTAATGTTGTGGAGTGAACTCAGGGAACAGCCAACCCTTCAGCAGAGCACAGAGTGAACTGCTTGTTCCCTCTTGTCCAGGGATATCCATCACTCANNNNTTTTTTTTAAATACAGCTTGAGAGATGTAGAGCATAACTGCAATATTTGTCCCACTAAAAATAACTAGGATTGCAGCCTTTAAATATGTTTTCCTCCCTGCCTGCAAAATCCCATAACTTGCCAGTGTGTGAGACTCCAAATGCAGGTCTCTAAATTTTTATATCCTTCATCCTTGACTTTACACTGCAAAAAAAATGATGGGCTGCCTCAATTCTTGTCTGCCAGCCAGCATCCACCAACATCAGGGCTCGCTGCTCTGTGCTGAAGTGAGGTCTGTGAATTTGTTCTGTGATTACAGATGGATTTTCACTTGTTCCCATCAATTTACTTTGGGCTTTCACTTGTGGTCCTTGAGCATCAATCCAGTCCAGCTATTTCTGACCAGTGTAACCTGGGTGCTCTGCTAAATCAATTTTTGAAGTGTAGTGAGAGCATTTGTGCAGGTGTTGGAGGTGCTGAAATTTTTTTTTCATATTAGTTGTGGAAACTTTGCATTGCTCAGGTTTTACATTGGAGGGAATTTTTTTGTGGGGGAGCACTCGCAAAATCCATGTTCAGGTAAGATGAGGGATGCATGGATGCTGCTGGTCTTTAAATTATCAGCAGCAGTGTGGGTAGGGCAGGAAGAGAGCATTCCAGCTCTCTTTTTGATAATAATTTTGATACACTGAATCATCCAGATGTTTTGAATTCCAGATAGAGATCCCAAAATAGAGAGCGAGGCAGGTGCAGGTATTCTCTCTGAGGAAACACAGGGACTAAAATTTACTTTATTTCTTTTATTCTGTTTGGATTTTTTTTAATCTCTCTGTGCCACTGTGGGGTTTTTTCCTATTTCTTAAAAAAATAATAAAAATAAAATAATAATAAAATAAAAAATAACAAGTAACCTGGTCACTGGACAGAGAATATTAATGTGTCCAGCATGGGTTATGTGTGGCCAGAGTGTGAGGGTATGATAACCTTCAGCACTCACTCTGTGAGTCCTGAGATACAGCCAAAGTGCATCCCTGATGAAAATGGATGGACCTTTCCTTCTCACACTAAATTATAGCCTCAACTTGCCTCTCAACCCTTAGCTTCTTTATTTTTCAATTCCCTTTAAGGTGGGTTCAAGTCTGTCTCCCTTCTTGTTTATGCTGGTGCTGCTGCCCCGAACAGGAGAAGGTTGGAAGGGTCACAGTGTGGGCACAGATCCCCTCTGTCCTCCCACAGGCCCTGCCTTTATTTTGAGGGATTTGGGAATTGAGAATTAGTAGAAGCCTTGGGGCATGTCAGCCAGGGCAAGGAAGTTGAGGCAAATCAGGATAAATGCCTGGAAATTGGCTTTGATGGGTGGCTTTGGTCTTCCCTAAGTGTTTGAGGAGCAGAGATCCAGGCAGGGAGCTTCAGGAATGCACTGGAGCATTGGTGGAGTAACAAATCAGCATCACCCTTCCTCTGTCCCCTTCTCAAAGTCACTTTAGCCACTGTGGCCCACCAGGATCTCAGGATGGTGGGGTTGGACATTGCCATGCACCAGCCAACAGCTGCAGAGTGTGTGGCATTGTCCACACATCTTCCACGTTGTTATTTATCCCTGCAGGCTGCATTTAAACCAGTATAAGTTTGGAGACACGTGGTACCTGTCACCCCTTTTTGCTGCATGGACAACATGGGTGCTGGCCTCGGTTGTGATTAAATAACCATCCTGCCTGGGTCAAAATGAACACCAAAGCTGTTGTTTGCAGCAGTTCTCCAGTCAGTCGAGTGCTTGGTGCCCACAGATCCCTCTGGGAATCCCGGCCTCAGGCACTCGGGAGCGTTCTCTGCTGCTTTCTGTTTCCTTGAAACCCTCCTCTGGGAGGGCTGTGCTCTGCATAGTGATGAGGAACACGTTGCTCCAACACCGGCTTATTTCTGGAGAGTGGAGGCGATGGCTGGGCTCTGCCTGCTGGTTCCCGGGGTTCTGACTGCATCCCAGCCATCCCAAAGGGAGCAGCGTGCTCTGTGGGGTGGGATGTGCAGGGCCAGGGTGTCCCAGGGGCCGGGAGGAGCTGGGAGGAAAGGGCTGTGCTCTGGCAGAGCCTGGATGTTCCTGCTGGCAAAGGGAACATCCCCGAGGACCCACAGGCACCCCCACACCAAATATATAAAATAGGCCTCACCTTCCTCAGGCCAGAGCCGCTTGTCCCAGCTGTTTTCCAGAGGGAGTTGATGGAAAACCCTCCTTTGTTCTTCTGGGGATGTTTTTTTCTTTGCAACATCTTTGGATGGCAGTGGAACTGAGGATGATGTGGATTGTGGTTTAGTGTTCCTGCAAGCGAGGGGAGAAGCAAATTCAACCACACTCACGTTCGCTTTTGAGGACAAGAATGTCCCTTCCTCCTCCTCTCCTCCTCCTTGGCCGTGATCTTGCTTTGCCTTTCTGCAGAGTGTGCAGGGCTGATCCTCCCCGGGTCAGTGCTGCTCCTGCAGGGGGAGGTGAGGGCTGCTGACCCCAGCACTGGCTGTGGGGTTGCAGTGAAACCCCCCTGGGAAGGAGATCCCAGGGCAGGAAGGGAGCAGCTCCTGCGGTGCACAGGGCTCCTTGCAGCAGCTGTCAGAGCAGCAGAGCGCGCCTGGCAGGAGTGGTGGTGGGTGAAGACACAGCTGGAATGATTCCCTGCTGCCAGGCCTCTGGCAGAGCACGATAACAGCAGGGCAGCAGTGCCCATGCTGAATTAGCTGCGTGTGTGTGGCCGAAATCTGCCTCTCACCTCCTGGCCTGAAGGGGAAAAGGGCTGGGTTTTGTGAAATCCCTGCCCGGCCCTTTAACTCTCTGCACAGCTTCATTTTGACTGATCCCACTAGGTTCTGCAGAGCACCTTCCTGAATTACCCCTTTATATATATAATTTTTTTTTTAGTATATATCCATAATTAGCGATGCTATCACTGTAATTAAAATCCTCTTGGAAGCGTTCGTGCACATTTACATTTGAATTGACACATCCAGAACTGTAGGGATAATGAAAGCGGTTCCGGTGGGGTGGGGGGAGAGAGAGCTTTTTTTTTTAAACTCCCTGGAATATGAGAGAGAGCATCAGCTCCCATGGACCTGTTAAAAGTTTTAATTTGCCCCCTCTGCTTCACTTTCCTTTTAATTCCTTCTCCTTCACTACATGGCATTTTCATGGCTGCCTGCATTTCTCAGTTTATCCCAACAAACCACGCAGGGGAAGAAGATTTTTGCGCTGGAGGAACGGAATCGTCTCCTCTCCTTTTGCCCCCGGGGCTTCCCTTTTCATTTACCCACTCCTACCACTTGGAACACTGTAAAGCAACATAGCTCGGGGTTATTCCTGCCTGGCATGACGATTTCCTGGCGAAACACCGCAGGGATGGAGAGGGGTGTTTATTTTGGGCGACTCTGGATTGACATCGGAGCGATGTGCACCTGTTTGCAATTGAAAGAACTCATCAATAGCCTCTGCCGTATTATTTTGGGGGTGGCAGGGAGTAGTTAGACTCAAAATAGTGTCCTCTAGAATAGAGCCACGGGGGAAAAAAAAAAAAAAAGAGGCCTGATTGAAAGGGGGATGATAAATGGTTGAAGGCAGGCAGCCACTGCAGCTCGAGAAACGGCGGGGTCAGGGGGGCGATAGATTTTGCTATTCCGGAAACAAAGCCCCGAATGGTAATTTCAGTGCCTTTTAATTTCCTTCATCCTCAAGTGCCGAATGTGGGAGTTGACAACAGATTGCTGTAAATAATGTAATTGGAAATCTCTGTGTTATGGAAAAGCAGATGAATGCAAATAACGAGGCTGGAGAGCGCTCGCTCTTTCTGCGCTGCCAGTGGTGTTTGCAGCGTGCCAGGGCCGTGCTGGAGAGCTGGGGCAAAGTGGCTGTGTGGGAATGTGCCACAGGCAGAGGATGCCAGCAGGGTCCTCCCGGGGTGGCTGCACCTGCAGGTGCCTTTTTCTTTGCTGTAGCCCACGAGAAGCTGCTTCCCCACCTTTTGGTATTTGCAGCTGTCAGCATGGGAAGCGAACTGTGGTGGTTTTCCTCTCGCCAAGCTCGGGCTGCTGTGAAGGAAAGGGCTGCAGGATGGGAACAGCTCCTGCATGGCACGAGCAGGAGGTGGTAGAACAAAATGTGGCTTTGCAGCAAAGATCCTTTCTAAGCATCTCTGTTTAGGGGATGTGGTTTGGTGAGGAGAACTCTGGGGAGGCTGCGAGTGTTGTTATGATCCCCTCGGCTGTGAGGCACTTCTTTATCAGCAAGCCCTAATGTTTTGCCTGTTCAGGAGCTTGTTTTAGCACTTGTATGCTCGGGGAACTTGGAGCAGCAACATGGGTTTCACCAGGGCCCAGTGATTCTCTGTTAGGTCCCATTTCCAGGCTGCACTTGAAAATGCTCGATAAAATTCCCATCTGCTTCTGCATGTGTCACTCTAGAGCTGCAGTGATGGCTCGATGCAACTTTAATGGGAATATTATCAGGGTTATAAAAGGCATTTATCTGTCGTGGCCACGGCTGTCCTTCTCCCTGGAGAAATTCCAGCTCCACCCGAGCTCAGACTGCTGTGGGGAACGAATTTCTCCTTAACGTGAACTGGTGGGAGCAACATCCTCCCCTCCTTGGCAGGAGCAAACTCCTGCTCATAAACAGGAATTTTATTCTCAAGGCTCTGTTACAGATTTATTAATTTAAAATCAAGCAAGAACTTTGCTGTCAGGCCACTCTGGCCATCAATCAAATGCCATCAACAGCAGTCAGCAGCATCGACCTGTTTTGATCCAAGGATGCTCAAACTGCCCCTGTGCCCATGTGCAGAGCAGGACGTGATCCCTGGTCCTTCAGGATGGGCTGTGCTGCAAACCTGGAGGGGCAGAGGCACTGAATCCATACAGGGGAGAGCATCTTGCTGCAGCTGCTTTTGAGCTGATTTCAAAACAATTTCACTGCTGCCATAATAGGACCAAACTCTATCAGAAGCACCAATTTAAAGGGAATATGTATGCAGAGAATCAATTTTATAGTAGTGTTACCACATCAGAGCTGGGTGTATTATGTCATTAACTCTTTCTGTAACGACTTGCTTTGGGGTAGTGAGAAACCTGGGGGTGACCAGCCTTTGTTCCAGCCATCTGTGCTGTGTCTGATTGGTTTTATGGTGTGCCTAAATTGGAGCTCGCCTGAAGATAATAGGTCTCTCCAGTGCTCCAAATTAAATTACAGATGTTGCAAGGTCTGTTCAGAGAGTGACTGCACCAGAGGGCTGTTTCCTCCCCAGCAGTTTATCCAAGGAAAGGTGTGTGTGCATCTGATTCCCAGTGTGTGTCAGGGATGGACAATTTCCACCGGGTGCCAACACTGTCCCTGTTCTCCCGCTGTGCCCTGTGGGCACAGCTGCTCCCAAAACCTCCAGCCTTCCTCAGGGAGATCAGAGCTTGCCCAGCCTGCAGCTCCTGCCTGGGCTGTGTTTACCTGAGCTGCAGTGGGCTGAGTGATGTGCAGAGATGTCTGTCCCACACTTCAAAAATCTTTTGCATTTCCTGATTCTTGGAAGCCAGAGCCTGTTCCTGCAGGGTCCCTGTGCTGTTGCACACACTGTACCAACTTCTGTGCAGTCCCCACACGGCAGCAGAAGGGACAGAAGGAGCTGTGGCAGCCTGTGCCTGCCTGGCTGGGTCACTTGGGCTGTTGGCACAGTGGAGAAGGAGCTGGTGAGGTGTCCTGCCTGCCAAACCCACTCTACAGAAGAACAACTTGTAGTCTTGGGAAACTGGCTTCCCAGCTTTTTGCCTGGAAGGCAGACTCGCCATCCTGCTGGGTGGTTACCCAGCAGGAAAATGTTGGTGTAGCTGCAGGATGCTCTCACCTCCTGGTTTGCAGATCCTGCTGCGATGCACGAGCGTCTCCTTGCACGTGTGTTGGGTCACAGAGGTGTTTGCTTTCTTCTGCTGGCTGCTCTTCTTTTAGAAACCACATTACCAGGTCCCCCTCTGAATTCAGATCACCTGCACTTGGCTTTGAAGACCCCAAACACAGAGATTTGAGCTCTCTGGACTGGGAACCAGGCAACCATCAGTGTCATGGTGCTGCTTTTTGTGCCTACGTGAGAACAACTCCTGAATGCCAGGTGTTGTCCCTGCCCTCTGCTTTGATTAAGCTCTAAAGGCAAATTGCTGCAATTTGGGATATTTGCATTTGCACCCACTGCCATCGTGGTGAAACTGTGGGTAAAACGCTTTGGGAACTTGGAGTGGAAATGCTGATGATCTCCTTCGCTCTGAACAGAAGTGCAAGAAATGAAAAATGATATTTTTACAATGTTAACTTATTTTTTGCCCTGGCTGTGTCATTAGCTCATTATCAGGCTGCTGGAAGGCACACAAGAATTAGGTTTGTAAGAGGCCATTTCTCCTTGTCTGAGCTGCCACCCTTCTCCCTCCCCTTGGCTTACAGCAGGCTTTATATTAAATATACTTAATAGAGTGCCTTCATCATAAGCTGCATTAAAGCTAAATTGGAGAGGAGAGGCTGTTCTTACAGGAGCTATTACAGTTTAGTGCTCGAGGTCCATTTCCTGCTGCAGGTTCTGGTTATTTGAGTGTCCTTCTCCTCGTTCTGGGGTTTTCAAGCTCGTTACACGATCTGGCTTGGCCTGAATTGCTCTGTGAGATGAACACTGAGGCTGTGCTATTGGTACAGCACGAGGCAGCACTTCTGCCATCACCCTCTGCTCCCCCTTCAATCTGTACCTGCTGCTTCTTCACAGCTGGGGTTTTGTAGTTGTGGAAAGAGGACAGAGATGAGTCTGGGCTGACAAGGATTGGGGAGGAATTTGGGATTGGAGGAAGGGGCTGGGCCAGACTTGGTGGGGAGTTTGTCTTGTGGTGGCTGTGCTCTCTTGTACAAACCCAGCTTGAGCTGTCACATCTGTGTCTCTGGCAGGTCTGGAAGAGGTCTGGGGCCTGGTTCTACAAAGGGCTGCCCAAGTACATCGTGCCCTTGAAGAGCAGCAGCAGCAAACCCCTGGAGCTGCAGCCACAGCCCTGGCAGGGTGAGGTGGCCGTGCCAGAGCCTGAGAGCGTCGGGAGCAGCCGCTCCTTCACCTGGGCCAGGGGAAAAGGTTGGTTGTCCCACCCAGGAAGGAGGTGGGAGAAGGACCTGGCTTCTCCTGCTGCTGGCAGGATCCCAATAATCAGGGAAGTTCTCTGTTGGAGGTGTTACCCCTCAAGGTGTGGCGTGTTTCTCACGTGGATGTTGGAGTTTATGCTGTGGTGTGTTTTTTGAGGGTTCACTGATATTTAAGGGTGTGTTGATGGCCCTGACTTGTCCCAGTCCTCCTGGACTCCCCATCCTTCAGTCTGCCCCTGCTTTCCTCTGTTCCTTGTAGCCCCCATTGTTTTTCTGGGATGAGCCATGGAGCAGACACCTGCCTGCAGTCACAGCCCGAAGAGCTGCTCCTGGTGGACATCACTGTGCAGCCAGGGCTGACCCAAGGCTGGTCTCATTCTCTCCCTCCTTGGGGCTACCTGCTCCTGGCTTCTGCTGCTCTGCTGGGCAGATTCCTCAAGTCACTGTGAGCTGAGTTAGAAATTGCTCTGCCAGCATGTGAGTGCTGCAGAATCAGAGCTGCTGCCAGTCTGCTTTGATTTCTCTTCCCTTGTCTCTGTGTGGATTAGCAGAACTGTCTGGCCTCTCTCCCCTTCTGTCTTTTGCTGTTAGATCCCCTCAATTGGAGAAGACCTCTCGAGTGAACCAGCTGCATGCACTCTTCCACTTATCAGAAGTGCAGGGGGAAATAACCTTTTAATAAAGAAACCTCAGGAGATTTGGGTTTACAAACCTTCCCTTCAGGGCCCAGCTAAGAAAGCACTCCCAGCCCTACTGTAACTTTTGTAATTAAAGACAAATTAGATCAACAATAGACAGTCGTGTTTCCCTCCAGGAGGTGCTTGGAAGGAGTTGTCTTAGCCCAGGGACTGATTGATGAGGTTGTTTTCTGTTCACATGATAGAGAAAACATTGAGTTGAAGCTGTTGAGCCCAGACCTGGCCTGCTGCTTAGTTCAGCTTTTCAGCTGAGTTTTGTTTTTTGGAGAAGGGTTTCCCATAAATACCGGCAGGAGCAGCGAAGGAGCAGGGGGAGGACAGCAAAGTGACCTTTGGTAAGCTTTGATGTGGGTGGTGAGCTGCCTTTCTCCCTGCCCTCTGATGTTTGTCTGGCTGCTGTTTTATGGGTCGGGTAATATTAATTTATGGCTTTATTTTCTGGTGCTTTCTTTCCCTGTTGCCCTTCTCGTGAGGCCGCCTGTCCTCTGGACAGCTTTCAGTGGGCACTGCGGGCTGGAATTCATCTCTGGAGCTGGCAGCCTGTGCATCTCCCCCTCCTTTCACCTCTTTTGAAGCTGCCACTGCTGGGACTCGTGCAGTTTGTCATCCCAAAGCTCTGCCGTGTGCAGGGCAGCCTCCCTGCCCCGTGGAGATGTGTGTCCATGATATTGCCAGCGTGACTCTGCAGCGGGAGCTGGGCTGAGCTTCCCGAGGCAGCCTGGTTCCCCCTGGCTGGCTGACAGCATTTGTCAGCTCACACCTTGTACAGCCTCACCCAGACGTGTCTCTGCAGCTCCGAGCAAAGCCCTGGTGCTTGTTTGGCAGGATGTTCCCGGGCAGGAGCGCTGGCATTTGACACGCCTGGCTCTGACAGGCTGCTCTCCATGGGGTTTCCATTATCTTGGCCAGCCCTGTCCAACCCCTCTGCTCCTCTCTGATGTGCTGAGTCTCTGAGCTCTTCAGGGATTCAAGTCAGGAGGGGCCAGCACACTCCTGCCACGACCCCTGGGCATCCTCCATGCCAGGAGCTGCCTTTCAGCAGCCATGGGACAAACTTCAAACGTCCCTTTTTCCCCCTCAAAAGCAAGGGATCAATGCCAGAACCTGGCTGTCTGCTCCCACTGCAGGAGGGTGGGAAGGCAGCAGGACAGAGGGAGGGCAGGAATGTGCCTCAAGGAAGAAAAGCCAACCCTACCAGGCAGAAGTTTTATTTTTGCACACCCCATATTTCTCCTGTGCTCGCTGACACTGGGATTTGCTGGTACCTTTGGTTTTTCTGTTGTAAACAAGCAGTTGCCATGGGAACCCTGCTATTAGTTAAGGCACAAATGTATTGTCAGGAGGAGAATAGCAGCAATATTTCTCGTGCTGGGCAGCAGCTCTGCTCCATGTGCTGGAATGTGGGTGGGATTCTGTGCCGGGTCAGGGGGTGGGAGCAAGAGCAGCAGGGCTTTCCTTCTTCAGGCTCTGAGTTCTGCAGGAAAATGTGGAAAGCAGCTGGGTGGAAAGCACAGGTGTGGTACCTGAGCTGTTGCACTGCTTGGCAGGAGAGCTGCCTGCTGCTCCACTCGGTCTCTGGGGGATTTTCCTGTTCCAAGCCCTGGGATGTGCCTGTGGCACTGGGGCAGCAGCTGGGCAGGGGGATGCAGTGGGTTTGTCCTGTGTCTGTGAGCTGAAGGCCAAATCCCTGAGGGATGGAGCAGAGAAGGATGTGCTGAGGTGTGTTCAAGCACTCTGGCCACCAAGGGGAACATCCAATTTGCCAACTTTGCAGCGACAAAGCTGCAGCTTGTGCTGCTCCTGAAAGGGAGAAGGGTTGGGCCCAGTCACCTCTTACTTCTTGGAGCAATGCTGGATGTGATCTGGCACGGGAGCTGCCCTCAGTGGGACCTTGGGCTGTAATAATTCTCATCATCTCTCACTTTCTCACCTGCAGTGACCGGGAGTTGTTGCCCTCCCTGCTCCCTCGATTTGGTGTTTGCCAAAAATTCGGGTGCTGCAGGGCAGCTCTGCTCAGGGGCTGTGCTCATCCCGCTCATCCTGGCTGTGCTGGGGTTGTGTGGCTGCTGGAGCTGTGATTCCCACGTGCTTTTCCCAAATTTTTGACAGCTGCAGGGAGTGCCAAGCGCTGAGTGTGCCGGGCTGAGCCCTGCGCTGGCAGCACCAGGAGCTCGGCCGGCTCTCCCCGTGCCAAAAACACCCATCTAACAACAGCTCCCAGCCCCAGCCAAGTGCTCCTTCCCCTTGGCCTCAGCACAGCCTCCCCACATCCTGATTTCCCTCTGGGGATGAGCCAGCACTTATCCTCCACCATTCCCTGTGGCTCTCTGATGCTCTGGCTTTGGGATTGAACCACATGTGGAGGGACACTGGGCTCTGCCAGCAGCTGCAGGGCTCCAGGCCCTCAGTGGGTGACCCATTCCCTGTGGGACTAATGCTTTTCTAGCAAGATTTATCTCAGCATATTTTATTTTACGAGATTTTTTTTTTTTCCCCAGTCAGCTGGAGATAGGGAGGGATAAATCTGTTCTCTGAAAGAACAGCTGTCCAACGACTCTTATTGATAGATCAGCAACTGCTGGAACACCAGATTTAATACTTCTGGGCTCTGGAAAGTGCCAGCAGAAGGTCTGGGAGCTTTGGATGAAGGATTACCTGAAAGGGAGATGTTGGTGCAGTGAGTGAAATACATTCTTATTGGCAGCAGAGGAAATGAGAGCAGACAGGGCTGGTCCTGTGGTGCGAGTGCCTTCAGGTCATTAATATTTTCCTCCTCTTGTGCTGGCTCTCTCTGATCTGCTGAATGGCAGAAGGACAGGCAGCTAAAGTCACCTCCACTGATTCACTGGGGCCTTCTCCAAATAAATCCTGGCCCCCAGCATTTTCAGAGGATTTGTGGAGGAAGGAGCTGTTCTACAGCAATGGATTTTATGAATCCAGGAGGCCAGAAAATAAAAAAAAAGATGATGGCCAAGTGGAACAGGAGAGAACTGTGCAATGAGATGGTCAGAGGGACTCTTACAGCTGAGATTTGGACTTTAGAGGAAAAAAACCCCAGTCTTCTCTGTATGGATTGTTTCAGTGTTTGTATAGAACTTCTCCCCTCTTCCAGGGAGTTCTGGGTAGTAATGAAGATGTTTTATAGACAAACCTTTGCTTTGAGGACTCTTAGCCATCATCACATCCCCCCAGCTTGTAAAGGAGCTTTTTTCCCTCCCACAGCCCCTTTCCCTGCAGGTGAGAGCTCCCATTCCTGATGATTCCAGGGAAAAAGGCAGCAGGGAGAGGCTGTGCAGGGTGTGTGTGAGGAGCTGCCTGCCAGGGCAACTTCAATA
Organism: Lanius collurio; assembly: GCA_020086605.1. Taxonomy (NCBI): domain Eukaryota; kingdom Metazoa; phylum Chordata; class Aves; order Passeriformes; family Laniidae; genus Lanius; species Lanius collurio. Next base: position 2,882,860 of record JACBWW010000032.1, on the reverse strand, counting down.
ATGCTTTGCAATAACACTGGCAGCCAACTTTAATATCCTCAGAGAAGTTAGCACTACTTTAGGTATTCATTTCTCTTTTTTTTTTTTAATGAAATATTTTGTGTAGTACAGATTGCTGCCTTGAATACAGGAGTGCCTTCAGAGGTGCTTGGCAGGAATATTTGACAGCTCCTGCTCTATGCAAGGGGAAGGATTCCCATCCTCCTGCCCTGGGGAGTGCTGAAGGGTTTGGGCTGACACAGAGAGAGGAGCTGACAGCTCTGGGTTACCCTGTGGTTGTCACCTTGTACCACTGCACCCACGTCCCTCAGGCTGGGCACTGCGAGCAGCACGGCGTGGGGGCAACGTGGTTTGTTCAGGAGCAGAGAAAACAGCTCCTCACAGGAGTGTGAGCTTCTAAAGACGTCCTGATGGACCTAAAAAAATCACTGGGGCTTCCTTTTTCCACGGGAGGGGCTGTAGGTTGCAGTGTTGCCTCCTGTACATCCCTCATGGGCTGATTTTGTACTTTTAACCAGGAGTTGTGACCTGCTGTTTGAAGTGGCTGCTGAGCTGCCAGGAGAGCTGGTATCTGCCTGGTCAGATGGAGCAGTGCTGGAGGTGCAATCCCTCAAACAAAAGACACACTTTTTTTTCCCCATTACTGTCCTCCTCAGCCCCACCATTTCTGTTCTGAGATCAAACCATCACAAAAACCCAGGAATTGGGAAAAATGCCTTTCTCATTTTACCCAGAGCAGCTGGCAGCCGAGTTATCTTTTACACCAGTATAAGCAGGAGAGGTGTTTGCATAATTGCATGGAAAAGTGGAAGGAACCTGCCAGGTTGGGAAGCTGTGTCGGGCAAAACGAGGCTCCTTCAGCTCTTTTGGAAACCTTGGAGAGTGGAATGCAGCAGGACAAGAGCCAGGATTCAGGGGGAAGAAAAACACAGAGGAAAAAAGCAGCTTTGAAATGGGAGAACAGTCTCCTTGAGGAAAAGGAGTGACCCTTGCCTTTGGAGCTTTGGGCATGTGGGAGTGACAGTTCTGGGCAGTTTGGTGCTGGGGGTGCTTTGGTGTGCTCAGGATTTACCTGGAGTTTTCCTCTTAGACCCTGGAGGCCCTGCCACACTTGAAATGCAGATTGGAGGGACACAACCCCTCCCCACATTACCCAGAGGTGGAACAAGCGCAGCCAGGACCCTTCCACCTGCAGCTGAGCAGGAACCACCCCTTCGAGGGTCACTTTGTGTGGGAGGCAGCAAACATCAGGAGGAGGGGGCTTGCTGGGTGCTGGGATGGGTCAGTGGGGGCAGAGCCCAGTGCCTGGAGCAGCAAAGAGTGGCACAGGAGCACTGTGGTCCCCCGTGGACACAGCTTTAGGAGAGAAGCACTGGTGGTGTCTGCTGCAGGTGCTGGCACCGCTGGAGTGCGTGCAGCAGAGTTATAAATCATCTGTAAAAAGTAAAACCACATCATGTCTGGGAGGAAGAGTGAGCAGCTGTGGGGGAACTGCAGGTAGGGTCTCCTTTGGAGAGGGAGAACGTGATTGGCGAGTCAGTGCTTGTTCCTGTTTTATTTGGATCCATCTGGCACCTCTTTGGGAAGTGTTATGAACATTGTGAATAACTGTCTCTCTCCTCTCCTCCCCCTGATCTTTCCTGCAGTGGTTTCCAGTGACAGTGAGAGTGACTCGGAGCTCAGTTCCTCCAGCCTGGATGACAAGCCCATCCCTGTGGGATCAAAAGGCTCTCAAGGGAGAAAGCTCCAAGCAGGAAAGGGTGAGGAGCTGCAGTTCCTTGTGGTTGGAGGGTGGGAAGTGTAAAGTGCTTGAATGTTTGGCTCTTGGCTCAGTTGCTTGCCTCCCCTCCTGGCTGTGGCTGTGCCAGGTGAGGGTCTGAGCCTTTCCCACTGGGATTTCTCCCTGGATCAAAGAGCTGGTGGTCATTCCATGGCCTGCAGCATCCCAGGGTCTGCCCTTGCAGCTGGGAGCTGCTCCTGGCATCACATCCTTGACCAGCAAATCACTCCTGGCTTCAGAGCACTGGAATCACTGGTGTTTTTTGGGAGCACAGCACAAGAACTGGAGGTGGCCCTGCTCCTGAGGGCTCCTGGCTGGAGCTGGGATGTTGCTGCTCCTTTAGGACCCAGCCCTACATCCAATCCTCCTTCCCACTCCCTCAGCATCATCTCTGTCCTGTCCCTGCAGCACCCACGAGGGGACCCAGCCAGGCTGTGAGCAGAGCCCTGGGGACCCCCCAGCCCCCCACGCTGTCAGGGAGCCACAGCAGCCTGGGCAGCGAGCAGGGGGCCGAGCTCAGCCCTACAGAGAGTGGCCAGAGTGACCAACCCTCGGACAGGCACGACAGCGACGCCGGCACCAGCGCCCCTGGTAAGCTGCACCCCCTCACCAGGCACATCCCTGCTTTTTGGGGCTGAATTCACTGGAAGCACAGCTTTCCCAGACACACACAAAGCTGTGGCCTCAGGGTCACTTTTCCCTGCTTCTTCTTTGTGTTGGCAGATGCTGTCTCAGTGTCACACCTTCTTCCCTGAACACAAACCCTTTTCTGCAGCATGAGTAATCATCTGGGGTGGGAGCTGCCTGCACCCACGGCCAGGAGCTCTCAGAGCTTGGGGCTGTGCCCCTGCAGGGGTCTGGAGCTCCTCTTTGTCCTGAAAAGCCAGCAGAACAGATGGAGCTTCTCCTGATGCAAAGAAGTCCAGCAGCTTTATGAGACTGAGTAACATTTTTCCTGAAGTAAGGTGGCTCTTAAAGCCAAGTATGGCTCTTCCCAGAACTCTGCAGTGCAGAAAAAAGACACTTTCCCCCCCTCAAAAACCTCAGAACAATTAAGTGACTGGGAAAGCAGAGGCTGCTATCACACCTGAAGCAGCTGAAAGAGATGCAAATGTGTTCTCTCTGCAGTTCCCACTAATTTAGTCACTAACCCCTCAAGTTATCATTCAGCACCTCTCCCTCCCAAGCATTCCTGCCCTCTGAACTGCCTCTCCTGTTGTTCCTGAGCCTGGTTGGTGCTGGGTATGTTGAGGCATAAATTGGATTAGAGAGAGCAGGTTCATCCTTCAGTGCAACACGGAGTCGTGGTCCCCCTGCTAGGAACAGGCGGCACAAAATTGTTTCTCTGCCCTCCCTCCCCAGCTTTCAGGGACTTGCAGTTTTCTTTCATTTAATAAAAGCCAAACAAGTGATTCTTCTGCTCTGTCCTTCCTCCCCCTGGATTAGAGTCTGTCCTGGACTGGGTGGTTTATTTTAAGCTCCCGTTGTGTGTGGAATTAGAGAGGGCGGGTTCCTGCTGTGGGTTGGCTCTGCTGCCTGTGGAGAAGAGCTGCAGGTTGTGCTGTGGGATTGGAATGGGTGGGGATAGCAGGTGTGACCCCTTTGGGTGCTGCTTCTGATGGATGGAAGGATGGATGGGTCCACTCCTGGACAATGTGTTTGTACTCAGCATTTTGTAGCTTCTCTCTGCCTGTTCTTGGAGCCAAGTGCTGCCTGGCCATGACAGTGCAAACAGCTTTTCAGAGGCAAAAAAAAGGAAAGAAAAAACAGCTTTTTTCTTGCTAAAAACTCCATATGTAAAGCTTGGCACAAGGGGTCAAAGCTTTCCAGGGGGATCTCCTTGTGTAGATGGGGGAGAGCTAAAATGAGCCAGCATGGGCAGATATTTAAAAAGGGAGAACTGCAACAATCTCCTGAGGCCAGTTAAAGCTGGCCCTGAGATGTGGAGAGGATCCTGCTAAGGAAAAGGTTGAGCCAGGTTGGCTGCCTAGGGAGTTTCTGTAAAGATCTTTATTATGTCTGGGCTCATTTATTTCTCAGTCTTCCCAGAGAAGGGGCTGCTCTGTTCAGACCAGAGCCCTGGTACAGGGACCCTGTGGCCTCCCAAATCCAGGGGAGGGAGGCAGGAAATCTGCAGTGAGTACTTCAGGATCCCTTTGGGTGCCTCTCTTTGCCAACAAGCAGAGGCTGCTCTTGCTGTTGATCTCTTTAAAGAGTAATGGAGCTGATGTGTGCTGGATGTCAGGACTAGCAAAACTCTTCCCAGCATCTCCCTTCCTGTGGGACAGCCCCCGAGCTCTGCCCTGCCCTGAAAGCAGAGCAAGGGGCAAAGATCCTTCCTCATTTCAGCTGCTGAGCCTCAGCTGCAGAACGAGGCTGTTAAAAGATGATTTTCTGTGCTTCCTCTGAAAGGCTCTGCACCTTTAGAACACCATGTCAGCAGCAATTTTTGCTTCATATTATCACCTCAGGTGTTGTTCCACTGGTGACTTTCTTTGCACTTCTTTTTCTCACCTCTGCTCTGACTCCACTCTCGAGTGCAACTTCACAGAGCACTTCAGCATCCTGAAATCCCAGACCACCTCCAGCACAGGGAATTGGGGAGTGGGGCTGCAAAAACAGCTGCTCTCACAGTCCTGAGCCCTTCCAGCCTGAAGGCCAAGCCAGCAGCAGGGTGGTGGCCAAGGGAAAACAAGGAGCTATTAAGGAGAGTTTGTGGGTTTCCAGTGCGCTGCTCCAGCTCCGGCTGGGGTTTGCTGAGGCAGATAATGAAGCCTGGAGTTTGTCATAAAATGACTCATTGTCAGAGCTGCATTGGGATTTAGGCAACCTCAGCCCGTGAGCCAAAGTTTCAGAAGAGTGGTGAGTTGAGAGGCTGCCAATTTTTTTTTTTTTGGTTTTTTTTTTTCTTCCTACCACCTGCTCTCAAAGCCTTTCAAAAGCATCATTTTCTGAGGGGCTGGTGCTTCTTCTGCTTCTGAAGCTCCAGTTCCTGGAGGTACCTGCTCTGACGTGATAGCTTTCAAGAGGAAGGTCACACACTCATTTTCCTGCAGAATGTTTTATCCTAAAGGAAATTAAATTTGCACATATGGGAAGAGCACAATCTCCCTTTTTTCCTCTTACTTGCTCCCAGCTAGGGCAGGTGACTCACCTTGTTCTGGCTGCACAGCTGATGCTAAGAGATGCCTTGAAAAAGAGCAAAATCCTCACTTGGGTTGATTATGACATTTTTATTAAGGAAGGGGAAATATTAAACAGAGCGAAACAAAGAAATTATCAATATCTTAGAGCAGTTTTCATTAGCCCAGGGAGAGCTTTTAACAGAGATCACAAATTTGAGCTTGGGACTGCTGCAGGGGGTAAATTAAACCAAAGGCATCTCCCCTCAGCTCAAGTTCTGCATTGACAGGTGCCAGCTGATGGGGTTCTCAGCATCTTCTGAGGGCCTTGTCCCAGAAATGTGGACTCCTGTTTGCTGTTCCATGAGCAGCTTGCTGGTGGGGAATGGTGAAATGAGCTTGGCATGGGCTGTGGGGCTGGAGAAAGCTCAGATTCCCACTGGAAGCAGGAGGTTTGAGAGGCAGCCACGAGAGAAGCTGATGAGGGAGTGCCAATCACAGCCTCCCCATCCCTGCCCGCTTGCCAATGTGTTGTCTAAATCATCAGTTCTTTAAAGAGTGGTGCAGCAGCTGGCACTGAAACAGAGCCACGTTAAACAGGGCTGGGCTGGGGGCTGAGGTGAGGATGGCACTGCCTGGTGAGGGGTAAGAAATGTCCTAGTTTGCAATCACGGGGTGAGACCTGCTGGAAAAACCCCCAGATGTGAGCAGGTCCCTTCTGCAGCTCCTTGGTCCCTCCTCTGAGCTGCTGAGTGCTGGGAGAGAGCTGAGAAAAGGGCTTGGAGCTGAGGGAGGTGGACAGGGAATGCTGCTTCCAGCTCTCTTAATTTGGGGAGATTTATGCCCTGTCTTTCAGGAACTGACTGGATTTAGAAATGAGGTGGTGTCTCTCTGTGGCATCCACTTTTGCTCATAAATATTCAAGCTGTTAATACATGAGCCAGGCAGAGCCATTCAGCATTATTTTTGTGGCAGGAAATTCTCTGGGCATCTTTGAAGTTAAAGCATTAACTGCTATTTTCCCTTCCATTCTGCTTCTCAGATGTCTGCTTTTCTCCCTTGGGGATGATGAGGAGGTAACATTTTGCTTCAGTGGGTCTGACTCCTCCATTCCATGTAGGAAGAGGAGAAAAAAAAACTTGTCCTAACAGTAATTAGGCTCCAAATGGGGTAGTAATTTCTTTAATGACTTTCTTCACGGCAGTCTTTGGGGAGCTGGCTTTTGTTTTCCTGTGCTTGGTGAGAAAGTTGCTTAAATATTTTCAGATTTGTTCCTTGTTTGTGTGAGCCTGTGTGGATTTCCAGGGCTGGCTTTGCAGCAGGGTGGAAGAGGTGGGTAATCCCTGCCCTTCCTCCCTCTGCCTGCATTTAGGGGCCAGTTTAGGAAGGACAGAGGGATCAGATATGAAGGAAAGACCCTCACCCACCCCCAGCCTCTCCCACCCAAGCCTGTGCTTCCTTCACTGGCTGCCTCATCACATTTTGGCCACTGCTTTTTATGCCCCTTTTGCTGGGATTGAGTTTTCCTGCTGCCAAGGAGGATAAGTTTTCTGTCTTCCCCCAAGTGAAAAAATTGAATTGTGCCTTCATGGCTGAGGAGCTTTGAGCTGTCTCTGCCTCCTCACATCCACAGAGCACCGAGTGGTCCTGCTGTATTTATAAATAAAACATAGCTTTGGGTAGTGGCAGCGTTAGGAAATGATTCAAGGTTTGCATTCCAGATACAATGCATTTGTGAATATGAACCTCAGGAAAAGCCTGTGCCCCTTTCCATGTTTGAGGGAATTAAAATATTTTCATCCTCGAGTGGTAGAAGCAAAACATTTTCAGCTCTTTCAAGCCTGCCTTGAAGTTAAGTGAATAAAAGCTGGAGTAACTAAAAAAATAAATTACTTCAACTATTCCTGTAATTCTTTACCGAGTTTTAAATTGAAGGCTTCTTCCTTCAAAATAGAGGGATGACAAAGATTCATTCTCTCGGCTCTTTCACTCAATATATCAGGAAACAAGTCTGCTGCTGAAGATGGAACTCCTATTTTTATGCCTTCTTTCACATTGCAGAGGTCTGTGCTGTGGTCTTTGATCAAACAGCCTGTCTGGCCTCCTGCCCCCACCTCCTCAGACTTATCCTCTGCCCTCTGCAATACATTTGCTCCTCCTGCTCCCAACTTTCTGCTCAGCATTTACACAAAGCACCAAGGATGAGGGTTGATGTCATCTTCCCAAACAAAGCAGGAAAGGAAGAGCAGGGGAAGTCAGTAAGATAGAGGTGAAAAGCTTGGATTTTGGAGTCTTTGTAAACACATGGAGAGGTTTTATGGCTCGGGAGGTTATCTTTTAACAGGGGTGTCAGGCAACAGCTGGTGGGGGGAATTTGCCTTGGGGCTCCTTGTGCCTTGAACATTCCCATTGAATGCTGTGATTCCCCCATCCTTTCTCCAAGAGGAGGAGCAGCAGGTCCCAGCAGAGCCTGGGTTTTGCCAGGGGTGCTGAAGTGATCAGCTCAGGTTTGTTTAGTCAACAGGAGACCCAATGTGGAGCAGAGCAGGGCCTGTCCTGTGCCCATCCCCAGCCATGGGAAAAGGGCCACATCCTGCTGTGGCTCCAGCCCATGGAGAGCAGGAGGGTCTCGTGGCAGATCTGCTCTGTCCCCCCTCTGAGCTGAGGTTTGGCTTTCTGCCTGACCTGGGGAGCAGCTACTGAAGGGCGAGTTCTCCTCCTCATTTCTCCTCCTCATTTCTCCTCCTCATTTCTCCTCCTCGTTTCTCCTCCCTTCCACTTTTCCTTCCCCTGTGTTTTCTCCCTTTAATCAAGTCTAATGGGCCCTGACTGCTGGACTAATGATGCATAGATGTACTCTTTATTATTTATAGGAAGCTCTTAAAATGGCACTGAGCACGCAAAAGCGACGTAAAACAACTTTATGGGGTCTCTCCCCTTCGCTGCTTTCCCAACAAAACTTTTGTCTGAATTTGTTTTGCAGGCAAACGACGACTCCCCACCAGAACACGACTCTGATGGAGAAGATGGAGCTGCCTTCTCCTGGATCCAGCACTCCCATTCCATAGACTTCACTCCAGACAGGGATTGCTGCCAGGGGTGACTTTGTGATGCCAGCTCTACCACAGGCACTGGGACAGCACCTGCCTGTCCCCTGTGAACCCCAAAAGAGGGGCTGGGGCTGGGATTTGCACTTGGCTGCCGTGGGGAAGGGTCACTCCTTGTGTTTGTTGTTGTGGCTGCAGTGAGTTTGGTGTGGGCACCAGGAACCAGCCCCTGAAGCTCTGCTCCCATTCCCTCCCTCTCTCTCTGCTCAGGGTAGAGAAATGCTCCAAGGAACTTGCTGTGGTTTTTCCACTCCTGCTGGCTGTGCACTGGTCTGTGTGAGGGTGTGGGCTCAGGGGAAGTGTGTGGTTGCTCACCCCCAGGCCCAGCTGGCTGCCTGTGAGTACCCAAATTGGATAAAAGCTTTCAAATGACTTTATCTTGTAAAGCTCTGCAGATTCCCCTCCCACGTGCACACCTTACATGAGCAAGGGCCTTTCTTTTGCCTTTTTCCTGTAAGTCTTGAGCATCTGGCTGACTGTGGTGGTGTCATCGTGAGTCAGGCTGTTGAAAACTGCGTGCCTTGGTCCTGCTTATTCTCTGGGACAGACAATTTGCCTCAAAGATGAGAAAAATCAAATTACCTCACATCTCTAGAGCAATTAGATCTTTGTAGACCTGAACAAAACCCACACTGGGCTGGTAGGAGTCTGTGGATTTTATTAAATGCTTTGGAGCTGACCTGTCTATTATGAAGAAACAAAGGATTCCAAAAAGTTCCCTCTGAAATCATGGAGCTAAAGGCAATTTGTGCCCATTAATGTCAGCCTTTCCCCTCGGTTATTACTCTTTTGTTCTGTTTTCCTTTGCACTGGGCACTCTGTGTGCATGTAGTGTGTGTTCTTACAAATGGCTGCAGTATGAAGATAAATGAGATTGGGTGCTGGAACACTCCGGCAGGAGATCGGAAATCAATCCTTGACTTTCTTTTTAAATGAACGTGGCCCAACAGAGGACCATTCCCTCACTGCCTCCCAGTTAATGTGCTGTGGCAGGTTGCTGGTGAAATGCTTCCAGCCCTTCCCCTGTGATGTGTTCCTGCCCTTTTACAAATGAAAAGTAAACCTTTGGGCCACGTGGGATCCCTGAGATGGCAGAAAAGGAAATCACTGAATGTGGGGTCCACACCATCACTGTTGGAGAGAGCAAGGGATGAGGTTGTTCTCCACTGAGGGATATTTTATGGCATGGTCTGTATTGTTAACCTGGCCATTAAGGCTCGACTGGCTGCATCCCTGGAAGGGCTAATGCCAGAATTATTATCTGTATCTGAAAAAGTAACTCCAGCAGTCGGATTTTGCTGAAATACTGGTATGGTTTCAGAGCTGTTTCTTCTGAGAGCTGTAGGGTCTTCAATTTCCAAAGTGTTCAGCCACCAAAAGGAGCTCTGTTCTGCCTTGCAGCTTCTGACAGTCCAAGTGAGGCTTGTCGTGCTCATTACTGCAGCATCTCAGCCAGCCTGGCCTGCCAGCCTGAGTTAATTCCACAGCAGAAGGAGAAGGAAAAAGACTTCTAGGAATGGACTCTGTTTTCTTTAGACCTGTTACTTTCTCATCACCAACTCTACAGTGAGTTGGAAAGAGCTTTTAAAATCGAGAGTGTCATTTCTAACTCCCCTTGAGTTCCTCGTGCTTCACTCCTGGGCAGTGCAGGCAGGTCAGACGTGTCCCCATCCCCACCCCCACAGCATTTCCCACACTGAGGGCTGCCAGCTCTGCACAGGACCACTGGAAATCCTTGCTGGCTTGCTGTGCCACTGTGAGGCATCAGCTTGATGCTTACCTGAGGCCAGCTTTTATAAAACCCCCTCAGAGGTAAACTCAACATTGCTCTGGTGCCAGTGAGACTGGAAACTTTTCTTTCTTACCTCTGTATTTTATCTCCATGGGGTAATTCCATCTGAGTTCGAAGCAGAGTTGCTCAGTCAGCTGTGGAAAGACTGAGGGAAGGATCTGGTCCTGGACAATGTGATCCAGGCACAACTGAATGTGATAGAGGATCATCTGCAGCCCTGTGCACTGTTTTATTCTGAAGACCACTTTTCCCTTTGTGGTGAGTCTCTTGGTTGTGTTTTACAGCTTTTGTTGGAATATTAACCTAAACCTGTCCCTGTCTTTTGAGCTGGTTCTGTGTGGGCAAGAAGGGCTCAGTGAATGTGCTCAGTGAATGTGCTCAGTCTGCCTTGGTCATTTGTGTTTATTATTTTCTTGTTCTTGTCTCCATCCCTCACAGCTTCTATCTGGTGTTTTACTACTGGAAACAATAAAGCTTTTGCTCAGTGACAACTTCTCGCCGTTCTTGAAACAGTAAAAAAGTTTTCTTGTAGGTACTCTCCAAATCCTCCAGCAATGCAAGACAGTAACCCAGCCAGTGGAATTGTGATTCACGTGGCTGGAGTTTAAATGATGTCTGCACTTGAAAATCATCTTCTGTCTTGCCCCTCCTCAGTGCCTCGTGCTGGCAGTGGCAGGGGCACAGATTTGCTCCCCAGCCCCTTCCTCAGCGAAGGTTTTCCATGCTGCAACTCTCCAAGCAGCACCAATTGTCCTTTTGTCCAGTGCTGTCCCCTCAGCCTCCCGAGGCTCTCTGACAATCAGGGTTTATTTAACCTGGCCCACAGGGAAGTGTCTCTGCAGCTCCTCATTGTTCGCCGAGCGCGCAGCCCTGGCTGCTCCTGTTCCCTCAGCACTCAGCCTCAAGGTTTCAAACAGCTTTTTAATCTATTTTTGCTTTCCCCATTCTAAAAGCGCCTCGGTAATTGCTGTTGGGATTGTTCTGCTGGGGAGCTGCCATTAGTCCAAGGATGGAGTGTGTCAAGGACTGAGCAGCTCTCGTGTTGTTGCTTCCCCTCTCTGCTTGCCATGACAACAGCCACCAGATGGGAGAGTCGGCTGGGGGGTGTCTCCGAGTCAGGAACGCTGCCCATGGACTGCCAAGTTGCCGTGTTTGGTTTTTACAGTTGTGTTTTGGAAGGGGAGGGCAGTGCTTCCTCTGTGAGAGCTGTCTGCACGTTCAGCGGAGCCAAAGCAAACAGGCTACCAGCTGGTGTTTGGGCAACGTGGGTCTGGCCATTGCTGAGTCTGGAGAGTCAGTGGGAGTGCTTGGGCAGTGTCACAAACTGGCAAATAACCTCTGGAGTTCATTTTGTAAATTAAACCTGGCAGCAGTTGCTCCCCTCCCCTCCCAGAAGGTGTTTCCTTCAAGGGGAGAGGGCTGACGGCAGCGGTGTCTCACCAGCCCACCTCTCCCTCCTCTTCCTCCATCACTTTGTTCCTCTCCACCTTGGAGACTGCCCTTCCACCTTGTTCTGCAGGTGGGTGTGATGGACAGAGAGTTCAGGGAAGTTTTTTGGAAGGGCTGGTGCTGCCCTCACATAATGAGACTTTCAGCAGGCGTGGGATGGTGGGTGATGGGTCAGCACCTTGTGGAAAACTTTCATCCTGAGCTGCTCCTTCAGATTCCTCCCTGACCATCTCCTCAGTCAGCAGCATGTCCAGGCAGTGCTGGAACTGCAGAAATGAGGATCCATGGCAGCACAGACAGGGGCACGATGCCAGATGTCACCTCCTCCCAGGTTCCTCTGGAGCTGACCAAATGCAGCAAAGAGGCGTCACCAGTTCCTTTCCTCGTCCCTTCTCCCACCAGACTCAGCACTGGAAGCACTTATTATCAGATTGCTGCTAATCAGAGCCTTATCAGGAGAGAGGTGGTGGCAGAGACACCTTTCCCCCCTGAGTGTGACTGACTCCTGATTTCAGAGATGACAAATTACCACAGAACTGTGGTTGCTTTTAGTTATTTGCAATTATACAACCTTCTGTTCCATCTCTGCTGTCCCATCCCATGGGAGCAGCAGCAGCCCCTCATGGGTGGGAGCTGCCCTGGCCTCAGGTTTTGGGGCTGGATTTGGGAGCTGGGTGGAGAGATCACACCTCTGAGACTGGTCCTAACAACCCTGCACTGCTGCTGGGTATTTCAGAGCCTCACCCTCAAAAGAATCCCCAGACTGCTCCATACCCAGCCCCTGCATGGGGACAGCAGCTGGATCACCCAGAGCAGCTGAGGCCAGCATTATTTATTTCTCAGCTGGTGAAGCCAAGCCCAAGAAAATCTCAGTGAACAGCTGAGCCCCACTGCAGGAGAGCAGGGGCAGGAGGAGCAGCCATCGAGCTGCCGACAGGACAGACCTTCATCTTCAAATGACACTCGTGCAAAATTAAACTCCTCCAAGCAATCACACCGTGGCCGTTCAAATGGTGCCTCGGAGGAAAGAAAAACAAACTGAGAAATGCAAATTAGGGATGTAAATCTTCCTGCCTGTGTCTGGGAGGTACCTGTTTAATTAGCATCATTGAGCAGCCTTGATGTGGTAAGTGCTAAGTAGGAAACTTGCCAGATTTCCCCGGTTTTGATAGCAGGTGACTTGTGTTCTGTTTGAATTCCCACCTTGGGATTTTTTTTCTGTGCTTGCCAGAGTTGCTGTTCTGCCTGTGGCAGGAGGAATTGGCTCTTGTCACCTGGGCTGAGCAGATGCCACTGCACCAGGGGTGAGGAGCTGTCCTGAGCCCTCAGTGTCCTGAACATCTTGGCATCAGATTTATCCAGGGGATAAATAAGAGTATCCCTGCGAGGGTGTGGGTTAGGGAGTTTCTGAGCCTTTGTTTCTCCCTCACCCCAGCCTACCCCAGTGCTCTGGTGCTAATTGGTACCATATGAATCTTTTTAACACTGATATCATTTAGGAATTGTTGGATACTTAGCCTGGGCCTTGCAGGGGAGCTTTCTTCGAGGTGCTGCTGGATCCCCCAGGTACTGCCTTGCCAGGTTTGCATCCCTCTGGCAGGATTTTGCTGTTTCCCAGATCCCTGTTCCTGCCCTGTCACCGTGGGAGATGGTGGGGTTAGGATGATGGGGTGCTTGGAGAGGATAAACAATAACGATGCTACACCCAAACAATGCTTTTCAGTTCCATCCTTTCTTTTCCTGTCGGTTCCCCATTCAAGCTTGATGAGATCAGGGCAGATAATTTCTGTATTTGTGCAAAACATTGTTTTCCCTCCTGTGCTCTGCCAGCTGCACTGCAGTTGGGAAGGTGAATGCACACTTTCTCCTGCATGGCTGTGAATGGATGCATCTGTTCCTCGAAGATAGGGAAAGGAGGGTGAAAGGACTGGAAAGGGAGGGAAGAAATCAGATGCAGCCTGTCACATTACCTCTGTGGAGAGGGAAGTGTGCAGGAGTCAGATTTTTGCAGCAGGGGCTCAGTCCTGATGTGTTTTGGAGGTGGGTGAGACAGGAAAGGGGTTTTGCTTAATGGGGCAGCACAGCCACCCCCCAGTGGAGCAGGGAGCTCAGCCCCACTGCCATCAAGGTCTGTGCCTGGGGCTGGTCCTGCTCTTCCCTGGCTGGAAATCCCTCCTGCCTCACTCCCTGGGCTCTGTCCCGACCTGTGCCAGGGGCTGCAGCCCTGATCTTGCATCTCTGCACCCCCAGGATCCAACAGCCCTTGCTGTGGTCCAGCCTGGGGGAGATGCAGGGCTAGAGGTTGCTGTACAGCAGCAGAACTCATTAACTGGGCTTTCTTTCCTCCCTCCTCCCTCTCTCCCAAGACAGGTCTGCTAAAGAGACGAAGAGAGGGCGAGAAAGGCCTTTAATTGTCTCCTGTTATCTGGTGTGTCCAGCTGTGAGCCAGATCGGCAGCCCCAGGCTGATCAAACCCTCCAGTGGCCTCCATCCAGTGTCCCACCAATATTTTCAGTGCTCTGCCCGAGCCCAGGTCCCAGCAGTGATGCTCCAGCACGTTCCCTCCTCCTGCTGGATCCTGCTGGGCTCTTGCCTCATTGCCTGTGACACGGAGCCATCAGCCATTAGCAGTTGGCTTTGGTACCTAATGACACAATCAGCTGCAAACGTGTTCCTCCTCCAAAGCAGCGTTTTTTCGGCCAGAAACTCTGGTGCTGTCCCTCCCATCGAGGTGAGAGTCCCTCTGACCCCTCTGTTTCTGTTTGTTGTGTGTTTTTTTTTGCTTCCAGAGGTTTCCAGATACGGGAACAGCTTTGGAATGAAATACAGCGAAAACGTAAAATAAGGATAAAAGTTTCCCAAGGGGTCTTGACATGGCTTTTATGAGTGAAAACGTCCCCATTTAACAGCCTGAGTGGCTGAAGCAGAGATGGGCTAAATGCCAGGCTTTGAAGCTGCAGGGAAAAGGCCAGGTTGCCTTCCTCACATCAGAGCTGGGCTCTGAATCCGACCCCCCACGCTTGGATTCACCCAAGTGAGCAGCTTCTCGGTGCTCCTTTTCTTTCCAGTTTCTTCATTGGCAGAAAGCAGCAAGAAACCAAGCAGGTGTGGATTGGTTTGGGTGAGCAGACCCTGAAAACACCACTTGAGCTTTTATTGAGGTGGCAGCATCGTTGTGAGCACCAGGTAAGGGCAGAGAGGGCTGCTCCAGCTCACAGCATCCCAGGAAAAAACTGCCCAGCAAGCTCCCTGCTGGATTTGCTGCTCTTGTTGCTGCTGGTGGGTTCAGGTAGGTTTAATCCCAAGGGTATTTTGGGATTTTTAGCTCTTTGCACCTTGCAGGCCAGCACTGGGAGATAAATCCCAGTGATTTGCAGAGCTTTCAGTGGCAGTGGAATTTGTGGTTCCCCCGAGCCTGGATGGAAATGCTTTGGACACCCCTGGGCTGGTCCTGCTGTGTGTTTTCATGGCAGCCTTTGGTTATGGAGCCAACAGCAATTTTTTGGGGCTGGAGATGCCTGGGAGTGAGTGTGCAGCTCCTGGTCCCTCCCAGCTTGTAATTCCCAGGGCTGTGGAGGGATTTGGTGCCTCCCTGAGCAGCTGTCCTTTAGGGGAGCACTCAGGGACACGCAGCCGCCACCTCTCACCCTGGGATGTTGTGAGTGGGCTGTAGGACTTTGTGCTCAGATGTTACTGCACTCCTTTAAGGCTGCTGCAGAGCCCAGGAGGGGAAACTGCTGATTTCTTACAGTCCTCTAAAGCTGGTGTGGCCACCAAACTGTTGCCGTGCTGCTTTGAAGGGATTTTTTTGCCCTTCTGTGCTCCGTGGTTGCACAGTCTGTGTTTCTATGCTAAGAAATCAAGAATCGAGTAATTGAATCTCCCTCCCTGTTCCTCTAAAATCAAGTAATTGAATCAAAGAGCACGTGGTTTGAAAAGACAGAGAAAGGAGTTCGTTTTGGGTTCCCCTTATTGGCCTCTTAAATTCTGAGCTTCGCAGACTGCTGGAAGTGTTTTATCGATCCCTTTCCACAGCTGTGAGTAGGATGGACTTGAACTGCCCCTTTTCCTGGCACCTGAGAGGCAGCAGGAGTTTGTAGGAACTGGGAAAGGGACAACTTCAGCCTGGGTGACCCCAGTGCTGAGGCTGGGGGTGCTGCTCCTGACGGGCAAGGGGCACAATGAGGTGCAACCTGTGTGAGGAACACCCTGAGGAGAGAAAACTTGGCTGGTTTTGTCGTTTGATCAGCTTGGGATTGTCCCTGACAGCAGGAGATGTCCCCTGGGGTGGAGCTGCCAATGGCCCGTGACTGGTCACCCGGAAAGCTGCTGAGGATGCAGCTTCATTGGGATGCAAATGGATGTAAATTCATGTAAACATATGTCTCCGTGCAGGTAGCAGCTCGTGCCCAAATTATGCAAATGTTCTAATCCAATAATGCTAATGTCATGATTATCCAGCAACACGGGGTTCATTAATATGGTTCCTTGGCTCTTACACCCATCACTGTCAGCACGATTACGCTGAGGCAGAGGCTTCCAGCAGCTCTGGCAGGTGGAGCCCCTCTCAGGGAGGGAAGAGCACATCCAGGGCGTGGTGGCACCAGCAAGGACCCTTCACCTGCCACGTGTCCTGGCCAAGGTGCCACCTGGCTGCCACCCCTCGGGAGGCCCTTCCTCCCAGAAGGAGACCTGGAGCAGATTTCCCAGTTCCTGCAGAGCAGCCAAACCAGCATTCCTTGATATCCGTGCTGTGATCAGATGAACAGGACTAGCAGGGCCATCTAGTGACTCCTCTGGCTGCTAAATGACCTGGGAGGTGCCCCCCTCAACGGGTTTCCTTTTAAAGTTTGTATTTTGAGGAATCCCTTCGTCTCCCATTTTTTTTCAGCTGGTGGGTATCCTTTGCTCCAAAGTTTTGTTGTCCCAGATTCATCACAGAGCTGGAAAATTGGGCTTCCCTACAGAACTTTGTCCTGAGTCGGGTGACATAAGGTCAGGCAGCAGAATGGCCTGTGGATCTGAGAGCATCCTGCAGGCTGGCCTGCCTTCCTCAGCCCTGCCAGGAATGCTGCTCTCCAGGCAGGAATCAGCTTGTCTGGGCTGTGCCCTCAATTTCTTCCCTGCTGACCTGCAGGTGCTGCTGTGAGTTTGTCTTTGTGGCGCATCTGTGAGCAGCCCTGCCTGAGTCAGGGAATCTGGGGCTGTTTGCCTCCCCAGCAGCCTGATCCCACAGTGAATCTGCTTCCTGCTCCTCTCCTTGCTCTCCCATTTGTGTCGCTTCTCGCAGTGTTGGCACGGCGCTGGGATTTGTGCATGGGGCCAGGAATTGTTCCCTCTCAGCTCACGGGTGAGCCTCACCATGCAGGGATGGGCAGGACATCTCCCAGCCCTGGGAGGAGCAGCAGGCAGGACAGAGCTGGCCCAGAGCTGTCACAGGTACAGGGACTGCACGGGTGGGTTTGGGTAGATTGCTTTTGACAGGATGTCGTTGGCCTGACGCGGATGTGGGAGAGGAGCAGCTATAAAGCTCTCTTAATGCAGCCAAATTGCTCTTTAATACTGCAAACCCAAGATGTTATTTTGTGAGTCCCTGGAGCTCGCTCTGCTGCTGGTTATTGGTGGCTTTTTCTCTCTGCTTGCATCCAGCCCCGAATTCCCGGAGCACGGGGTGGGAGCAGTTTCCTGCCAGTGTCTCCGTGAAGCTCGGCTGCTTTCTACCCTCACTTGGCTCCTCCTGTGCTGACTCCAGGAGCTGGTGTGACTCCTGAAATGCCTCTTCCCACCAAAATGTGAGGTAGAAAGTCTCTCCATTTCCATGGCAACGGGGCCTGGCCCTAAATGCTGATGGGAACTCTGTTTCTGGACGTTTACAGAGTGGGAAGAGCTGGGGGTGCAGGAGGTCAGCCAGCAGTGCCCAGCCCCAGCACAGCTCTCCAGGCCAGCATCCATGTCCCAGCCACTGCAGGGTAAGGTGCTGCTGCAAAATTAACACCAGGCTTTGTTCCTGCCTGCCTGGGAAGTCTTGAGGAGGAATGTTGTCATCCTCCTGCAGCTGGGAGACAGTTGGGAAGAGGTAAAAGCAGGGTAAAACTCCCAAGACAAGTCAGCTGGATAATCTCAGAGGACGTTGACTCCAGCTTGGAAAGGCACTGAGAGCAGATAAAATTAGTCTAATAGGAGTTGATGCTGCACAGGAGTCTCTCCTGCCTTGATTGCAAGGGAGTGGGTCGGCATTTATCTCACAGGCACACAACAATCAGAGCCAGCACCGTGTCAGAGGGTGGCTCTGCCCAGCCTGGTGATGGCAAACCCCTGCTAAGGCTCTGGAGTTCAGAGGAACCCACAGATCACAAGGGGAATCAGAGAAAAAAACATCTAAAAAGGTTCATCCCTAAGAAAAAAACCCTGAGGACTGGGCCCTTGGCAGTGCTGTGCCCCAGGATCGGATGCCACTCTCCTCCTGGGCAGCATTTGGGTGGATTTTCCTGTGCACAGACCCACTCTGGTGAATCCCTGTGTGGATTTGCTCTGTGCTGCACAGAGCTGAGATTTACAGCAGCTGATTATCCCCTCTGCTTGGTTTGCAGGTGCCTGGAGTGCTGGCAGTGGCATGTCAGGGTGCACGAGCAGAGCACGGCCCCTCCCTGGCAGGAGGGCACACGTTCCCCAGGACTCCAAAAAACCAAGTGCATTAAAACTGCAAAAGAAAACACCAACTATTTTGGGATTCACATGGAAATGGCAGCATATGCTACACACTAAACATCAGCCCCTACCAAAAGTAGAGCTATTCTGGGCCCATCCTGAAGATGCAGGGAGAGCAGATGCCTCCCTCCCTCCTAAAATCTCCTTTCCAGGCCCATCTGCAGGTAACAAAATGCTGGCCAGGAAGACTCCATCCACCTTTGCTGCTGGTTGGGTGTTGCTGGTTGGGAACCTTAAGCAGTATTTTGAGGGGAGAGGGCTCTTCCCTGCTGGCATTTGGCCCTCGCCTGGCTCTCTGCAAGGGTTTGTTTGTGTCTGCGCCGTAATAGGATGTGGGTTGTATTTCACCACAGTGATTTTGTTCACAGCTAGTAATTGCTGGTTAAATCTGGTCAAATAATGGTTGTTAGCAGGGCCTGTTGGAGCACAGATAACCTCAGATATTATCCAAGCAGAGGAGCAGTGGGGGCCAGGGTGCACTGGGATATCAGCGCTGCTGAGGAGCCGTAATCGGCACAGCCTGGAATAAGCTCCTTAGGATTATTTTTGCCAAGTTTCCTGGTTATCATTATTATTATTATTGCTTTACTTAGCAAATGCAAAGGCTGTCTGACCAGGTAAGGAGTGCAATCCCCCGGATGGGCTCAGCCAAGCCTCCCCAGCAATGGAGGGCAGGGATCTTTGAGGGGAAGCTGCCAGGAGCTGTGTGTCAGCCAGGAGACAGTGCCCTGAGCGAGCCAAGGAGCCAGGCACATGTTGCTTTTCAATTAACCCCCTTCCCATGCACACAGCCATGCTGGAGCTAGGCTCATTGGAAGGAATAAAAAATATGTTCCATAGCTCCCAGCCAGGGGAACTGAGGGCAGTGTCAGTCCTGAGCCACCCCAGAGGGATGGAGGGGTCTCTTCCAGCAGTGTTGGCATCCCCTGGCAGTGTTGCTATCCCCCAGTGCTGCCCCTGCAGCCAGATTGAGCTGGTGGTATCTGCTGGCACCCTCTCCTGCCTACAGGTGTGGATACTTTCAGGCTTAAAAATGGTTGGGAAAAGCAGAATTCCAGCTGGGGCTGTGCAGGGTGGTGCTGCCTGTGTCACCTCCCTGGGGACACTGACAGACCCCCCTGTCCCACCGCTCTGAGTTCAAGGATGAGATCCAGAGGTAGAGCCTCCAAATGAAGGCTTTCATTTGGCATCATCCCTTTGTGCTCTCTCCAGGCTCTTCTCCAGCAGCACCAGCAGAGCAGGAGGGGTTCCAAGAGATTTTAAGTTGACAAAGTAATAAATAAAGAACCAATGGGTCAATCACTGAATCCCTGGCAAGCAGTGGGAGGTGCCATCCTGCTGCTGTGCTTTCCATTTGGAAAGGAATTGGTCAAACTGGAATCAGCCCCTGCTGTCGTTGATTCAAACCTGGAACAGCAGAATTTGATGTTTAGCATTTGTAAGAAAATAAGTTGAACTGTGTCCTTTTGGATGCGTGTTTAATCCGTGTGCTGCAGCTTTGGGGGCTGTAGGAATGTCCCTTCTGTTTGCCCACTTGCAGGGCAGTTCCAGAGGAGGAAGCTGGGCTGTGGCACGGGGAGAGGGAGTGCCACAGGCTTTTTCTGGGTGTGCTTGTGCCCCTGTTCAGGACAACCTTGAAATTAAAACCTGGGTGTTTTCAGAGCCTGGGCTGGAGTTGGAGTGATGGTTCCTGCATCCCATGTCCCAAGTACACTGTCACAGGTGCTGAGATCAGGATCTTGTTTTCTTGGGAGAAAACATGGCTTTTGACAGGCACAATTGCTCTTCCCCCTCATCCTATCCCTGCTTTGATGCTGGCTCTGTGATGCCCACCTCCACCTTCCCTGAAGGATGCCCCCACTTCCTACAGGGATGGATATTCCCTGACAGAGTGGCATTGCTTCCTGCCAGGCAGAGCTCTGGGTTAAAATTGGAGTTTTAACATTTAAACTCTGTCCCTTCCCTCCTGGGGGGGGCTGCTGGGGAAGTCAAACTCCCCCTTTCAGGGCAGCAGAGGCCACGTGCGTGGGCACAGCAGCAGCTCTGACTCGCCCTGGCAGAGCCAGGGATCAAATCAAGTCACATTCCAGGGCATTAGACAGACGGTGGGAATTAAGAGCTTTACCTGGAAACTGGCTTTGTATCTGCAAGCCCTGCTTTTGTCTTCCAGCCCAACTCTCTATTTTTGTCCCTTTCACCTTCCGTGTTGTCGTGTGTGACAGTGTGTGCTGCCAGCTCCAGCCACACTTGGGGAGCCCTCCGTAAATTTGGGGCTGTGCAGCCCACAAGGAAACACTCAGGTGGTGAGGGAAGGTAGGAAAAGTGTGGTTTATCAAAACCAAGCTGCTTTGGGACTCATTAAATGCTAAGAAAAGGCTCCAGCTGCTTTCAGTAGGCTTGGGATAGGGCAGGGACAAGAAATCCCATCTGGGCTATTAGCAGTGAGTCTTGGTTTTTGTTTCTCTCAGTCTATGAGGCTGGTGATGGGGTCTCCCTTGGGGCCCATTCCTGCCCTGATTCAGGGAGTTTGTCTGCTTCCACTCTGCCTTTTTTTGTCCCCTTGTTGCTCTTCTGAATCCCTGGGTGAGCTGAGCATCTCTCAGTGGGCGCAGCTGGGCCCTGATCTCAGCTGTGGATGCAGGAAGAGGAAGAGCTCAGAGGTTCACCTTAATTCCCAGAGCCTTGGTTTTCTGTCCTCTAAAATAATCCTTGCCTATTTGGGTCTTGTGCTCTTTGAGGAAACATTTGGAACGCTGATGACGCTTTTGTAATGGTAGTAACGGCATTAGGCTCTCACACGTAACTTGATTTTATTCATTTATTTATTTGCCCTTTCTGAGAGGAAATAGCTGCAATTTTCTGGGCATCAGGCCCAATTTCTGCCTCGCTCTGTCTGAGTCCACACCACATCCTGGATGCTGCACCCAAAGATGGAGCCTGTGTGGATGAGCACACCCGAATACAGAGGCACCTCCTTGTGCTCCATGTTCCCACCCAGCATCAGCCCACCTGCGAGATTTTTCAGCCTCCACGTGCAAAGCAGGTGACATTTCCATCTGAATTAATGTCCTGGGAGTCCTTGGATGTGGGGAGGAGATGAAACAGTCTGAGAGTGGATCTGCTGTTAGACCTGCAACAGGCAGGAGCCACCTCGGAGTGAAAACATGGCAGGGACACAAATGAGCAGTGAGCTGTCTCCTGTTCTCCCAGGTCATTAGATCGTCCTTAGATGAGCTTCATGTCCAGGTACAGAGCAGTGACAAGTTTGGATGCTTCAGGAGAGAAACATTCACTTCCCTGTGAGGACTAAATTAGGTTGGTTTGCCTGGTGTCAGCGTGTTATGACTCAGGGACGTGCATTAACATTTACCAAAATCTGAATGAAAACTGAGCTCTGCATTAGACAGAAAGGTTGGGTGTCATTTTGCTGGGATTTGGGGGAAATCCTCTGAAGAACAGAGCTTTGTTTTTAATAGACACCTGCGTGCCAGGCTGCAGGAGACTGCAGCCCTGTGTACAACCCTGAGGGATGTGCCAGGGTACCTGGTGGGCCTGGCTGAGGGCAGCTGGACGTGGTAGTGGGTGACCAGAGCATGCCAGGTGTCCCAGCCTCGCTCCAGACCCCCCAGAACTGAGCCAGCAGAGAGGCTGCACGGGGAGTGCTGCTCCTCTGAAATGTTTCAGACACATTTTCCTGGTCAGGGTGAGTTACTGGGCAGCATTTGCACCATTTTCTCACAGTGTTTCTCTTGTGGCACTCCTTGCTAAAAGGTCCACCTCCAATAGCTTGTGAAGGTGCACAGTTTTATTGATTTGAACACGGGGAGGTGAGTAAAAACAGCAGTTTGAGACCAACTCCTTGAGCAAAGCACAGCTCAGCATTTTCAGGGGAACCTGTGGCAGGGACACGTCCCTGTCCTGGCTGGTGCTGGGGCCCTGGCCATACTCGGGAAGGAGCAGGAGGGGTGCTGAGCATGGCCACACTGGCACTGAGCCCTGGCCCAGCCCACGGCTCGCTCCTCTGTGACGCTGTACTGGCCCCATGGCACAGCCACACACGGCTGGCAGAGGCTGTGCCACCCGGGCCACGAGCAGGGGCCATGTGTTGCTTCAGCCCCTGTTCCAGGAGCTCATCCAGCTGGTGCTGAGCTCTGGAGGGGACATTACCGTGGGCTGGAGCAGCCAGGGCAGCAGGGATCCGAGTGGGGCTTCCCCGGTGAGCCGAGGGCAGCGGGTGCCATCAGGATGTGGCACAGCATCTCCCTGGCACAGCCTGCGAGGAGCCGGGAGGGCAGGGGGGCTGCCACGGTCCTTAGGGGCTCTCATGGTCCCTGGGGAGTGCCAAGGTCCTCGGGGGTTCTCAGGGTCCCTGGGGGCTCTCAGGGTCCCTGGGGCCTGCCACGGTCCCTCTCCACGGTGCGCCGGGATGCGACACAACAGGACGATGGCTCCTGACACTGCCCGGTGACCTCAACCCCCCGGAGGAGTCTGGCAGGGACCAGCCCTGCTCTGGCAGGGGGATGAATCCAAGCCCACTTCCCCACACCCCATCACCCCAACTTCTGCCCCCGGGGGTCCGGGGCTGTGCTGGGGAAGGGGCGGGGGACCGGCTGCCCACGCTGGTGGCCGTGTGGCCGGGGCGGCGGGCCGGCCACAGCCCTCATTCCTCCGCTGCTGGGTACCGCTTTGTTGCTAGCTGGTGACATCACCCGAGAGCCCACCCCCTGCCTCTTATCCGTCTCTGTGTCTCGCTCATTTATTCCCAGGCAGCGCTGGCAGGATCAGGGGCTGTGCGAGCGCCAGGGCTGGCAGCAGCAGCATGCGTGCGGCGACCGAGGCTCAGGGCGCGACAACCACGTAAGGGGCCCGCCGGAGCCTCCCTCCTCACCTGCCTCCGCAGCCCCCGGCAGAAACTTCCCTCTCCCGCACGCTCCGGGCTTCTCCGGCGGGGCTTGGCAGCGACAGCCGCATGCATGACACTCCGAAAAGGAGAGAAAATGACCATAAGTATCCAGGAGCACATGGCCATTGACGTCTGCCCCGGCCCCATCAAACCCATCAAGCAGATCTCCGATTACTTCCCCCGCTTCCCCCGCGGGCTCCCCGCCGCCGTCGGCCGCAGCAGCAGCGCCCTGCGCCCCGCGGTCAGCCAGCCCTCGGTCAGCCCCGCCGAGGCACCCCGGGAGGATGATGAGGATGTGGACCAGCTCTTTGGAGCCTACGGAACGACGCCCGCAGAGCAGCCGGCCAGGAGCCAAGCGCCCGAGGAGGTGGTGGACCCCGAGGGCTACGAGTCCGACGACTGCAGTAAGTT
Source organism: Lanius collurio (assembly GCA_020086605.1). NCBI lineage: Eukaryota > Metazoa > Chordata > Aves > Passeriformes > Laniidae > Lanius > Lanius collurio. The sequence goes on along the minus strand of JACBWW010000032.1, from coordinate 2,859,588 downwards.
CCTAAGTTTCCATGGGAGTTTGCTGGGTGCTGAGGGCAAGGGTGGGTGTTAGGGCTGGTTGCCCATCCGGATGCACCCTTCCAGTCATGCTGGCCGTCCCTGGGATCACACTGCAGCAGTAAGAAGCCCCCAGGTTTAGCCGGGGAGGCTCTCCCTGCTCTGCTCCGGGGTGGAGGGGGGCCCTGGGAGTGTCCGTGCCGCAGCCAAGGCTGACTGCTGAACCCGAAGTAGGGAAGTCTCTCAAGAGCCACCAGTTGCTGTTGTGGTTGGTGCACTTCTCTGCCTCGTCCCTGCTGGGCTCCGTGCCTCCAAGGGCTGCCAGCTGGGCTCAGACCCCTTTAATCCGGCTCGGTGGTGCAGGCTGCTCCAGCCACCCTGCCGATGAGCTGGCGATCCGCTCCAGCATGGCCCGGCTCCACATCGGGGAGATTTGTCGGGAATCACATCCTCCCGGGAGATCTCTGCCCTCTCCCTCGGCAAACTCTGGTGTGTCATCTCTCCACTCCTGCAGAACTCTGCAGGAGACCAGGGGAGCCTTTGGAGCAGAAAGCTTTGGTTCTGGAGGATGCAGGTGTTTGCATCAAGGGTTAACCCCTCCCCACCCAAAACGTCCTTCCCACCCGGCGCCGTGGAGCTGCAAGGCTGCTGCTGCCTGGCTCTGCCAGGCCACCGGGATAACACGATTTCCCTTGGAGTTACAGAAACCACAAGGGCTCGGTTCAGCCCAGCCTCTCGGGGGGCCAGATCCTGCGAGGGGCTGAGCACAAAGTTTGGAGCCGGGAGATGCCGAGGAAGGGAGTGGGTGCTGTTGAGCGCTGCTGCGTGCTCGTCCTGAGCTGTTTACGGCCCAGCGCCGGGCAGGCGGTGGCTTTCCCTTCGCAGAATGGCACAGCCCTGCCTCGGCATCGCTGCCTCGCTGTTTGTTCCACAGCCCGGAGTGTGGCCCCAAGGAGGGCTCCCCGAAGGGCTCTGCTGCTGCAGGGTTGGCACGGCTGTCCCTGTGTCCCCGAACGGGCACAGCCCCGGGAGAGGCTGGGTGCCAGCCCCGGATTGCCACAGCCGCTGTCCCCACGCCGGTGTCGGGGTCACGCTCTCCGTGGAGAGGCGACAGCTCTGGCACTCCCGGGGAGAACATCTCTGCTAAGCCGTGTTTGTCCCAGCCGGGCAGTTAACGGGGACTTTAACCGGCTTTGGGTCATTTGCTGCTCTAATTATCCCATCGTCTTGGCTCACCCTGGAAGTAGAAACGGGAGCAACTGGGCTGCAGGCCCAGGGGGGTGTGTGGGTGCCAAAGCACCCGGGGCCCCAGAGTGCAGCGTTTTCTCTGAGTGACTCACATGGAAATTGCCCAAGGCGCTGCATCCTGCATTTATCCGTCGGCGATGCTGGATCCTGAATGCAGGATCCTGGATGCTGGATCCTGGAGGCTGGAAGCAGCTTGGCTCCGTGCCGGGGCCGGCGGGTGTTTCTCTCACCCTGGCTGCTGCTAGGAAGTGTTTCTTGCAGCGTAACAGGTGTCAGGCAAACTGCTGAGGCTGTTTTGCCAGAGGTGCTGGGGTTTCGGCTGGCAAAGGCACGGCGGTGCCAGGAGCAGAGCAGGGAGGTGGCAATGCTGGTGTCACATCTCTGGGGACAGCACGGGGTGGCCCAGACACCCTGAGGACACCGGCTGGCATGAATGTGCAGGATGAGACTGTCACTCCCCCATGTTTAGCAGCCGAGTTGTAAATCCAGGCAAGAGCTCCCTGTACCTGTTCCGCAGCCTGGGAGCAGGGAGGGGATCCATGCAGCCTGACTCGAGCCATCAGCTACCCTGGGGAACCCTCCCCCACACCTCTGGAGGGTGATTCAGGGCTCCTGCATTAGTCACCTGCACTAAATTTCCCCTGGAGAACCTGTCTATGCCTGCACGTCAGGGCAGCGCTGGGATTTCCGTGGTGCCAGTCCTCTTGGGTGGCACACGGGGTTCAGGGAGGTCAAGAGGTCTCTGGGGATGGTGGTGTCAGAGCCTGGGTGCAGCACCCAAAAATCGAGATTTTTGCCAGGCACATCTTGTCTCACTCCTCAGAGATACCCCCAGCCCCAGAGAGGTGCAGGGAGAGGGATTTTGCCGTGGCAGGATCCATCGGGAGGAGGATGATGAAGATGGAATGGCTCCCTCCTCTTTGTCCCACCTGCCCGCGGGTTTCCCTGCTCCAACGCCAAGGCGATGCTGCTGCTGGCTGGGTGGGAGGAGGAGAGCTGCCCCTGCCTGGAGAAATGCAGCAATTGTCTGGGTTTCCCCAAGCTCCTTCCTGCCTGGAGTTACTGCTCCAACCTGGGGGTTCTTGGATTTTTCCAGCAGGACTGAAGATGCCATCCCAGCCCAAACTCCAGAACCCCGTAAGGGCTGTGGGGAGTGGGTGGGCTAGGTCCTGCCTGGCCCTGCTGCAGCTCACCTGGGCTGGTTGTCTGCACCCTGTTCCTTAATCCTTTGCTGAGTCGTGCTCCAGACCCCACCAGCAAACCTTGGAGTGTCTGTGGAGCCAGTGGGAGCTGCCTTCTCCCCAGGATGGGGCAGTGTCTGCTCCCATCCAAGCAGAGATTCGGCATCTTCAGAGAGCAGGGATGTGAGCATGAAATTGGTGCTTTGGAAAAGTGAGAATCCCCAGGCTGCAGGAAGTGGGTGGAATCCTTCCAGAGATGGGCAGGGGCCTGGCTGAGGTGGGAGGACAGGTGGGGCCAGCCATGGGAGGTGGCTGCAGGGGCTCAGCTTTGTGGCTCTGGGCACCTCTCCAGCTGCCTGTTGAATGCAGCAAGAGGCAGGGAGCAGGCAGGGCCAGGGAGCCAACACAGCAGATGAGGAGTGGAGACATCTGGGCTGGCTCTGGGATCACTGGGAATTGCATGGAGCCAGCTCTTCCCATCAGACCAGCCAGCAGTGCTGCTGTGAGGATTTGCAGGGTTGTGGTGGGCACCCGGTGCCATCCCCTGGGAGAGGGACTCATCACAGGACTCTTCCTGCAGTGGGTTTGTCCCCAACAGAGCTGCTGAGGAGGTGGAAGGAATGAGGCAGGAGAAGTGGGAAATGTGTATTTGGTGCAGAAGGGTGGTTTGGTGCTGTTGGATCAGTGTCTGCTGTGAGCTGGGAGGACTGGACAGGAGGCTGGGAAGGGGGGATTTGCTCCTGCTGCCTTGGGACACGTGGCTGTCACCTCATCTTTGGCTCCCCTGGCTGGTGCCCTGTGACAGCAGCAGGTCCCTGGGGTCCCCAGCCACCAGGGATGCTTCCAGTGCACCCAGTCAGGCAGCACAGTGCCAGGGAAACTTGGTTTGCAAGGAAAATAAGAAAATGCCAGCTAGATGGCAATGTGCCACCTGCGAGGAGCTGGCTCTCGCCTCCCATCTCCACCAATTTCACCCAAATGCTGCTGCCCCTCCACTGCCTGCACCTTCCCCTTTGCAGCACCAGCAGGAATTTGTATCTGAGGGATTTTTAAAGGTCTCTGGAACCTCTGCATGAACAGAGGTAGAGACACAGTCCCTGCGAGGGAGCACTGCCAGGGCTTCTCTTGCAGGGGACGACTCTGGAGGGAGCAGCCATCCTTCTTTAACAATCAACTTGCCAGCCCTTGGAGAAATGCCCCATTCCCTGAGCTGCTGTTTGGCTTTGGAAATAGGCTCTGGTCACACTGGAATTCCCTCCCTTCCCCAAATGTGTTTGGCTCTGGGTTTTCAGGTGCAGAAAGAGCCTGGGAGCTGGGGGCTGCAATGGGAGCCAGTATCCCTGGAAATGCTGCCCCATCCTGCTCCTGCCAGCACTCTGGGACCCTTCCTATATGCACAAACCCAGCCAATTCCATGGCAGGCCCAGTTTTATTCATGGAAGAGCAGGCTCCTGATCTCTGGAGCTGCAGCAGCGTGAAAACCACTTCTCCAAAGTGCAGCTGAGAGGCCAGTCCTGGTGCACGGCGGCTCGTGACGCCTGCAGCGTCACACAAGTTATTTAGGAAGACTCTTATTTTGAGCAAAGAAGATAATTAGGCAGGCAAAGCCATCTTGGAGATATTAATTACTGGCTGCTTGAAGATATAAAGAAGAAGGAAGGTCTGAAGGGGTGCAGGGTTTGCAAGTCACCTGGCAGTGCTTTTGGCCAGACAGGGGGAGGCAGAGGAGACGGCGAGGAACGAGCAGGGTATTTACTTCTGAACACAGCTCCTTAGCATATGCTGCAGCTGCTATTTATAAGCTTTGAATCGTCTTTTCAATCCAGATAAGGCCAAAAGAAGTATTTTTCTCTTGCTCAGGAAACTAAACAAATGCTGATTTCGGCAGAGCCCGGCTTTGCCAAGCAGAGCACAGCCCAAGCTGAAGAAATGTGTGTGGGTACCGAGCAGTGTCACACCCAGGTGTCCCAGGGGAGCCTTGGAGCATCCCATGGGATGTTCACTGGAGTGACTCTGGATTAGCTCCTCTCTGCTTTCCTGTAGGTGGATATTTGGAATGTGCTGGAGTGGGTGAGCTCTCACACTTTCCTGCTGACCGTCCCCGCAGTGATCCAGGTGCAGTCTGCACATCCTGGTCCCCCGAGGAGCCTTCCTCTTCCCAGGGACTGACCATGGCCAGGGACACCCTGAAGTGCTGGAGATGAACATGGGGCAGCAGGAGAGGAAAGCACATGAGGGTGAGAAGGGATCCAGGCACAGAAAGCACATGAGGGTGAGAAGGGATCCAGGCATGGAAAGCACATGAGGGTGAGAAGGGATCCAGGCATGTCTCCTCCAACAGGCGTGGAAGGAGCATGTGGGCCATGGCCTCTGGCATCTCTGCTAATGAAGGAACCACCCAGCTGCTGGCTAATGAGGTTCCATCCTTCTACCAGCCTGCCTGGCCCTTCACCTTTCCCAGTTTCAGGGTGCAGGAGGAGACACAGAGCTGACACTCCTTGCTCCACCTTGAGCTCGAGCTCAAGGGGTTCCCAGACCTCTCAGCTTTGTATTTAACACTGAAGGCAGTTTTGGGGGGTTGTTAATTGCAATGCTGTATTTCATTAAAGGAGGAGAGAGGGAGAGATTTGAAGGCCATCTCTAAATTGAAACTGCTGAAAGTCTAATTGCTGCTGACATCAGGGACCATTTAGTGCTGTAAAACATAATTGCATCTCTGAACTGTTCTGAGCAGATAAGTGTTCCTCTGAACACTCCTCCTGGAGAAGACAAAAAAGCTGATGAGCATCCATCAACCAACCTCATGAAGAAGCAGCTCCCTGCTCCAGAGCTTACCAGGGGCTGGCACCACGTCTCCAAAATGAAGAAATATTCATTGCTGCAGATTTTAAGTGAAAAACCCATGGCCAGGCAGGGAGCAGTTGGAAGAGAGAGAAGTTGTGTTTGTTCCTTGCTCCTCATCCCACTGAATTCAGCCACATCCGTGGATCTCCAGAGGAGGGAAGGTCTCCTGCCTGTGTGCTGGATCTGCTCCCTGCCAGGGTTTTCTGTAGGACTGGGGATGTCCTGCCCTGCTGGCAGCAGCAGATCACAGGAGCTGATGGTGCTGTTTCCCAGGGATAACCCTGAGGGTTTGCCAGACCTCACGGAGCCAGTCCTCAAGCTCTTCCCCATCGTGTGCCACTGGACCTGGTGAGGACACCAGGGAGGGAGGAGCACACACAGAGCCACCCACCAAAATGCTCTTCAGCAGCTCTGCTTGGAAGCAGCAGGAGGTAATTTCTGCTCCTCCTGAGGAGTCATTTACCAACATTTTATATGGGGCTGTAAGTGCACGGAATTACTTGCTGCCTTTCAGGACCTTTAAAATTATCTTCATTGCAAGGGAAAATTAAAGCAGTGGAAGAATAGGGACCTATCTTTTATAGTGCATTAAAAAATACCCAGTCTGAAGGTTACTGAACCTGTGCTTTCTGTAAGGGAGAGCTAATCCAGACAATCCCCAGCAGTCTTTTTACTGCTCCACTCTGATCTCCCTGGCACAAAATCCGTGAGCAGATTATCTCGGGAGCAGCAATGCTGATAAGCAGAGGGACTTAAGGCTTTTGGACTTCTTTTTAATTAGTTCTATAGTGGGGTTTTTGTGTGCACACCTCAACTTCTCCCGGCGTAGAGCTGTGCTGGGCTTTCTAATGGCAGTCACACCTGCCTTGGGAAGGGAAGGAGTGTGCTCCATCATCACTTCCAGGCCTTGCTGAAGTTTTTCTGTGAGTGTCAGTGGCTCTCCCATGTCTTGGGATGAGAAATTCTTCTCCTTGGAGCATCCCAGGCTGCAGAGAGGGCAGATCTGCCACCCAGCACAGCCCAGGCACCTGCAGGGGCTGGGGAAGGGAGCAGAGCACAGATTTATCACCACGTTTTGCCTCTCATCCCCCAGGTATAAATAGAAGCTCCTTCAGCCTCGCCTCACCCTGGGCACTGCTGGGAAATGTCAGCAATAAACAATTCCTGCCGACAGTGCCGGGCTGTGCTGGGCTGCCCACGGGCCTGGCCGAGCCCACGGACACATCTGCTGCTTGTGCTGCCCTCTAATAATTTCCTGGCCCACTGAATTAATCAAAATGCCCAAAGGTCAGTGGGAGAAGAGGCAACCTTCCTGTGCAAGTCGGATTTATTTTCCCTTTCAGAGCCCGTGTTAAAAGCCAGGCCCTGGCCAGCACCTTCCCATCGATCTCTCCCAGTTCATGGAGAGGAAAGAGGGTCAGAACCTGCTAATGAGTTCAGCTTTCCTAATGGTTGTTTTATCATTGGGGCAGAATAATTGTAATAATAATGATACATCCTGCCTGCTGTCTGGAGAGCGCCAAGCTGCCTTTGTAATGCCTGACAAAGGCATTTATTTATATTTTTTATTTGCAGCCTCTGTTATTAGAGGGCAGTGTTCAGAATAGCCCAGTCGAGTTAAATAATCCTGGTAACAGCTCTTTGAGTCTAATTGCTGCCCTTTTCTTTTTTAGGTACTTGCTCCCCTAATTAAGATCACAATCGAGCTGCATCTTGTGTGGGAGGGGGAAAGCAATCAAAGAAGGGGGATTGGGTTGCTCTGCAGAGGTTTTGGGCCCAATCCTGCCAGCTGGGGATGCAGGATTCCCACAGCCAGGGCAGGATGTGCCACTGGGTTTGCAGGAGTGGGAGCAGTGAGACGGTGCTGGTGCAGTGGTGGTGGCTTGCCTGGTCACTGTCTTGGTGTGCTGACCATTCCAGGAGCACAGGGCTAAGGAGAGGCTCCTGAGGGTTCACAGGGGGCTGTTGTGGGGTTTAAGGGTGGCTCCCACCCCTGGTGCAGCCAGAGGTCTCCTGTCACCTCCAAGGCTCCAGCCTTGTCTCTGCCTTCACAGCTGTGCTGGATCCCCACATTCCCAGGATGTAACAGACTGGGAAAGTGGGACTGTCACCATGTCCTTAGTGTGTCCCATGAGTCCTGGACATCCACTGGCTCCTGGCTCTGGTGGCAGCACTCACCTCCAGCTCCACAGCAGCACCTTGGCTGCCAAACCCCACATTTTCCTCATCCCCTTTATAATCTCCATACAGCCACATTAGCAAACGTTGTGCTGATGTTTCCACATCCCTCTGCCTAAAGACAAACCCTTCCTTGGGAACTGAGACTCACCATCCCCCAAAAAACCCTCTCTGTTTAGAGGAAAACCCCTCCAGGCTGGAGCAGAGCCGGGGCTGGAGCCTGGCAGGGCTGGGGAGAGCCCTGCACCCCTGTCCATGCCCTCCCATCCCTGTCAGCTCTGGCAGGAATGGGAACTGTGGGATGTTTGCTCATGCACTACCAGTGCTGGGAGCAGAACCCGAGTCCCCACCTGCAGAACAAGCTCCAGCTGCTACGCTGAGGTGAGTTTAGGTTTTGTCTGTCTTGCTGGAGCAGCCACTCCCCGCTGCCCTCACCCCTGGGGCAGGCTGGGGCTTTGTCAGTGTTTCCTGGCCCAACTCTGTTTGCCTGCCAAGCTTTTTAATTTGTTTTATAAATTGCCAAATCCAGCAGGCTGAACCGTGGGCCCCCTCCTGTGATAAAAATAAAATAACAGCTTGAACTCGGCGGGCCGAGCGGTGGGGCTGGCAGGAAGCTCTGATTAAAGGGCAGGTGGAAATGATGAGGCTCTGAAACTGGAGCTTTCCTCTTCCGCTCTTGAGTTAAAAATGTGGCTCTGGGAAGTTCTGCTGACTTGGTTTGTGGAGCCTCACACTTCTCACGCTGCCATCCTTGAGCTCCCTGCCCCCAGAGGCACCGGGGCACTGCTGCTCCTTTCTCCCTGCGGGATGTGCAGGGGGTTTAGCTGGGAATTGCTCTGGGAACACTCGTTTGAGCCATACCCAGAGTATGGTACTGCAGGTTTGGCCTCACCCCTCATCTTCCCCTGGCAGGTAGAGCCCCACTGATTTGTGACTTACCCAGACCAGGAGCTAATGTGCCATGAAATTGCTCCACAAAGAGGGGGGTGCATTATTCTGGCAGAAACCTCTCTGTGTATTTACTCTGCTTTGAACTCAAGATATTTGCTAGGGAGAAATGATTTTTTTTTTGCCAGCGGGCAAACCTGTAGCTCCTTTGCCTTTGGGTTGGGAGATCACTGTGAAATTGCAGCAGGAAGGTTTCAGTCCCCTGAATATCCTTAAACTCTGTGGGTGCCTTGCTCCTATCCATGCTGGGGGGAAAAAAAAGCACCTTATTTCCTGCCATAAAGTTTCTCTAACTTCCCCCCCCCCACAGGCAGCAAACCTAGCTTTGATATTAGGCAGAACTGTTCTGGGTTTTTATTTTGGATTTTTTTTTACGTTCTTAACATGGCAGGAAGGTGCAGTTACCTTGGAAACAGCGGTGGGATGCTGTGTGGTGGCAGGGCAGCACTCAGGCAAACCCCTTTTTGGGAAGGTGGGCATGGAAAGGTGGAGTTTGCTGGGTCCAGAGCCACCCTGGAAGTTCCAGACTGGTGTTGGGTAAAACTGAGCCAGGCTGCTCCTTGTCCTGGCTTTGGTGTGCAAATCAGGCCTGGGAGCCTTGGAGAAGGTTAAGCCATGTTTTTGGAAAGCCTGTCTTTTTAAGGCTTTTTCTCTGCTTTGGATTAGTGAGACATGCTCAGATCTTCCAAGGGGAAAGAATTTCTTGAATCAAAAGTACTTTTGCTGCTGAGGCTCCTCTGGTTTTGTTCTGGTCCCCTGCCCCATCCCTGTGTCCCTTCCCAGGAGATGCTGCCGTGCCTGGATCCTGCGGATGCCATAAAGGAACGCTGTGCTGATTAAAAGCTGTTGGTGTTTTTCATTTTAACCAGAAAAGTATTTCCATCCTCACTGGGTTTAATTTACAGTTTGCAGCCAGATTGGAGCTGGGAAGGGATCCCACTGGTGGCTCATTTGTTTGAAGGTGTCACTATACAAATACACGTTCTGGGAATGCCAGCGGCGCTGGAGGGGAGGATGTGCCAACAGCAGCTCTCGGCTGTGTCCCAGCCATTCCCAAATCTTCCCAGAGGACACCCTTCATCTCCTGGGGGATGGGAAGCTCCTGGCTGCAGTGAGGCTGCTGAGGGATGGGGATAAGCCAGGTGACAGCCCACTGAAGCAAAGCCAGTGCTGGGCGAGCTGTACCCACTCCTCCCTCTCACTCCTCTCCCAGGGCCGTGCCAGCCAACCTGGGAATGGCCACCAGCCTCCCAGCACGTTTCATAACAGGGCTCCCAGCAGGATGCTTCATGTTTTATAACGTCTGCAGCCTGCTCTTGAGCATCTCCATGCACTCCTTTTGTGCTCAGAGGGAGAGCAGCCCATGCTGGGTGCTGCGGGTTAATCACATCTCCTCTCCCTTTCGCAGCCACGCTGGGGACGCTGGATTTCAGTTTGCTCTACGACCAGGAGAACAACGCTCTCCACTGCACCATCAACAAAGCCAAGGTACGGCTCAGAGCTGGCTGTGGGGACAGCAAGGGCTGGCTGTGCCACAGAAACCCAACCCATGGCTGTGCCAAGCATCCCTGGCTTCCATCGGGGGCTCCGCTCTCCATCCGCAGCCACTCCTTTGCCATCCCGACACCTCTGCCCTCTCCTTCCCCTCCACCCCGGCCTCTCAGGGCGTTCCCAGCAGTCGGGAGCCGGCTGCTCATCCCCCGTGACGAGCTGGGATTGATGCTTTTTAGAGCAGCCCATCCCAGTGTTGTTATTTACTTGACGCTGTGACCGGCTGTCGGTTTATAAATGGCTCTTTTAAATGCTGCTAATCACGGCCCCAAAGTGCTGCGCCTCAGCGCCTTTGCCGTCTGCGTGATTGAGGCAATTAGGGGCTTTTTGCACATTTGGGAGCAGAAACAGGGAGCTGAGGTCCTGATTCTGCCTCTGGGCCTGTGGAAGGTGCTGCTGGGCTCCTCTCTGCCTCACCCAGTGTGGTGACCAGAGCAACGAGGGCTCCAGGTGGGTTGGAGGGAGAAGACCTCAATCCCTGCAGATCTTGGGAAGGGATGGAGGATTTTTACAGGAGGCAGGAGAAGAGGCTGTGAACTGAGCCCCAGAGGGGATGTTTGCCCTCAGAGGATGCTCCTCTCCCCTCCATGGCAGGTTTGCAGCGCCCACCAAGATTCTCCATGTCTGGAATACAGCCTGTAGCACCAAAGCTTGGGAATTTTGGGGATGAGCTGCTCCTGGCAAGGGCAGCACCCCCAGCTCCCAGGCAGGACAGCCAGGGTAGGGCTGAGTGGGCTTTGCTTCCCTCCCTGTCTCCTGTGAATCCACCGGCAGCCTCTGGGTCAGGCTTCCCTCGGCGCCTCGGGAGCGATGCCAAGGAGGAGATTTCTAATTGGGTTTGGAGTGGGTGGAAGACAGGGAGGAAGGAGAGCTGTGGGCAGCAGCTGATAAATCTCACATCAGCGAGAGCACAGGCAGGGTTGACAAAGGAGAGCCCTGGTCCCTGCCGTGCCCACCCAGCTGATCCCATCCCACGGGGTGTGGGTGCCCCAGCAATGTCCGTGGGGAGGGCAGGGCCCCCCTCGCCACCCTGACATTCAAGCTCTCGAGTCCTGTTCATTTCCATTCTGCTCTCATTCTCCCATTTTTCTCTTTTATTTACATTGCCATCTGCTCGCTCTCATTTCATCTCTCGCCTGGGGAAAGCTGCCAAAACTTGACTACAGAAAGGTAAGGGCCAGGACCCCGCTGCCGGCGGCGGAGCCAGCGCTGGCTCCGGGGGTGTTCCAAGCAGAGCCAGAGAGGAGATGGGGGAGAGCCCCAGCAGTGCTGGGATGTGATTTACCCTTGGACCAGGTCCTGGGTACCTGTCTCGGCCTCCAGGGAAAACGCCCTCGGGATGTGTCCAACTCCAGCAGCTCCTGGAGCCTCGGTTGCTGCCAGCAGCCCTTCAAACCTGGGCTATTTCAGCCACGTGAGACACGCTTTTCTTCCTCTCTGATAACCCCACAAAACCTCCCTCTCTCCCTTTATTTTGCTTCTCTTTATTATTTTTTTTTATCTCCAGCACTTTCATATCTGCTGCTGTTCCTCCCTGGGGAGCAGGACCGAGGGGAGCAGCCACCAGCAGCAGGTTCAACCCAACCTGTTGTGCCCCACCACCTCCCCTGCAAACCTCAGCTGCTGGAGGCTGGGATAGTCACTCCATGTGGGAATTGAGCCTGGTCCTGGCCCTGGGGACATGTGAGGGGTTTCTTGGTGTCAGCTCACAGCAGGATCTGTGAGACTCTGGGTGTCACCAGCCAGGTGGGAGCGGGCAGGAGAGGGCAGGAAACAGGAGGAAGAGGCAGGAGCAGCCAGGAAGAGGCAGGAGCAGCCAGGAAGAGGCAGGAGCAGCCAGGAAGAGGCAGGAGCTGCCAGCAGCCACCTCACACTGGTGGCTCTCGGCGCTGGCAGCAGCCCCGCCTGTCACGCTTGAGGCACGGCTGAACTCAGGCACGTTGAAGCTCAGCTCGGATCAATAGGAGAATAAATCAGGGCATTGTGGAAGCTCATTCCTGGACTGCAGGAGCAGCCAGGCTGGCAGGAGGGATCTCCCTCTCTGCTGCTGCCCTGCACGAGCCCTGGCATTGTGTGGATCTGTCCTGTGTGGGACAGAGCTGGGATGGGCTGGGTGTCATCCCCACCTAGGAAATGGTGTGGAAAAGGATTTGATGAATGTGCAGGCACCTGGTTTTGTGCCCTGCCATGCCATGGCTTTGCTGAGGGTCTCGCTTTGCACTCAGTCCTACAGAACCCAACCTGCTATAGGGGATTTATAGGGGTGTGCAGCAGCACAGACACAGCAAGCTGTGCTAGCCTATAGCTCCAGTGGTCTCCTGCTTTTGGGAGAAGGGTGCCTGGGACGAGCCTCAGGGGGCTGTAAGGCAAGGTGAAGGAGCTCCTGGCCCCAGGCAGGCCGTGCCAGGCAGCTGCTGCCTGTGGGAACATCCTTGGGCTGCTCTCCCTGCACCTCTGGCCAGGAAAATACCCAGGAGTTTCCACCCCACTGAGCATTTGGCTGCTCCCTCCCTTCCAGCCAAGGAGAGTGCTGGAGGTCTGCACTGAGCATTACTTATGGATTGACTCATAAATATTTATCACTGCAGGGAAATTCCTCCAGCTGTCTGGCTCCTCGGGGCTGTCAGGGTAGAAACGAAGTTTGCCCCCTTTCAGAATGGGATGCCTTGGCCTGGGAGTTATCCAGGCTGGTTTTTGGGCAGGCAGCTCGTTGTGGGGTGAAGGATGGGATGAATCCATCTCCTGTGATCCCTGGATGCCTCTAGCGTGGCATTAATCGGCAGCGCGATTAGCCCAACTTGTAATTAAATCCTATTGATTAGCTAAATGTCACTGGCACGGGGAGCAGCTGGCAGAGCCTGGGATGCAGGGAGCTGTAGGTCTCCTTGGGATTGTGGCAGAGATTTTGGGGTTGGGTAGAGGAAAAGATGAAACTTAGCTCCATAAATCAGTGCAGCAGCAGGAATTGTTGGAGCCAGCTGGATCTGAGGGGAGACTCTGCCTCTGAGCCTTGTCCCTCTCTGCCTCTCATCCCTCTTGGAAAAGCTCCAGGCTGGTGGTCCCTCCACACAGGGGAAGCAAGGTGGGTCCTCCGTGGGAGGGATCATCCCCCACAGGAGCAGCTTTGCAAAGCAGAGCCCTGTTAAATGCAGCTGTTTGTGCCAAACATGTATCAAGTGACACGGGAGGGAGGTAGACGTGACATTAGGAGCCTTTTTCCAGGCTCCTGTCACTCCATCTTCCATAGCACATCTATTAAAAAAGCCTTTAATAGCCTCCTCAGAAGGTAATTTAATTGAGCTGAATTGATGGGTGAATTACAGAGCTGCCTGTCATTCTCCATCCATTTTCCCAGGAATCTGCCTGCTTGGTTCTGATTTCATTTGCTGTGCAGCCCGGGCAGGTTTGGGCACCTCTGACCAGGGAGTTTGGGGAGAGCACGAGTGGCTTGTGCAGGTGAATCCCCGAGGAGTGGGGACAGTCCAGTCCCTTCCTGCCCTGTCTGCCCATCCTCAGCATCTCCTGGACCAGGGACATCACCCCAGAGGCTGCAGTTAAAGCAGAGCCATTTCACCTCCATTCACTGCTGATATTTTTATCCTTTTGGCTCTGCTGTAGGAGCCAAATCCCCTTTGCTGGGCACCATTTGGCCTCCCTTGCCCCAGGGCAGAGCGTTTGGCTCTGTAGCAGAGCCCTTGCTCCAAATCAGAGACGCCTCCAAGGTCAGGGAGCATCCTGGACCGAGTTGTGCAGCTCAGGGAGGGCCCTGTGGGTCAGGCTGGGTGAGTTATTCTCTACCTGGGAAGCATGGAAGCAATTCCCCCAGCATTTCCCTCCTTGATTTGCCCAAATGCTGGATGATTGCGTTCCTTCTGCACCCATTCCACCAGCATTCCATACAAACACTCCCCTGCTGCTGGATCCCTGGCAGCTGCACACACTCATTATCCAGGCACTCTTCTCATCACAAAAAGGGTATGAGGACTCTTCAGCATCTCCCAGCCTTGTCTCCATGCCCAGGCTGGAGGCAGGATTGGGTGGGTACCTCTGCAGAGAAACCCTGCTCTGATCCAGGCACAGGATTCAGCCAGCCCAGCAGTAATTCCTGCAGGGATCCCACAGCCAGGCTGGAAATAATCCAAGGACTTCCACAATGGAGCCATTCTCATTTCTACTTAGGACTGGTAAAATTTAGGCTCCATTTTTCACGCTCCTGCCTTATTTCCCCGCCCTGTGGAGTTTTTTTTCCATGCAGCCTGTGCAGCTCTGGCTTTGGGCTGGGTTTGTGCATCACCCCTGGATAATTTTCAGGTGGTTTAAAAGAGGAACAGAGGCACAGCTTGTGTCCTCCTGTGCCCAAAGCAGGATCAGCTGCAGGGCATCGCTGTAACAAACCTGATCCACATCATCTTTTAAGGGCTTGTAGAAAATCCACCAGGAATGGCCACAGCCCCTGTTCCCTTGGATTGGTGCTCCTGCAACACCACAATTCTCTGCAAACACCACAGCATTTGGCTGGCACCAGCCTTCCACTGGCCTGGAGCTGTTCTCCCTTGATAACTGGGAGTAGGTAGGTGCTATCACACCCTCTGGGAGCGCTTGGAAGTGGCACCACAACAGCAGAGGTGTGTGTTTGCTCAGAGGCAATTATTAAATGACAGAACCCTGTAATTTCAAAGCTGGGAAATCACTGTGCTGATTTGCTTCACCCCCAAATTAATCGTGATGAGGGTGGCAGAGTTGGCTGCTGGGAGGGGGGAGTGGATGGTGCCACGTGCAGGTGAGGAGCTTCCCACAGCCCCTCCCAGGATCCACAGGCACCGCTGGAATGCTGAGCCTGGATCCTGCAGAATCCACACTCCCCTTCTTCCCCAGTCCTGGAGAAACCACAGCTGCTCCATGGACCAGCAATACCCCAGGGAAACAGGATGAGCTCAGTGAGGCCACCCTGCCTGCCCAGCATCCCACTGTTATCCTGATTCCTGCTGTTTGCTGTTCCCTCTGCAGGGCCTGAAGCCAATGGACCACAATGGTTTGGCTGATCCTTACGTCAAGCTGCACTTGCTCCCCGGAGCCAGTAAGGTGAGACACTTCTTCCTTTCCTGGGGCTGCACTTTTTCCTTGGAAATCAGGCCTGGGAGAAGCTCCTCATCCAATGGGATGCTGCACCCAGACCTTGAATCTCTGGAGCAAAAGGTGCTTGCAGAGAGCAGGAGGTAGGAACTGGGGTTGAATCCATCCTTATAGGCATAGAAAGTGCCTCTCTGGGAAACCACTGGCTGGCAGCCAGGTGCCAGCCCTGATTCTTTGCCTCAGGAGCAGGAGGTGGGAATGCTGCAATCCAGGAGCCCTTGGGAAGTACTGAGTGAAACAATCTCAGCTGTAAACAAATCAGACCCTTTTCTTTTTTCTTTTTTTTTTTTTTTTTTTGCACTTATTCTTTTGCACTTAAACCCCCTCAGATCATAATAAAACAGAACATAAATCATAAGGGAAATATTTCCATCTCCTTAGGTTCAGCACTTGCTGGAGAGAAGAGTAATTAAAGATATTGATGTGTGGTGAGAGCTTGGCATGAGTGACGGGGACGTGGAATTTAAATGCTCCATGTGTGTGTTAGGAATTTTAATTGCACTCTTATTCCACGCAAAAGGGAAGACCTTTATTTTGGGGAGGTGTGTTTACTTGTTACGGTTCAGCTGGATTAATTCCCAATGTTCAGGGCGGCAGAAGGAATTCTTCACCACATTCCAAGTTTCTGCTGCAAACAGAGCCAGGAGCGCTCTCATCAGCGATATTATCAGTCATTTCCATGTTTTGCAAAGCCATTGATTAGCGTTTCTGCTGGAGCTGGTGGAGACTGGAGAGGCAGGAGGGGAGGGGATGCAGGAGCTGCAGGTCCACAAGCCATGGGGGGACCCCGTCCTCGCCCCCTCTGCCTCTGGGTTGCTCCATCTCTGTGCTTTGTTTCCAAACAGCACTGCCCTGATGTGCCCTGGCAGAGAGGAGCAGCCCCATCGTGGATTTGAGCTGGGCTGGATGTTCCTGCACAGTTGTTCCAGCAGCAGGACAGTCCCTGAGTCCCTCAGGTGTTTCTGTCCCAGGTTTGGGCTCTCAGGCCCCTGTGGGAAGCAGGGCTGGGTTCATGCCCCATGCAGAGCTGGGTGCTGACTCCTGAGTCATTCCAGATGGGAGAAAAAGGCACTCCTGGAGCTCAGCTCCTCTGATGTCACTCATGTCCCTTCCCAGGGCAGCTTTAGCAGCCAGGGGATGCTCATCATGTCACCCCCTTGGCTAAACCCACTTTCCTTCCCAATCCCTGGAGCCCCAGCCCTGGGACCTGGTACCCACAGGTCTGAGCAGGCTCTGGGTGCCATTGGGGCGCTTTCCCTGCTGTCCTTGTCACTCAGGGCTCATGAATCCAAACTGGGGAATGCAGAAGCTTCCCATTAAGATCCACAAGACAACTTTGAGGTATTGATGTGCTGAGAGTTTCTTATGCCCAGCAGCAGCTGAGGCAAGGATTGAGTTGTCTGACACCTAATTAAAGGGAAAATTGCTGCTCTGCCAGGCTGGGAGCCTGCTGGAGAAGCCCAATCTGCAGCCTCAGCCTCTTTTTTCTGCTCTCCCCAAAAGTGAGGGGGGCTCAGGGATTGAGGAGATCAATGTCCCCTGAGCTGGGGAGTGGGTGTGGGCCAGGATGTCCCATCCACACAGGGGACACAAGTCCTGCTGTCCCCATCCTCCTGCTCAGCAGAGCTGCTGGAAGGAGCTGCTGATGCTAACAAAACACCTGTCAAGGAAGTTGTTTGGAGTCAGGCAGGATCAAGAGCTGTGGTGGGAGCAGGAGTGCAAGCAAACAGCCGAAACAGCAAATTGGCCTTTTTTGTTGAATCCAAAAAGGATGTTTTTTCCCCTCCCTTGCTCTCTCCTACTGCTTAAATGAAATCCTGGTCTGTGCTCTGCCAAGGTTCCCACTTTGCTGGCTGTTTCCAAGATAAAGGATTGAGTTGGTTTGGCTTGGAAATGAGGGAGTTGCTGTGTCCCTGCCCCTCTGGTTTTTGCTGGATTAGGGGTGGATTTGGGTTACAGCACTGAGGCAGAAGAGTGGCCACACCCACTGCCCCTTCATCTCCAAACTGGGCATCCTCTCCTGCCCAAACAGCCTCCTGGGGCCCATCCCACTGACCCCCACCTCCTTTGCTTTTCCAGGCAAACAAGCTGAGAACCAAAACGCTGCGCAACACCCTGAACCCCACCTGGAACGAGACCCTCACCTACTACGGCATCACCGACGAGGACATGATCCGCAAGACCCTGCGGTAGGGCCCGATTCCGGGGGGACACGGGGTCCCTTCCCCTCCCTTAGCCCTGCTCCAGCTGTCCCTCCCCATCCCAGTGACCATTTCCCACGGGCTCAGCCCCACAGGAGGGTCCTGGAGCTGCTCACAGCAGAGCAGGGCTGAGTTATCCCCCAGCAAAGCCGAGAGTTTGTGTGAGTGCCCTGCACACATCCCTCCCCCAGAGCATGATTTACAGGCTGGGATGAGCACTGAGGAGCCTGTTCCTGCTGCAGCATTAACTTCAGAACTCTCTGGCTGGCTCCTGCCTGCAGAGGTGCCATGGTTTGGGTTTAACCTCTTCGTGCCCAGCCCTCACGGGCACACCTTGAGGATTTGCAGTCGTGTCTTGCTGAGAAAATCTCCTCAGGGAAGTTCTGGGCCCCTTTCAAAGCTGAGCTTTTTTGGGAGGAAGATGGAGGCCTCTGTGAACTACTGTCCAACTAAAAAAAGAGTGTGGGTCTTTATTATTTTATTTTGTTGGTTCAGTCTGTGCATTCAACATCTCCTGGCAGCATCTGCCAGGGGCTGGGAGGTGTGAGGATGGAGGTGGGCAGGAGCAGAGCTTGGAATGATGCTCTGCAGGGATCGGAGTGTAAAGATTTTCACTTTGCTCTGAGTGCAAAGATTTTCATGTTTTGGCCTCTGTCCCACCTGGATGAGGGCAGGAGGTGTGGGCAGCCTTGGCTGCTCCATCACCACACTGATCTGAGACAGGCTTTGCTGTAAGAGCCGCTCTCAAACAAAGGATTTTGCATCCTTCTCCAAGGACTCAGGGCTTTGCCAGCTCCGTGGCTGGAATCCCACCCTCCTCATTTGCAGGTGCCCTGGGAGTTTGTGATTTTCCCCATGCCAAGAGCACAAATCTGCCTTGTGAGAGGTCCTGCTCGGAGGTGAAGTGGAGCAGAACCCACCTGTTGTGTGCAGGGAGATGGGAAATTCATGGATTATTATTTCACTTGGAAAACATTAGTCACGCTGGAAGGGCTGCAGGCTGGTGGGGCTGGGAAGCCTCCAGTTTGTTGTTGTTATTATTATTATATATGGGTGTTTTTTCACTCCAGGCTTTGAAGTTTGCAGCCTCCTCAAGTGTGGAAATGGGTTTGTAAGGAGATGTTGGCTGAGTTGTTTGCTGGAAGGTGACAGGGAGCAGGAGGGCTCGACCCCCACCCTTTCAGGGTCCTGGGAGCTGCTTCTCCCTTGGGAAGGGCTGTGATCCTGGAAGCTGTGGAATGGGGGAGGCAACAAAATATTGTGGGGCTGGATTTGCCTTTCTCCCCACAGAAATCCTGCGCTACCCCATCCCATTCCTGCCTGCCAGCCTGGGTGTTATGGAGCTCCTTGTGCCCTCCACAAAGCTCAAAAGTGTTCATGGACCCCTGTACCCCACCTGAAACCCCTCAAGCTGCAAGGAAATGTGGCTGGATGACTTTAAAGTTCATCTCATTTGGGCAGGGACACCTTCCACTGTCCCAGGTTGCTCCAAACCCCATCCATCCTGGCCTTGGACACCTCCAGGGATGAGGCAGCTTCTCCACCCTCACAGGGAAGGATTCTTTCCCAATATCCCATGTAAACTGACCATCTGTCAGTGTTTTGGTGTGGTTTGAGCTGTTTCTCTTCCATGAGCTGGCCCCTCACTCTCCCAGTGCCGCTTCTGTCAGAAAACATCTCCATGCATTGTCCTGCCTTGGGTGCTTTGCTTCACCCATCCATGTTCTCCTCAAAATACCTCCTTTTCCATCAGGAAAAGCCAGTTTCAAAGCCAAGAGGACACTGGTTTTCCCTGTGCTAATCAGGAGAGGCTCCTGCCAGGCAGCTGGTGCTACTTGAAAGAGCATCAGTGATGCTCCCCTAGGTCTGGGTGGTGACCATTCCCTGGGAGCCTCCCTGGTGCTGAGCTGGGCAGAGAACTCAATTCCAAAGTCTCTTTAATGTGAAAATAAAGGCAGAGATCAAAGCTGCCACCAGCCTTCACCTCCCTGCAGCCTGGAGATGCATCAGGGAAGCTGGAAAAGCACCCAGAACTCTTCCCTGCCCACCTGGTGGGACGTGTCCAGCATGGATGGGCAGGGTGGTGCTGGCATGGGGCACTCTGCCAGCTCCTGCAGCATTTTTGGAGGGGATAAGTGGCATTTGTCAGAGCAGCTGGAGTAGGGACATCCTGGAGAGCTGGGAATTGGATCCCCTCCTGCCCAAGCCCCACAGCCCAAACAGCCCCTCATCCCTGTGTGGCCTTGTCCAAACTGGTGGAGTGACTTTGCTGTCACAAACCCCAGGAGCCATCAGGGGTCTCCTCCCTAAGGTGAAGGAGAGGTGAAGGCAGCCCTGGCAAGACAGGATTTTGTTAATGAACCAACCCCCTCAAAAAGCACCAGATCTTTGGGATTTCGTGGAGCATGGCAGGTGGGAGGATCTCGAAAGGTCTCATCCATTCACTGAATTAAATATCCCTGAGTGTAGCCCAAGGCTTAGCAGGGATAAAACCACCCACCAGCCTGGGAAAAGGCAGGTTCTGAGCCATGCAGAACACACTGCAGGGCACAGATGGAGGGGACTGGGGACAGATTCCCTGCCATCCCACCTGGAGCCCCCATTCCCACCTGGACTCTGACCACAGGGTACAATGTCAGGGGGAGACAGAGAAATGCTGCAGGAGAAATTGGAATAGGCAGAATACAATTGCCACCATTTAAATAATACATGTAATATGCAATAAATAAATTGCATTCATAATAAATACCCGAGCTGGCCAGATATTGGATACAATTATTCATATCCAGATATATTGGCGAGCTGATACATTATTCATGGGGTACTCAGCTAGCCCACAAATGCCAGGGATTCTTTGTTTAATCATGTGTTTGACAAACATCATGACTCATTAAATGTATTATTCAGAAAATACTATTTGATCAGGGCTAATGAGCAGAGTGCAGCCACTTCAAGGTTTGGGGTCCCAAATTGCTTTACTCTGGATGAATGGGGTTTGCTTGGAATTGTAGGTGCACTTGTAATTATAACTCACTGCTGCTATGGTTTCTGCACTCAGACTTTGAGGCATTTTTTTGATGGAGCCCAGGGTGGAATCCTCCTTTTTTTTTTTTTCTGGACAACTGGACTTTCCTGAGATGTTATTTTTGTCTCCTTGCCTGCTGTTGCCTGTCCTTAAACCAAGCCAGCATCACCTGCTCCTCATGGAGAGCCTCCCGTGTTGCCATAAGGGATCTTGGACACAGGGGATGCATCTCAGGCTCTGCTCAGTGTGGTTTTTGTGGAAAAGGGTCCTTGCTGATCCCCATTTCCCCCTTTTCACGCTGGAAAGAGGCCGGGGAACTCGTGTGAGGGAGCAGAAGCCGTGAGTCAGCTGCTGGAGCTGCACAGTGAGTCAGGACTGTAACCCAGGAGCCCGGGCTGAGTAGGAGGGAGGAGAAGTTTAATGAGCAGTGATTGTTCATTTGCTGCTCAGTTTCCTTCCAAGGTGGTTTTCATACCCTTAATGTAGAGATCAGGACCCCACAGTGGGGATATCAAACCCAACAGGGGGCTGGGGGGATTGGGATTAATAAGGAGGGATGAGAAAGGGGTGATGCTCTACAGGCCGGGGATGGAAGGTGAATGAGGCTGCCAGAGGCGTCTCATGCTGCTTGTCATGGGGCTGATTTTCTAACCCAAGGCATAAAAATTCCATCACATCGATTTCTTGTAATAAAATCCAAGCTGCTGTGATTGCATTAAGCCTTTTCCCAAAGGGAGGGCTGGGGCTGGAGCTTCCTGCTCATCTCACTCAAAGCTCGCTGCCTTCACTGAAGGGCCAGGGCACTGCAGAGCTGCAAATCCCGTTCCAGTGGGGATGAACTGCAGTTAGGAAGAGGAGCTGGGACTGGGGGCTGAGCCTGAGGCACTGGGAGAGTTGACACAAAACCCTCTCTGGGCATCACACACAGATGGGCACCCACCTGAGAGGTGACCAGAGGTGCCACAGGGTCAACGGGGCTGGGAGAGACCTGGAGGTGTCTCCAGTTCTGTTGTGCTGCTCAGGGCAGTGGCAGTTTCCAGGTCCTGCAGATGTGCCAAAAACTACTTCCTAAGGGAATTCCCATGTCCCTGAGGGCACTGAAATGGGGCCCAGTGGGCTCTCTCCCAGTGTGACACTGGAGATGCTTCCCCTGCCACCACCCTGGAGTTTTCCACATTTCCTTCTTGGGCTTTTGCCCATCCTGAGCTCCCTGAGACTTCACAGCAAGCAGGACGTGGTGTTTGGGATCTTGCTGTGCTTCTGGGGTGTATCTGGACATTGTCAGCAGAACCCTTACTCACATTTTTGGGAGTTAAACCATCCCAAATTCTGTCTGCCTGAGTGCCACAGCTGCCGGGTGTACACACAGATCCTGGGCTGCCAGCTCCCTGTGAGGCCATGTCCCCTCCTGTCCCCTCCTGTCCCCTCCTGTCCCTCCCCATCTCTGCCCAGATGGAGTTCCACATGCTTGCCAAGTGCAGCGTTGGCTCTGGAGCTGCTGCTTCTCCTTTGTTGGTTTTGTTCTTTACAAGAAAGACAAGAGGAAATGGGGATTATCATGCCTGCATTTGAGATTCTCTTTGAGGATTTTACCGTGGTGGTGGGGTGTTTTTTTCGTGAGTATCTATAGTAACGCTGCATCCAGCCACAGTTTTCTGGAGAGCAGCATTCCCTGTTTTCCTACTCGTTGTTTTTTTCCAAATCCCTTTCCTCTGCTGCTGCCCCCAGCCTTGATGATCCTTTTGCCGTGGCACTGAGACATCCCCATGGCTTCCTTGCTTCTTTGTTACTCATTTGTGAGTGTGAGGGTGGTCAAACCATCCCTGGAAAAGCCACTAACCCATCCATGGATAACCCATCCATGGATAACCCATCCATGGATAACCCATCCATGGATAACCCATGCAGATGCTGAGCAGGCCAAAGATGTGGTGTGCAATTCGTTGCTCTCAGGTGGGATCACAGCACATTATTTATCTTTAATTGCTTTTCCCCCTTCCCCACGTGGTTCCTGGGGACAGAGGTGCCACCCATGGGAGATGGACACTAAAGGGAGTGGGTGAAAGAGGAAACAATCAGGTACCAAAAGGACGAGGAGACTTTGTAAGAGCATTTTTTTAAAAAGGAGAAAGGATGTAAAGGCAGGGAAAGGAAATGCCTTTATGGGCAGGGAGCCCAGCCAGCCCCTGCATGGCTCCAGAGGGGATGCAGGATGCTCCCTTTGGCCAGGGGTGGGATGGCTTTCCCCATCACCAGCACTGCTGGGGAGCAGCTGCTCCCTCCAGGCACCCTTCTGGTCCTCTCTGGGATTTCGGGAGCAGCAAGCAGAGGCTTCCTGCAAGCACTAACTTTGCTCTTCTGTCGTCTCTCCTGACGCCTGGGCTGGGAAGCAGCAGAGGAATGACTCATTAGCTGCCAGCTCAGGGAAAGGCATTTATAGCTTTTTCATGGAAAACAGCCTCGGCTCAGCACCACGTCACTGCCCTCGGACGCAGCTGCCATCGCTGGAACCCCAGCAGGGCTGGGAGAGCCTCACTTGGCCAGGGAGGGATCCTTTCCATGGGCTGGGTGTGGAAATCACTCCTGGCATTGTTGGTGTGGTGGGACAGGAGGCAGCAGAACCTGCTCTGTGTCCCAGCCAGGTCACCCTGGGAGCTGCCACGCTCCCTGCAGTGCCTGAGCCCCCGGGGAAGGAGCTGTGTGGGAAGAAGGCTTCTCCCAGCCTTGCTGTCCAAGGGAGGCTTGAGGAAGAGCCTCCATGGCTGGGCAAAATGCAGCTCCAGCAACTCCAAATAATTTTGCTTTAGTCACTGATGATTTTGATGTTTTAATGGAAGAGTCATCAGGATGGTTGGGGCTCCAGCTCAGTTTTCTGACAGTGTCTAGGCTGGGAGTTTAGACCAGCCACTCACACCAAGAGCTGCCCTGACTAGGCTGTGCCAGCAGCTGGATGCATTCCAGCTGCATTCCAGCTGTTTTCCAGCTGTCTGCAGAGGAGGTGCCCTGTCTGTGGCCTGGGGAAGGGTAACCTCAGTGTTCCCTCACTGGGGGGACCTGCAGGGCAGGGGGGCAGCCCCTCCCCTCTCCCCAGTGCCCCCACTCAGCCCGTGCCCGTTGCAGGATCTCGGTGTGTGACGAGGACAAGTTCCGCCACAACGAGTTCATCGGCGAGACGCGCATCCCGCTGAAGAAACTGAAGCCCAACCAGACCAAAAACTTCAACATCTGCCTGGAGAAGCAGCTGCCGGTGAGTGAAGGGGGTTCAGAGCCTCACTCCACCGTGGCATCACAGATCCAGCAGCTTCTCCCTGTGGCATGTGGGAACAGGGAGCTGTTTGGCCCCTCAGGGGAGGGGGGAAAGAGCATCCCTTGGCTGGGGAGGTGTCTGGCTGTGGCTGTATCCCAGTACAGCCCCCAGACTGGGCACATTCCCTCCCCAGATAGATAAAACAGAGGACAAGTCCCTGGAGGAGCGTGGCAGGATCCTCATCTCGCTCAAGTACATCTCGCAGAAGCAGGGGCTGCAGGTGGGCATCATGCGCTGTGCCCACCTGGCCGCCATGGATGCCAATGGCTACTCCGACCCCTACGTCAAAATGTGAGTGTGACAAATGTGAGTGTGACCCACAGCTCTGCTGTCCCCTCCCTGCTGTCCCCTCCCGCCTCTGCCCGGAGCTGGAATTAATTGCTCTCATTAGGAGATGCAAATGAGGCCGTCACGGCAGCAGCTTGCCTTGGCCTGGAGCGTCATTCCCTGGCAATTATTTGGCAGAGCTTCCAGCTAAGGTGGGCACAGGGCGTGGTGGTTTGGGGCTGTCCCCGCTGCTTTGGCCCTGCCTCACCGCCACTCCTGCTTTTTGGGGGGATGGCATTTTTCAAATTCTCTGCAAAGAAGGGGTGGCCATGGCGAGGGAGGACCCTGTGCCTGTCCTGCCTCCCTGTCCCCACTGTGCTGACTCCAGCTTGGGCCCTTTTAGGGATGTGTTTGCTAAGGCAGAACTGCTTGGATAAACCACGCCTGGGAGACCAGAAATGGGGTTCAGCAGCAGCACGCTTTCACCTTCTTATTGAATTGTTTTTTAGGGGTGGAGATGTTTGTATAAAAATCCCTTCTTGCTTTTTTAGATGCCCATGGGAGGCTCAGTCCCTGAGCAGCAAAATTCCCATTGCACCCAGCCAGTTTTGGGTGTCTCCTGTATCATCCACTGGAGATTGCATCTGCAGGGCGGGGATCAGAGCAGATAGAAAAGTGATGCTACTCAGTACAAGCCCTAATTTTTTAATTATGAGCAAGAAGTGGGACGTGTAGCAAGGAAGCAGAACCAATGTTTAAAGGCACAGCACCAACACAAATCTGCAATGGATTGACTTTGGCCTGGCCCACGTTTTGGGTCCCCTCTCTTCCTGGTGACACTTTAATCTCCTTTGCTGCCCAGCTCTGGTGCTGTGCTGCAGAATATCTGCAGGGAACAGCTCAAAGCTGCTCTCTCCTGCTCCCTTTTCCACACTGCTGTGGTTCCTGTCTCCTGGAGAGGATCTGGATGAGCAGACCGGTCACACACTCCTGAGTCTGGACTGGTCCTGGGCTGGGAGTGATGGGTTTGGGGAGCATGTGTGCAGTGCCAGTGTCCCCTAGGGACTGGAGATGGGATAATCGGTGCTCTCTGACTGCAGCTGGCTCGGTTCTGTGGGCAAATGCTGCCTCCTCCCAGCCATCCCCAGCATTTTGACAGGGGAGAGCAGGGGAGGAGGATCTGGCAGTTCAGGGGGCTCAGCCACCCCCCTCACCCTGGCTCTGCTCAGGAGCTGGTCCTGCAGCCACAGATGTCCCCACCTGTGGCCTCTTGCCCTCCTCACTGGGACCCGCTGGGCTGCTTTGGTCTCATTGCAGTTACTTGAAACCAGATGAGGACAAGAAATCCAAGCACAAGACAGCGGTGAAGAAGAAAACGCTGAACCCCGAGTTCAATGAGGTGGGTTTGGGGTGGGTGTGGCTCTCACCGAGGGGCTTTTCCCAACCTCAGACTCAAAAGATAAAGAAACCCCACCTTAGTCACTGTGTGAGGGCTTGGGTTCCCCATGGGCAGCAAAGCCTGAGGAGGAGGATGGGCAGACCCAGCCCCTGTTTCATCCTGACTCTGCTTCTGCTCCCCCACAGGAGTTTTTCTATGAGATCAAGCACGGTGACCTGGCAAAGAAGACCTTGGAAGTCACCGTGTGGGACTATGATATCGGGAAATCAAACGATTTCATAGGTGAGTGGCACACTCCAGAAAGTGTCCTTGGCCTCTATTTTATTTATATTCACTGTCTGTGCTGCTTATTTTTCCTGCACTCCTCCAGCCTCCCGGTTTGTTCTCCATCCCCACATTCATTCTCTCTGGGTTTTGGTTCTGCTTTTATCCCTCTCCTGCACCTGAGCCTCTCAAGGAGCATCCAAGCAGGGAGAAAATGTGTCTGCCTCTCCCCTTCTGTTTTCAGTTTTCCTCTGAGTACAAAAGAGCTTTAACAGGGAGGTTTCATTTATCTCTGTTGGATGTATGGGCTTGTTGTGATTTTGTTGCTGGTCGCTGTGATTTATCACTAACAAGTGCCCAGTACCTCTGACAGCTGCTGTGATTGCAGCGAGCCCTTGGCACAAGGGACAGGGCACTGCCTGGGACAGGGGCACTGCCTGGGCCAGGGGCACTGCCTGGGCCAGGGGCACTGCCTGGGACAGGTCCCAGATCACAGCCACGAGGAATTGGGGAGGATGGGCTGTGTTTCACATCAGGTTGGATGCTGTGAGGATGCTGAATCACCCAGCTCCCTCCAGCATCCCCCGGTGTCCCTCAGCATCTCTCAGCATCCTTTGCAGGGCAGATGCTCCCCCCACACCTCTCCCTCTCTCTGTCTCTCTCCCAAGGAGGAGTCGTGTTAGGAATTAATGCCAAAGGGGAGCGGCTCAAGCACTGGTTCGACTGCCTGAAGAACAAGGACAAGAAAATCGAGCGCTGGCACACGCTGACCAACGAGCTGCCGGGCGCCATCCTCAGCGACTGAGCCCCGCAGGGCCGCAGCTCCACAGCCTTGGGACTCCTCCCAGCTTTGGCTACGGGGGATCCTGGCACAGCCAGGAGAGCAGGACACCCCACAGCAGGGCCTGGCTGCAGGGAAGCCCTTCCCAGGGGAGAAGGCACAGGTGGTTTGCTCCAGCGGCCGTTCCCGGCTCCCAAGGCTTTTCCAAAATGCCTCCTTGCGCCCTGCCACACTCACAGCCCCACTCTTGAGCATGCATGTGCACACACACACACACACACACACACACACACGTGTGCACCCCTGCATGCACTGCAGTCTGGCTCCTCTCCCAAATCCTGGCTCTACTCAGTTACCTTCTCGCTGCCTTGCAAGTCAGTGGCAACAATGAATGCGTCCGTCCGTGTGTCCGGCATCGGCAAAAGGCGTCCCTAAAAACACACAAAACCCAGAACTGTCTCCTCAAGGCAGCTTGTGCCATATCTCTGGTGGTTTGTCAGTCTCTGTGGTTCGGGCCTAAACAGTCTTTTATGCATTTAAAGCTCCTCTGTTGGAATGATTGTGTCCCTGGTAAATCTGGAAGGAGTGTTTGCTTTCCTTCCAGGACCGCTGTGCTCGTCCTCTCCACTCACTCCTGGGAAGTCAGCAGAGCTGTGCAGACCAGGCTTTCCTCCTGGGACCGGGCAGCCTCACATTTGGGAGGCAAAATCAAAAGCTCAGTGGAGCAGCCTGGCTGTTCCTGCTTCCCAGGATTGGCAGCAGCTGCTCTCCTAATGAAACCATGCCATGCAGCAGCACGGCTGTTTTTCCAGCAAAGCCAGTGTTCAGGATGAAATTTTGTATCATTTTCCCTTTTTCATCCCTTTCCAGTTCATCCATTAAATAATGAAGATGCTGAGCCTCCGAGGCTGAGCTGGGGTTGTGTTTGTAGCTCAGCACGGCCCTGAGGTTGATCCATTTTCTGCCTCCAACAGCATCCAAACCAAATAAATTTCTGTGTATGGCAAAGTAATATGGCACACTAATAATATATTAATATCAATATAATAATCCCAGATACCATCCTCTGTGATCCACCTTGGCTGATCTCTTCATCCTCATGCCCCCAGACACCTGGTGGTATGAGCTAAAACTTTCTAGGAAATGCTGCACCATTCCCAAAATTTTTTGAAGCCTTTGAACAATGATTTCTTAGGAAGAGCTGCTCTTTCCCTCCAAGTGTCCATCACCCTCAGCTTCCAAGCCCTGTGCACGTGTGGCCAACTTCTTTTTTTTTGTTTTCCTGGGAAGCAATGGAATCTCTGGAAACCTAAGTTTACTTTTCCTAGTGAGGATCGTGTTAAGCCTTGTTTGATATGGGGGGGAGAAAAGAAAAAAAAAAAACAACGTTCATAGGGGGTTTTTTTAATAACTTAATATTTGTAATGCATCCTGCAGATATGCATGGATTTTATTGGAATGCTGGCAGCCTGTCAAGTCAGATATTCCCACTAATCCTTTCTGGTCCAGCATCCTTAAAACCTGGTTGGGATCTGAGCTTCCAGGGAAGCTCCAGGAGCACCAGGTTCAGCTGTGCCTCCCTTTCCTGGCAAAGTTCCTTTCAACCCATCCTTTGTTCCAGCATCTGAAACTGGTTTATGCCTGAGGTGGAGCAGGACATGTGTGTGTGGGTTCCTTCACTTTGTACCCTGGTCTTTTCTGAGTGGACACTCCGTCCATCTGTCCCAGCTGCATGCAGAGTTGGTGGTTGTCATGCCAGGCCTTGTGAAATGTTTGATACCAATGTTTTGCTACCATGTGAAGGCTGCAGAAACCGTCCTTCCCTGCATCCTGAGAGACTTTTGTATTTCAGTATTCCCTATCTGTGTACTTTTGGTCAGATTTGTTAATATTTATAATGAGAACCGAAAACAAAAAGGTTAAAAAATAAAATTAAAAAAAAAAAAAAGAAAAAGGTCAATGCTGGTGCTGCAGCTTTTGAATTTGGGGGATGGCAAGGATTTGGGGAGAAATGATTTTTAAACCAGAGCACTGGGGGCTGCTTGACCCAATATAGCATAAATACTATATATATACTTATAAGTATTTCTAAAAATATATATATGGGGATATCTATATATCTATATGTTTATATCTATATATATAGATAGATGGAGAGAGAAAATACATATATATGGCCCAATGAAGTATATATAGTACATGTGTATTTATTTATGTTTATATATGTATTTAGCAGCCTTGAAGCCAAGACAACCCAGGGCACAGGGAATGATGTCCAGTCCCAGGTGCCGAGGCTGAGCTTACAGGAAAATCCAGCTGGAAAGCACGAGGAAAAAAAATATTTACTCAATTAAATGATGTTCTGTTCAGTCATCAGATTTTTGTTTAAGTCACTCTTTATCCCCCCGGGAATAAAGAGCTGATTATAAAATGAGGGAGGGAGCGAGGACAAACCCTTCAGATTAAAATAAAGCTTAAGGTATTTGAATGCCCAGCTGCTCTGGGGCACGTCAGACCCTCCTGCTCTATAAAGAGGCTCCGCTTTTGGGGAGGGTCACCTGCCCCAGGTGCTGCTGCTCCATGGAGAGCTCCCAGGAGCCCCCCAACAACGGCACCCCGGGGCCTTTTGATGGCCCCCAGTGGCCCCACCAGGCTCCCCGGGGCCTGTACCTGGCGGTGGCCGTGCTCATGGGCCTTGTGGTGGCCTCGGCCTCGGTGCTCAACGGCCTGGTCATCGTGGTGTCCATCAGGCACAGGAAGCTCCGCTCGCCCCTGAACTACATCCTGGTGAACCTGGCCGTGGCCAACCTGCTGGTGACGCTCTGTGGCAGCTCCGTCAGCCTCTCCAACAACATCAGCGGCTTCTTCGTGTTGGGGAAGCGGCTCTGCGAGCTGGAGGGCTTCATGGTGTCCCTGACAGGTAAGGAGATGAGCTCCACACCTGGCTGCTGCTTCTGGCTTTAGCAAAGGGGCTTTGGAGATGTTCACCACCTGCAGTCAATGCTTGCATGTTGTGAAACTCGTGTCCTTCAGCTCTTTGTTAGCACAGGGAAGGGCTGGGCAGACTGTTGGCTGTGCCAGGTCACCACATAGCCAGTCTTGGTCTTCACAGAGTGGGAAATGCTGCTTGGGGGCTTGGGAAATCCTTGTTTGGGATGCATTTCATGGGTGCTGGCTGCTCTGTCAGCACCCCTGGGGCTGGCTGTGCACCAGGGACAGGAAACTGCACAAAACCTCTCCTTGAAGACTCTCTGTTGCTGTAACCACAAGGCACCACATTCCCAATTTCATTTCTAACGGCCAAACACCTCAGCTCTCCCTGCTGTAAGGAAAAACATCCGACTTCTTGTTCAAACAACATTTACTTGAACTAAATCATCATCTACCAAGCCCCAGCACAGGCAGCAGAACCTGTCCCTGAGACACGACCCCTCCTGTCCCCCCAGGCATCGTGGGGCTGTGGTCCCTGGCCATCCTGGCCTTGGAGAGGTACCTGGTGATCTGCAGACCCCTGGGAGACTTTCGGTTCCAGCACCAGCACGCTGCCAGTGGCTGTGCCTTCACCTGGGGCTGGTCCCTGCTCTGGACAACCCCACCACTCCTGGGCTGGAGCAGCTACGTGCCTGAAGGTAGGGGATGTGACAGACTCCACTGTGCTGTCTTCTTGCATCTTGTTTTCAAGCCTGGGGTAGCTGGAGGGTGTCTGTGCTGGAGGTTAAAGGGTTAAAGGGTCCCCTGTTAGTATCTGTTGCTTGCTCAGCCAATAATCCTCTCCTGGAGGCTGTTCTTTGGAAGTTCCCCACCACAGGGCACTCTGCAGCCACTCTGATCTGAGTCAGGATCTGCTCTGGCTGCTGGAGCAGTGCCCAGCACACACCCAGCCCAAACCTGCTCTTGTAGGGGCTTGGCACAACTCCTCAACAAACCACAGAGGGCATCTGGCCATCCAAAACCCCACTGTTCTGATCTCCAGACCCTCTGGGATGGAACAGTGAGAGGTTCTTGGGTGCCATGGCTCTTTTGGAGCCTTTATCCAAGCCCGTAACTGGTCCAGCCTCATTCCTGACCTTCATTCCAGGCCTGAGAACCTCCTGCGGGCCCAACTGGTACACAGGAGGCAGCACCAACAGCAGCTACATCCTGGCCTTGTTTGTCACCTGCTTTGTGATGCCCCTCAGCCTGATCCTCTTCTCCTACACCAACCTGCTGCTGACCCTGCGGGCGGTAAGTGCGCCCAGCTCGGGTGAGCCCGCGCTCTTCCTCTCCCAAAGCGTCCCCTCCGGGATGAAGGACCTCGGGGCAGGTTTTGGCAGAGCCAGCACCTCCTGGGGCTGCCATCAGGGCTCCCAAGGAATGGAAGGGCTGTTCCAAGCTGCTGACAGGCATCTCCCTGTAGGGTTTGACAAGCCCCTGTCTTGGCAGGAAGCCCTTGTTTAGGTAAGGTGAACTGCAACATCTCCAGATACGGGGTCTGACGAGCTCCCTGCCCTGGCAGGGAGGCCTGGAGATAAGGAGGTAGCACTATCTCCCTCCAGGCCCCTCTTGGGGAAACAAAGAGCCTTTTTAGTTAGAAAAGATAGATCCAAGATCCTCTAGGAAACTGTATGTAAAATACCCTAATACCCATTGGTTTCTTACCCTTGTACGCCCACCTCTGTACCCCCATAAAAGAGACCCCTCTGCCCCGAGTCGGGACAGGATTCGTCTGGTCACCCCTTCGTGGAAGATGCAAGAATAAAGCTGCTTCTGCGGAACCACCAGAGAGTCTCCTCCTCTCTCTCTATCCGGGCCTGGCCAAGGGGGTTTCTGCCTTGCAGAGCAGAGCTGAAATCACTGCACTAAGAGCTGACAGCCTGCTGAGCCAGGCACCTCTGCAGGCACCCCCGGCCGAGGGCTGAGAGAAGCCACGACCCCCTGGGAGATGGTTCCTTACGGGATCACCTCTCTGGGTTTGCTACGGCTTCTTGGGTCTGAGCCTCTGACCCCATCCAGCCCGGGCCGGGGGAAAACCCCCCAACCAGAATAACAACTTTATCTCCCCCTGTCCCAACTCCCCGCAGGCCGCGGCGCAGCAGCGCGAGTCGGACACGACGCAGCAGGCGGAGAGGGAGGTGACACGCATGGTGGTGGCCATGGTGGTGGCCTTCCTCACCTGCTGGCTGCCCTACGCCACCTTTGCACTGGTGGTGGCCACCAGCAAGGACATAGTCATCCAGCCAGCCCTGGCATCCCTGCCCTCCTACTTCTCCAAGACGGCCACGGTTTACAACCCCATCAT
Source organism: Lanius collurio (assembly GCA_020086605.1). NCBI lineage: Eukaryota > Metazoa > Chordata > Aves > Passeriformes > Laniidae > Lanius > Lanius collurio. The sequence goes on along the minus strand of JACBWW010000032.1, from coordinate 2,827,986 downwards.
CTACGTCTTCATGAACAAACAGGTGAGAGGGAAGGCAAACAAACAAACAAATCCACCACAGCTTCACTGGGGCAGCTGGAGAACAGCTTAACAGCCTCAAAAAAACTGGAGGAACTGCCTGTCCTATCTGGAAGTGTGGTCACAGGCTCGATCCCGGGGTTGCTGTGTAAGCAGCAAGGATTTGGGGAATAAAATGGAAAGGGAGGGAGCAGCCTGCAAGCCCAAACAAGAGCTCATTTTCCGCTTCCATGGTTTTACGGGGTCAGGTAGCTTAATGTTGGCTCACAAACTGCTCATTGAAGGCACAAAGCAAACAGAATGAAACTTTTATTGTCCATAAACCTCAAAGAGTTGGGCTGGGAATAGACAGAGATCTTTCTCAAAATATAACCAGCATCCAACCTGCCGAGTCTCGAGGTGATGCCAGGTTTCTGTTGCCACAAATGACCTGCTCCTTCTTTCCCTGCCCAGTTCCAGAGCTGCCTGCTGGGAATGCTGTGCTGTGGTTACCACCCCCGGGGGCTGCAGAAAACCTCTCCAGCTGCCCCCAGTCCCCAGGTTGCAGCAGAGGGGCTGAGAAACAAGGTGACACCATTGCACCCTGTGTGACAGCTGCCACATCCTGCCTGCACCAGTGCCAGCCCCAGGACCTGCCTGTGCCACCCACAGCAGCACAGAGGGGATCAGGGTGCAGCTGATGGGGGTTGAAGAGGTTGAAGAGGTCCCCAGCAAAAAAAAAAAGACACAACAGTGTCTTCTTGCTGGAGAAGAGCCATTCCATCATGGGAGAAACTGCAGATTTTCACTATTTCACTGTCCTAAGGAACCCCTTCCCTCCCAGCCCCTCACCTTGGAGCCTTTCAAGAACAAAAAATAAAAAAAAATTTTTCCACAGTGCACAACATCCCAGGTTGGTGTTTGGCCCAGAGCTGGGTGGAACATGGTCTGTCACCATCCCCAGACAGAGCAAGCCCTGTCTGCATTGCCTGGTCCTGTTGTGAAGTTCAAGGGGATGCTGTAAGTCTGGCATAAATCCAGCAGGAATGTTTAAGAGCCAACTGTGTTAATAAACACTAATAAATACTAAGCAGTTCATCTGTTTGGCTGACAGAGGGTTGGACAGAAAACACATCCCCTCCTGCTACCAGAGCTGGCACATCCCTCCTGTCAAGTGCCACATACATGGCTACAGAAAACTAGAAAAAAAAAACAGTGCAAAGACACAAAGTTAATTTTTTTTTTATAGTTAAGGCAATAAGAAAAGGTCTTAGTCCACTGATTTCCCAGCAAGGCTGAAAACACAAGTGGTAGCAGGCCCCAAGGCACAGCAGAGGCACCACTGCCCATTAACAGCTAACAAAAAAATGCCAAAGCCTGTAAGGATAAAATAAAAGATAAAAAACCTCCACGAGGCTCTGAAGCTTCATACCTCATCTTGAATCTCAAATTACAGTGTTTATCTACCCCAGCTGCAACCACATTTCTGGTTTTGGAGGCAGATTCTGTCATTCAGGAACCCAGGAAAGGCTCCTAAAGGTGATATTGAAGACAGCAAGTCGCTGAAACCGGGTTTCACCCAATTCCTCTATCTCTAAAAAAAAACCTGCCTGCCTTCAGAGTTGTCTTACAGATTTTTGAGCTTGAACCCTTGAATTGCATTCAAAATGAGGTGATGCACAGCCAGGCACCCCAGCAATTTGCACTGGGATGGGGAATGATGAGATCTGGGACACTGAGAGGTTGTTCCTTCTCCACCTGAGATTCTCTGCTCCAAGAACAAAACCAAAAATCCCCAAACCAGCCCAGTACAAAGGAATGAAACACATTGGTCAGGGCTTGGTGTGGAATTATGATCCTTTCTGACCCAAACCATTCCATGACTCCATGACCTGGCTGGGGGGGACAGGATACCAATCCCCATCCCCATCAGCCTCCCTCTGTCCTGCTGTGCACAACAGCTCAGCTCACAGGGCTCAGGGAGGAATTAGAACAGCTCAGTATCACTGTTTTAATTTAATTAATTGGGCTTTCATTCTCGGGGAAGCTGAAAAGCAGCATTAGATGGGCCCCTCTGATCTCCTCTGCTGTCTTGCACTGGTCCTTGTTTAATTGTTCCTGTTAATTACAGCTTTTGTGCCTTTGCTTTATGTTATCAGGATGATTTACATCCATGCTAAACTTAAATCTGGGAAAGTACAAGCAGCTGAGAAACTGAAATCTCTGTTGTGTTCTGGCCTCGATAAGGAGATCAGAACAAGCTGTGGGGCTACTTGAAAGGCCCTCCATCAACAGAAATAAAAATTCTGCACATTAAGATTAAAAAAAGATAGGGAACTGGTTTACAGTCTGCTCACCATTTGGTCCCACAGATAAAATAGAACAAGAAATGCAGGAAGCTGAGGAGATTTCACATGTTGCAGCCCAAAGTGAGGGATAATTCTGTGTGTGTGAAAACGCTCGTGTGCTCCTCTCCACCACACTGCTGCAGCCCCCCGGGCTTTAGCTACTTTCTATTTAATTGAACAAGGCTGAAACACAACAAAAACACTGCCCAAAGTGAGAGGGAATGACCCTCAGTTCTGAGTCATGAGCCACCAAGGACAGGATCACACAATAAAAATTCACAATTTAACTTTTGCACTCTCTGTCCCTGCAGGTAACACAGCCCCAGGGCTGTGGGGAGCAGGATCTTGTTCCAGCAGCTCCTACCAGGAATAAAAATCCTTCTGCCTGGAGCACAGAAGTCCCACACAGAGAATCCAGGCTGGTACAAGCCTGGGTTAGAGAATATTATAGCTGGTTTTGGACAGAATTGTGTCCCAGCCCTGGGGTGAGGCCTGTTCCAGGCCTGGCTGTTATCCTGAGGCTCTGTCACTGCCACAGCAGGACAAACAGTGAAAGGTTTTTATTTTCTCTTGATCTTTCCTCAGGAAGCTCCTCCACCTCTGCAGCATCCTCCCTGGATTCTGCAACTGGATATTCTATCAGTATCTGGTTGTATCCTGGTCTGATGGTGGGAAGCAGTGTTAAAAACAAGTAAAAAACCCAACAGAAAACCCCCCAAAAAAGAACCTCCCAAACCAGAAAAAAATCCACATGGCAGCACAATAACCTTGGAAACTTTTATTAGTGATGCAAAACCAAATTAACAGGTACAGAACTGGAGCACTTCCTTGCAAAAACAGGAAGGAAGATGCAAAACTTGGCACACCCAGATGTACAAAACCAGCTCAAATCCCTGTGTCTGTCACACAGGGAACAGGACAACCTTCACTCCTGCACCTGAACAGTATTTATCACAAGAAATGTTAAATATGAAGCTGCTGTGCCCATCAACATTCTAATCCAAAACTCAATTATATCCAGGGATTTTGGGTTGGTTTGGTTTTTTTTTGTTTTGGTTTTTTTTTGGATGAGGCTACCAAAAATGGGGTTGAATTAAACATCAGGTATCTTCCTAACAACCACATTTTTTTCACATTCTTGTCTGATGCTGGCAGGGAACATATTGCTGCACTTGCAATCTCTGGAGAACACTGCCTTTTCCTCATTAGCTTTTTGCACAGCAATTAATCCCTTTAATCAGTCAAATCAGTTCAACACTAGATCACAAAAGCACTAAGTAAAGAGAAAACAAGAAATTACCTTGTTAAATTTAATGAGCAAGGAAAAACAGACACTACATGGGCTGTAACACTCCAGCATGGAAACATTTCAGTGCCTGAGCAGCACCAGCAGCCCACAGAATTACAATCATTTTGTCTTTAATGTGAAAACTGCATAATGCAACAGAGCAAGAAATTCTTTAGCTTATGAAAAAGCCTACATGCAGAATAAAAACCAGTTTCATAAGGAAGTGACAGTAAAAAACAGTTCACTTCTGAAACATTGGCACTGCCTGGGCATGCAACAATGGCATAAAACCAATGCAAACCACATCAGAGCACAGAGCATTAGATTTTCTTCTGTACTTGCTGCTGTTAAAGGAAGTCTGAGCTTTACAGGTGTTTGTGTGGCCAAAAGGGCTGTAATTCACAGCCTAACAATGTGCAAGCAGCATCAAGCAGGTGATGTGTAGAATTTATTCACTCTGTGTTTTAATCATGGAGAGAGCTCTCATCCAAAACAATTATCCTGCAGGGGACAAAAAAAAAATAAAATAAAGGAGAAAAGAAAAGGTTATGCAGTTGTTTTTTTCTGATATAAAACTACCAGTTGAAGGGAATGGAGTTTCATACTGCCTTTTTTTCATGGAAAACAGGAATGCAGCTCATGCAACACATAAATTTCTACCACAGTTGCAGTTTAACTCCCAGAGAGCCTCACCTGAAGGGTGGAGCTGCAGGCAGCTGCTGCTGGGGGTGGGGTTTCTGACCCTTGGGGTGCTCGTCTGAAAAACAGGGAAATTCAGCTCAGAACATGAAAACCACACCCCACTCCAGAGACAGCAAGGGAATCAAGGGCTACAGGTTCTTCTGCTTGATTCATTCAGCCACATCTGGAATCAGAAGCCAGCCCCAGCTCTGCTGCTCCTGGGGCATCACACCCACATCGGGATCAGAAACCAATCCCCCCTCAATCCCTGAAACCCAATCCCAGCTCAGTTCTGAGGTCTGACAGAAAACAGGGGCACAGCTGCAAATGCTGGGCAACAACAAGCACAGTTTGTCACCTCCCAGACTTCTACATTTAAAAACTACCATCACTATTTCCAAAAGTAACCAGAAATTTGGGATGTTTCAAACTTTGGGTGCATCCAGCAGCTCCCCAGACAAAGAGCACCTGCTGAAGTGCCTGCACAGCTTCCTGGTGCTCTGCCTCCAGCCCAGGCTCTGCTCTCCTCTACTCCATTCTTCCTTTCAGCATCTTCTGGATCCTGCAGGCTTGCAGCCCTTGAATGAGAGAGTTTTCTGTATCATCCTCATTTTTGTTTTTTTTTAACAGGATGAAACAGAAAATTCTGATGCCAAACACAAGAATGTCTTATGTTCCTTAGTGAGACAGAAGTTAGGGATGACTTATGGCCACTCACTCTGGAGTTGATCAGAGTTCCTGGGCTCTGATCTTTAGTTCTAAGAGGAAAAAAGGTTATTTGGGATACAATTTTTTTCCTTAAAGTTATGTTTAAATGACTTCTGCCATGTTCTTCAAATTTCCTAATATACTGCTATGAAAGCAGAACCATTTTCACAAACTCTTCTTTATAAAGAGCTTTCATGATTCTGTTCTATTAATGCACATTTTCTCTACCTCACAAAATTCCCCCATTCTGTCAAATTGTTTCTGGTTTCTGTGAAGACCAAGCACTGCCTTCCAAGCCTGTTGAAGTATTTGCTTTCCACCTACAGGAAATTCTATTAACAAAACATTCTTTTCCCTCTCAGTTTAGTAGGAGAGTTCACATTGATGTCTCCAGGCAAGTTCCCTGACACTCTACTCTCTAAGGAGTCACAGCCCATTTTCTGAGTGGTGCTGCACAGATCTGTACACACCACACAAAACAAACCCTTGAACACAAATATAAATTATCAGCTCACCCAAGAGTGAGTCCCCGAGGTTGTTCTTGGATCTCCTCATCTCCAGGAACTGCATGGAGCATTCTTTCCAAAACATCATCGAGGCTGGAGTGAGCCCTGTTAAATAAAAGATTTAAAAGTGATGGTGACAAGGTTTGTGCTGCAGATTTCCCAATGAAACAGTCACAATTATCAGGGTATTGAAGGCTTTCTGTAAGCTTTGAATCTTGTTAAAATATGCTGAAAGCAAAATTCTAAATCTTTGTAACTCAAAGCCAAACACACCTTCCCATCATTTTTCATACCTTTCTGTATCCTCTGCTAGACTAAATGACTCCTTAGTCCATAAACTCTGATTTGTCTTCTCATTTCTCTCAGACTCTTTTTCTGACTCTCTGTTTTCCATTTTAACTTGATCAGGAGCTATTCACATAAACAGAAGATTTTAGTATCAAAGGAAGATAATAAAGACATTAAAATGTTGTTTTCTTTACTGCACTTGGGAAATTTCCACTTGCCCACTTCTCAATCACTCTTTCCCCAGTGGCCTGATTTTCTGCCAGTTAAACAAATTCCCATTATCTGCAGTCAAAGGTGGCCAACAGCAAGGCCCAGATAAATATTTCACTCCAACACATTTCCAGATTCACGGGATTCAACATTTTGTTTCCCACTGAAATCAAAAATGTATGTGGAAAGGAGTCTTTAATCTTTCCCCTTCCAATTCCAGATATGGGAAAGAAATCAACAGGAAACCTGAGGATGTGAGCTTGGTCAGCCTATTTATCAAAACCCAGTGATTTCCCCTCAAAGACTTATCAGCAAGTTCTGCTCCCCACAAAAATTAGGGTTAGGGTTGGGCTTAGGGTTGAGAGAACTGAAGACCCTCCAGCTCCAGAACACCAGGCTGGAAAGGGCATCCCATGGTGATCCCAGCAAAGCCCCAGCATTGCTGCTCCTCCAACTGAGCTGGAGATGGGGCTCAGACTTAGGCTTAGACTAACAGGGAATATTCCAGCGCCTTCTGCCGGGCTGAGATCAGCACGAGGCTGCCACACCAAATGGGAGTGTGAAATAGCTGGGCTTTATAAAAACCACAGGGACTGAGCAGCCAGCAAGGGCCTGCTGCAGTCCCCTCCAACTAAAAACAAGCTCCAGTGAACTTCCATCCATCCTTCAGGAAAAGATTTAACAAAGCTGTAGGATAACCAAACATGTGCCAGCATCATTCTCAAGTGACTATGCTATTTAGCTTTTTACAGACTTAGCTCATGTTCTGCCTTTTTTGGACTCTTTTTTTTGTGTTTTTTTTTTTTTTTTACTGCTGCTCACTTTGTGACTCATTGAGGGGAAAAAAAAAAAGCACAGCCTATAAACATTTAGGTTTTCTGCTCCTCTGACACGACTTGTTGTACATCTAAAAATGATTCCCACTTAGCACCATTTGCATTTGCAGCAGCACAAAGATTCACCACTCTGCTGTCTTTGTAACAGAGCAGGAAATACAATATTCATTATCCCAGGGGAAGCTATTTTCTTACTCTGTGAAATCAGAGGCATTATTTCATGGAGAATTAGGAACATTAACAGGTAGGGTGCACTGGCCACTTTCTGAACTGAATCACCCTCCCAGAATGGAAACTTCAGTGTTTTTGACATCACCTGCCCACCACCTCTCCTTCTGTGGGTGTTGTCACCTGTGTTTGAACACAGCACAAACTACAGAGGCATAATAAAAGCAGAAAATTAATTCTCATGGTTAGACCTGCAAACCTCCCACCCAGCTCCCCGTGGGGTTGGAAGGGAACACACAGGGAAAGGCAGCAAACACTGGTGGGGGGCACCAAGCTAAAAACTGCAGTTTATTGTTACAGCTGAACACACAGTGACAAGTACTCAGAGTTATTTTGCAGCACAGCAAAAGGAATTTTCTATTTTTAACCTCTACATTGGGACTATTAGCAACTAACCCTTCATTTGCACTTCAGAGTCTTGCAATCCCAACCCTTTCAAGTCTGGAGCAAGGCAATCTTGCTGCTTTAAGTGTTCTGTTAAAAACAGCATTATTTCCATATTGATCTAGGGTGACTATACCATATGACTTTATTCACCCAATTCTAGAGGAAAACCTGTACATGATTTATAATTATTTTATTTATTAACCTACAAACTGCCCCTGCCCATCATCAATGGCATCACCAATGATGCCAATCTCCATGGGTTCTTGTTTTGGTGAATGAGGAAATAAAAATAAGCTCAGGATGTGTCTGGGTGTCTCATTTCTGAGAGAACTGTGGACATTTTAATTATCCCAATGTCTGGTGTTAATTTAGGAAGAGCTTAACGAGGAATAAGCAAAACAAACTCTTCTCTAACACCCTCCCAGTGAAAAAAAAGGCAGTTTTTACACTTTCTGACTGGAGATGTGAGTACAAAAAGAAATGCAGATCACTGAGCTCTGCACAGACACCTGGGGGGTGCAGCTGCCTCCTCTAATGGGGAACATGAATTGCTCCAGGACACCTTTGAAAAATTCAGTGTACACCAAATTCCTCTCTGTGTTAAACTCCACCTGCACTCAGTGTGCTGTCAGCAGCAGCAAGGAACCACTCAGTGAAATGCAGAGGCTTCAAGAACTGCCAGTTATTTAAGCTGTTGATGCCCAACTTCCTAATCATTGACTGCAACTAATTTGGAAGCTCTTGTGTATTTTGGCAGTGAATGGCTTGGGAGAAATCCTGATTGAGCACAGCTGGAAAGCCTCCCACCGTTTGGGGTGAAGTGCCTCTTACCAATTTCATCCAGCAGCTCTTGGGCTGGTGAAGGCAGCTCATCAATGGTGGGGGGAGAGGCCTCTGAGAGTGCTGAGGCAGAGAAAAAAAGCATTCTAGTTAATTAGCAGTGATTAATCCTTAATAACTGTGACATAGGCTTACCCTCTGATAGCATCTTGCTTACATATTTCATTTAACACTCTGCACGAGCCTGGCTCATTCACATTTTATCAAATTTCCTTAAATAATTCCAGAATGGAAAAATCACTTCGAGCCAAACCCGCACATTCAGCTCTGAAGGCTGTACCAGAATTTTGAGGGCAGGAATATTTACACTTCAAACAGAGGCTGATTTAGAGGCCAGAGTTCTTGGTCTGCAGGTGCAAACACAAAATCCATAACCCAATTAGCACCAGCAGTACATGGTTGAGTGCAATGCCATTTATTCCTCTATAAAGAGACATCCAGGAGCAAAAAGAGAAGGGGGAAAAAAGGGAAAAATAATTAATAAACTGCAAAATTTCCTTTCAATTCTGGTTTCCTGTTTATTGAACAATTTATTTTGGCTGGGGCTGGGATAAAAGACTTACCAGGTGCCTGCCTGGTGTTTCTCAGGGATGAAGCAACTGGTGGCAGCCCAACCTGTGTGAGATCAACCAGAATGAAACACAAGAAGGTAAATTGAAAAACTGCTGGTCTTCAACCCTCTCCTTCAACAGCCTAAATCCAAAATGAAGTAGAACCTTCAATTAAAGCCTGAGCTGACCATTAAGTTTTAAACTAAGCTTTTCAATCTGTTCAGAATATGAAAATAGAGTAAGAATGAACCATCAAAAATTTTGTTTGGGCTGCTGTGCACTCCTATTTTAGATTTAAGATACCATCAGCTACATTATCTTTATTTCAACGCTCTGAATGGACAGTTGGAGGGGAATTTTCTGACTGGACAGTGCCAAGATTTCTTCAGTTCCCATTCTCTGCTTGGAATCTTTCATTATTCATGCCAGGACAAAAATTAAAAACCCCCCAAAATTAAGAATTTGTAACCAGAGGCAAATCCCTACTGCCCTCAAAATGGAAATATGCACTTAATTCTAGAATAAGATTTTGGACAAGAAGTGACACCATCAGCAGAGCCACTCAGGGCAGCTCTGCCTTGTAAATGAATTTAATGAATTCCAAGTGTTCTGGCCCAGGAGCAGCACGACCCAGAGCTGCCTGTGTCAGGTCAGCCACACAATGAGCACTCACTGCTGTTCTGCCCCAGCAACCTCTGATTGCATCTTTAAACACAACCCCAGCAGTGAAAATAATAAGAAAGGTGAAAAGGCAACTATTTTATACCAAGCTGTGTGCAAAGAGATAATGCTGAGTGGCTTGGGAATACCTTCAGTGGCAAAAAGATCCCTGGAAATCACTGCAGTGAAACTTTGCACCCCAAAGGGAGGTTTTGACAGGCCAGAGCTGATGAGATTGGGCACATTTGATGTGCAAAAAAAAGGACAAAGCCCTGAGAAAAGGGCTCATTCAACCCAAGCTTTCCCCAGGTTTTTACCCCTTCCAGATCCCAAAGGTTGGGAAATGGCAATTCCTTACCAAGAGGAGGGAGGGAGGGCAGGGAAGGGCCACGTGGGGAGCAGCCAACATTTAGGAGCAAAAGGAGCCCAAATCTTGGTATAATCAGGGGCAGCACTGCCTTGAAATCAATCAGGACTTCTATCCTTTTATCAACAGAGCCACAATTCCAAAATCCTCACAGCGACCCACAAGCAATTCCTCTACCTGCATTTATTTTTAGGAAAAGAATTTTCAAAAATATTTTTAAGGAACGTTAAAAGAATATTTAAGTTATTTTGTGACTTACAGGCTCTTTCAGTCCAAATGGGCAAACTCTAGGGGCCACCACTGGAATTTCCATGCTCCTCTCCCCTTCATAGGCTGAGGTGAAAGTCTTGAACACTGTGGAAGTCTCTTGAGAGTCACAAAAGGAAGAATCTGAAGAGAATTCATGGCAGTGTTCGTATTTCTCAAAGGCTAGTGGAATTTTTTCTTCTAGAATTAAAAAAAAAAAAAAGAGAGGGAAAAAAAAAAGACAGCAAAGCTGGAGGATTATTTTTGGAATTTTTGTATCTTTATCACATTTCAACAGAAGCAGAAAAAAGTTTAAAGGGAACAGGCACCTGCACAAGAAACTCTTGAGAAACTGTTGCCCATAAAAGAGCAAACTGATAACCCAGGAGTTCCACCTCACAGGAAACTTTGCCAACTGGGAAATTTCAGCCACTGTTACACCAAATTAATGAAGCACAAATGTTAATTCATTACCCTTAAGCACTCCAGTTCAACAAATGTTTATCACCTCATTTAACTTATTTTCAACACTCAAACCATACTGAGTGCTTTTTAAACTGCCTTTAAAATGCTGAAATCCACAGGTATCAGTTCAAATCTGAATGACTTAAACCATTTCTGATTTATGAAGGCTGCCAAGTAAATCCAGAGACCTTTCAGGCAGAGGCTTTTTCAGCTGTGCCCCTGTAAATTCACCTTTAATTCAATGTCTTTGGACAGTGAGATTTCAAACAGGAACAGCAGCATTTCTTGAGGGTACTCGTGGCAAGCCTGACATTTCTGCAGGGTGTGAGGGGAGCTTCCAGGATTCACCTTGATGATTTTAACACCAAAAAAGTCCTGGCAGAAAGGTCTGGCTGGCACAGAGAGGTGAAATCATGCCCAGGGAATGCTCTTTTGCCCTCCCTGCATTACCTGAGCCCAGGGGGGTGCTGACACTGGTGGGGGCATGGCTCAGCCGAGGTGTTTTACACTCCACACCCCTCGGGAAGTTCTGCTCACAGGGGATGCTGGACAAATCCTGAATATCTGCCACTGACCTGAATTATTAAGAGATGTTCTGACAGTTAGAATGGCCACTTCCTGAGCTTGTGAATCACCAGATCCTGCTATTTTCAGGGTCTTGAAATTTTAATTTTGTGCAGTCTTATCTAGTTCACCAAAATGGAGGGAGATGTTCCCTTTGAAACTTCCCACAGGAATCTTGGAAGGCCCAAAATCACCATTTTCAGGAATGTTGCAGAGGCAGAAAAGGTTAATTATTTGCTTCCCCTCCCTTTCCAGGATTTCTTAAATAATCCTCCTAAAAAACCAGCTCAGGAAGCTGCTTCCAGAAAGAGCAGGAAATACAAATGTGAACCAAAACGTGGAAAAAAACTCCCCAAAGCCAAGTCCTCAAGGGTTAAAAATTAATGGGCCATTAATTAAGACTAAATGTAGGTCTTGGGAGCATTTAAAAGAACGACTGTGATAAAGAGATACTGCTGAAGATCTGCACAGGCACTGACACACCCCCAAGTGACAAAAATGAAATCCACATTAATCAAACCAACATTTTGGGGAGATACACCCTGGATTACATCGTCCTCCAGGAGCCATGAAAAGAATATACACCTCCTGTAATCAGTAATTACATGCAAGCCTCCATTAGTTGTAAGAATAAATTAACTTTATTAGTTGAGTCACAAACATATTCTGCTATTTTGGGGGTTTTTTCCCCCTGAGAATCACAGGACTATTTCTGTAATAAAATTTATTTGGCTCCACATGAACGATTTGCTCTTTAAAGTGATTTTATTTCCCCTGTGCCATATGGAGAGAAGAAACAAGGAATCCTCACACTTTAATGAGAAGAAGCACACCCAGATTAACACCACGTTAATTACTTATGAATATGAAAATATTTCAAACTAAGGACAACTCATTTACACCAATCTCACAACTTTTCACAGGAAAATACTCTCCCAGTGCTCTGGGGAGTTTTCTCTTGGTCTGTTCCCATCTCCCTGTCTTGCACCAACACAGAATTTTGTAGTTAACAACCAATTTGCTCAAGTTTTGCTATAAAATGTGGCTCTTACACATCTTTTTCTTGGCATTCTTCCTGTGGCTCCCACGGTGTTGCTTCTCGTGCTGTATCCACACTGAAATGAGGGAGGAAAGGTCATATTCACCCTCACAAAATGATGGAAATAGAAGGATTTGGTTTCCTTTCTCTCAGGAAGTTTAAGCACTACCTTCCCTTTGAGGTAGACTGAAGCTTTTAAAAAATATTGCTTAAACATGGACAGTAGTAGGAGAAATGTCATTTTTAAGAGATTATGGATTTGTTTTCAGGAAGGAGAAAACTTCTAATTGACATTTGCAGCTTCAGAACAAAGCTGAAATAAAATAAATCAAAATCTAGGAAAGCACATCACTCCATTGTTTCATCATCCCTTGATCTGTCTCAGACTGTGATGAGCCCTCTCAAGGTCAAAGAGGATTAGGCAGATGCTCAGAGAGCAACAACCCCCTCTGTCCTGCTGGCAAAAGTTGCTAAGTGAAGGGAGCAACCAAACCCACTCTTTTTTATCCCAAAGCCAAGTGATTTCCACTGCTGGTGCCTCCCTTTGGCCCAGGGAACTGAGCTCCTGTGAGGGGAGGAGGGAGCCCAGCCCTGACAGTCCCAGGGCTCTGCCCAAATATTCTCCATGCTGCTAAACACAAAATTTACAGGACAAGAAACCTTTCTGTTTTTCAGAGGAGAAAACCAAATCTCCAGGATTTCAGAGACTGCCAAATCTGATGTTACCCCCAGGCAAGATCCAGTGAAAGTTTCTGCACTGGGCTGATCCCAGGGGAACAGGCAGGATCTTCATTGCACTTGAGCTCCACAACCAAAGCACAACAAAATTAAAGCAGATGACTGAAGCCTTAATTTGAATTATCTTTGCTCTGTTTAGGCCATGGTTTATCAGTGGAAAAAGAATTCTGATATGTGCCTTTTTTTCCCCTATTTTAGCTCCCTCATTAAGGCAAAGCCCCCCCCAAACTCTGCAAAAGACAGAAACCCCTTGAGATCTGTGAAAAGCCCTTTTAGGATTTTCTTGGCAAGGAGCTGAGTTATGTAGATAATCATTAAAAACCACCACTAGCATCTCATTTGAATATTAGATATATAAGCAGAATTAATGAAGAGAGCACACTTTATAAGCCAATTTATGTCTGGAGGAACAATGAAAATCAGTCTCTACCTGGCTACAGGCACTTGGCTCAGCTGATTCACTCCCAGCTTGTTACTGCCACAGCTCTGTGGGGTTGGGCTGCAGAAGGGTATTTTTCCTCCTGAATACAAATAACAAATGTTCCCTGTTACTGGCTTTTGCAAGTACAAAAGAAAACAACACAACTCATTGAACAGGAAATTGCAAGTTTATTAAATTTTTTTTGTTTTGTTTTGTTTGAGTTCTTGTGACCTTTGTTGTTATCGAGAGACAAATGTGTTTTAAAGATGCATTTTCATAAACATGGCACAGCTGCCAGACAGTCACTGAAGCACTGGGGAATATCACAACATTTACAAATTTGAGCTAAAAGAGACAACAGTGAGGAAACAACAATGACTCTTCCATTATTCTGCACACGCACTCTGTCAGCTCTCACTGTTTTTAAGCCCAAGATCCTCCCAGCAATGAGAATATTAATGTGTAAATACAACTCTAATTCAGTTTCCAGCACCACAGCAAGTTGCATAAAAAGATTAAACTTAGCCCCAGGGTAAAAATAAAAAGGTTTCAAATAAGTTTTTGTTTTGGCTTTTTAACTGAAACACAGCAAGTACATAAACACTGCATCCGGAATTATTTCAAACCAAAATCCTCAGTGTCCTGAACTCTCCCCAAAATAATGAGGAATAAGAGATCAATTAAGGCTGAAGAATGAAGGTCCAGTCCTGTGACAGGAGAGCTGCTGGCAAAAATATCAAAGCAACCACTCTGTGTCCCTGCCTCAGAAGTGCTTCAAGAAAAAGGACATTTACCTGGAGCCTGAATTCCTGATCCTGCATTTCCAGGTAATTTCTGTAAAAATCCTTCACAAATATCTTCTGCTTTGCCCTCAGTGTTTGAGGTCTGGAAAGGGAAAGGGATTAATTAAATTTTTGACAAAGAAGCTGCAAAGGGCAGGACAACCCTCCCAGAATGATGTTCCCAGCAATGAGAGTGAAGAGAGAAACTTTTCAGGAGCTCATCAAACAGCCCAGATTGGATTTTAATACAGAAAAGTTTTGCATCTTCCAGAAATAAAAGAAGCTTAATTTGCTTACTCCTAATTAAATCTTTATTTGCAGGTACCTTTTCAAAAGAAAAGAATAACAATTTTTTAAAAAAATCTCTTATTTTCTACAGCTCTCTTCAAACCAAATGGGAGCACAATTAAACCACGTGTTATGTCCAAAATATGTTATTTTTACCTCTGATTCTGAACTTCCCTCAAGAGGAGGAGGAAGGGAGTAATCAGGAGTGAAGTATTCTTCAGTGTCATCAGGAGGTGAATTAAAGGAACAATGTAATTCCCTTGAATGTCCCTGTGAAAGACATCACCTGAGATGACCCCAGTAACAAATACACATTTCAGCCAACAAAATACTGAAATTCTGAAATTCTATTTAATTTGTTCACTGACTTTCAACCCACCTCCTGCTCCTTGCATTACCTTGGTGATTGAGAGAACAGAACAACAAAAAAAAGGGGAAGGAGGAGGGGAATTGTTACTCAGATCAGCTCAGGATGCAACACCAGGCTAAACTTTTCCACGGAGAAGCAGCTGCAACTAAATTCCTTGGATTTCTGTACATACTCTAGAGAGATTCCCAGCTTGCTGAGGAAGGACTGAACTCCTATGAATGGCTATTCCAGACTCTGCTTGTTCAGCTGGTGCTGGGGACTGGCAGCTCCTCCCTAGGATGTCAGAATGGAACAAAATTATTAACCAAAAAAAAAAAGGGATGTGGAGTGATTGAGGCACTGCTGGAATATCAGTGAGAGCAGACAGTGACACTAATTGTCTGTCAGGAGCACGGAGAAATAATGACATTTAAATGCTCACCTCGTTAATTAATCTAAACAGGGGAACCTTGCCCTGTTCCTTTGTCCAGAACTTTTTCAAAAGCTTTGCCCACTGAGCTGCTACAGAAGCAGCAGCTGTGTGGTGAGACTGGAAGAAATAAAGTGTGAAAGCACACTCAAGGGTCTGAAAGCTTTGGGTTTCTCATGCTGATAACAATAATCAGTGATGATGAAGGTCTCCAAGCTCATTCCCTCCACCTATTAACACCTAATACTCATCTCTGTTTATGGCCATCAGGGAGTGACTGACCTGCTCTGAGATAAAAATCTCTGGAAGATAAAACAGACAATTCTTGTAAAAAATCACAGAAGCTGAAATCTGATTGGAAATGGAAAAAGGCAAAAAGAGAATATTTTTGTTTCTCAGCCTCACCTGTAGAACCCCTGAGAGCAGGCTCCAGATCACTCTCCCCAGACTCAGTTCTGGCCTCACTGCCCAGGTCCCAGGGCTCAGCAGCATCATCTGCCTGCCACCTGCAGCTCTGCTGCTCCGGACTTTTTGGGGCTCCAGCAGGGACGTGCTGGGAGGTTTCCTTTACACTTTCTGCTTCACTTTCAGACGTGCATTCACCGGCAGGGTAGGGACAGCTGAGCCCCAGCCGTCCAGAGGCCACTCTCCTGGCCATTTGCTTTACTTCAGCTACACAAAAAGAACAAAATTACCACTTCACACCACAGAACCTGGAACTTCAAACCATCCCCTGTGTTCCACTGTGCCTGCAGACTTGGAAATGCTGAGGTCAGAGCTGGTATCAGGACAGCCTTTGTCATGGAAAGAGCTAAACTCTTCCTTCCATTTTAAATAAAGCTTAAAACCTGCACAGATTGATATGGATAAGTCTCTACAGGAACAGGTTTTGTTAAGTTTGATTCTCTATTATCCATGCCCGTGCTGCCATCCACTGGGCACTGCCATCCTGCCCTTCCTGAATACACACACTGTCCAAAACCAGGCTAAAAATTCCTTCAGCTCCACAAACCAAACTACCTCAATGTGCCTGGGATGATTTTATGCCTGGAATGTGCAAGACACAGGATCCCACTCACTTGGTTTCCATCCAAGAACGACCTCATGGAGCTTCAGCACTCAAGGCACAGAGACCTTCCCTCATGTGTTAGGGTTTAATGCACTGCACTGCAGCAACATTTCTGATATTAATGCTGAGTTAACACTGATTTAACACTCATTTACTCACTCCTCCATTCCGACTGCATCACCCTCCTCTTCTCACTGATTTTTTTGCTGTAGAATTCAGCCCTTGGTTTTGAAAAGCACCTGCAATAAATGATTGTGAAATGCACAAACTCCTTCAGAGCATGAGTATGTTGTGTCAAGCATTCTCCAGCCGGGAAAAGGCTCCAAGTTGTTTGAACATTAATTAGAGCACGTGTGCTCTCAGCCTTTTAACAACCCAGCAGAACCAGCAGATTGAGCTGCCAGCAGCTTGGAAAGCACAGACAGTTATTTGGGTCTATTACAGATTATCCAGACAATCTGTACACTCAACTCTGCATCTCAGAGCTGTCAACTGCCTTCAGCTGCTGCAGCTCCAAAACCACACCATGAATGGTGTGGGGATTGTTTTATTGAGGTGATCACAATTTCAGACCTGGACAACAACCACTCTCCCACCAGAGTTCACTCCCTGACCATCACTGACCATGTCAGCACCTGGAATATTTCTGTTCTAACCTTTACCAACAGGTCTTTCTGATCCAAACAGGTCAGGAAGTGATTTTAAAACTGCAGCAGTTTTCCTGATTTGATCCAAACATTGAAGGTGGCTGTACCCTTCACTCCAAGATCAATCTGCACAAGTTTTGCCAGGTAATTCTAACATGTGCTTTCCACTCGTGCTTAGAAATCCAAAGAGATGACATAAAAAGTATTTCTACTGGGAATTGGAGGAGGCTGTGCCCAGAGAGGAGAACCACCTTTATCAATACCTCCCCAGATTGCTCTCCTTAGGCACTGGTGCAGTTCTGGACCACTGACCTCCATCCCAGAGGCATGTGAAATATTTTTTAACACCAGTCTTGAACACAAACTGCCCTGTCACAGCAGCTCTGCAGCTGACAGTGACTCACAGCAGGCTCCTCTCTGTACAGATGGTTTTTGGCTTCCTGAGAAACATTTAATGCCAGCCTTGATCCTGATGTGCCTCCTTCTTACAGTGTCTCTCTCCAGATGAATCTGTCAGAATTAACTCTTCTATGAATAAGATCAAAACTCACCACTTCTCCTCTTCCCTCCTTGCTGCAGGATGTGAATCAGCTCCTCTCTGACACTGCAAGTTGAACTTTTTTTGGCATCTCACAGACACGTGTGGGAGTAAATGCTGAAATGAGTCCAACAAGCCCTGATTCAGCACACACTGGGCATTCTGCTAATTACTGCCTGAGCTGTCTGTGAGGCAGCCTAGGAATAGGACAGCACAAACTTTACTCCCCAAGTTGTGTTTTAGCTGCTCTGCTCAGGAGAAAGGACAACAGGTCCAGGCCTTAGCCTAGCAAAAACCCTGCCCTGCATTTATAGCACGTTTCAGGTGCAGGCAGGCAATCAGAACATGCAGCTTCCAAGGGCACGAGTGGACCTGAATGACTCAGGATTATCCCCACAGGAAATATGTACTTAAATTTCTCTCTTTCTCTTTGGTCTATGTATTTAATAATGAAAGTGATCCAGAAGCTTTTCCCAGTAACAGCTTAGGCCCCAACACAAAAATATTTCTCCACTGGCTTTTCCCTGAGAGTCCCACCTCTGTTTTAGTGCAGGATTTGGATTTTAACCCCACCCTGAGCCACTGGATCAGTATTGTCCTGGGAGGAGTGGAGAGAAAAGAGGAAATAATACAACTGCACTGCTGAGCTGTTTTCATTCCTGCATATAACACACATGAATACATTTTAAAGGACAGATTCACCCCTCCCCTCGGACACCACCCATCCCTACATCCCTCTGCCTGCTAAGGAACACAGAAATGATAAAGAGGCCCTCTGCTCAACACTTTACCTCCTGGTTTAGGCTCACTTCATCATCCAGGCCCTTCCCCACGCTGCAGCCGGGACCACAATGGTTGGTTGCAATTTTACTCTTCCACTTCTCATTTTGAATAGCCTCTATTGCCTTGGCTGTCTTGGGAACAGCCTGGAAGCTGTTTCTGCCTGGTGCCTGGCACGTTATTGGTGGTGGAATGTAGTCCCTGGATGGTGGAGCTACAGCCTTGTGTAAAAAAATATCAACTCCAGAAAAAGGGTTATTGGTATTTTGGGAAGCAGCATCAGACCCATTCCAGGGTCTTCCTTGAAAACTTTCCTTAGGAAGCAGACTCATCCTGATTTCCTGGAGCAGCTCCTTTTGCTTTCCCATGGCCTTCAGCATGTCCAGTTTCTCCTCTGTCCTGCACAGGGAATCTCCTGCCTGCTGCAGCAAGCTCTGCATAATCTTGAGGTTCAGGGCACATTTGCTGATGTGCTGCTCGGTTTGGGAAGGGCTGATGAGCCTCCTGCCAGCATCTTCTCTCACCTGAGACAGGGCAAAGGCCTCTCTCACCCTTTCCTCTTCTTCTTCCTCTTCTTCCTCCTCCTCTCCAGTGAACCCTGTGCTGGACCCTGAGGATTTCCCTTCCTCCTCACCCTCCCAAGGGCTCTGATCTTCTTTTTGCTGACTTTCTGTATTCTTTAGAGCTTGGCCTAATCCAGGTCCTCCTTCCAGGAAGTCTTGGGGACCTTCTGGATAGCTGGCTAAGATTTCATTCATTTCAAAGCTGCACAGGCTGCCATCCACATCACTCTCACTGGAGGGAGAAGCTCTTGTCTGCAGTTGAGAGGACACATCGACACTTCTGTCCTGTGCAGCTGGTGCTGCATTGGCTGCTGCCTCTTGCTCCACCAAACCACTGTTCTCCTTGGGAAAAACAGAGTCTTTGGGGGCAGAAAAGCCACCTGAAAAATTCAATTTTAAGGATTAAATCATTTCTCCACAAGTCTGATAACCATGCTGCTTTTGCACACTCAGGAGTTAATTTTAGAAATCTGGAAATGCTGAAAACTGTACCTGAACAAAACAGATTTAGAGCCTTGAGTCTACATCAACAACTAAGTGGTAGCTAAAATCCAAAGCCAACTGCTTCCTATTTTCAACCTACATCATAAAACCTGTGAGTGCCCCCATTTAATGATTTATGTCAGGCTGTGTGGACTGAGGAACACAAAAGGACATGGTGACACCCTGCTCCAAAAAACTCACCAGCCTTGCTTATCTCTTTTTCTTGGAATTCCACTGTTCTCTTCTGGAAGCTAAAAGCTGATGCCCAGCAGATGTTCACATCTGCAAGAACAGCAGGTCTCTGTGCTTTGGACATTTCATCAGCGTGGCCACTTTCAGATTTAACCAAGTCCTGTAAAACAAAACCCAATGGAATAAAACACAACTGCCTGTGACAGTTCTGTGTCCCTGAGGGGGTTCAGCTCCATGGTCAGAACACTGAGTGTTGGATCACTTCCTCTAGATTTACACAGTGTACCCATCCCAGGTGACAATGCTGGAAAAGTCACCTTTAGGTCGTTTTTCAGGATATACTGAATATCCTGAAGTTTCATGGATGAAAAGTCACCTTTAGGTCGTTTTTCAGGATATATTGAATATCCTGAAGTTTCATGGAGCGCTTCCTCTGTTTGGGTTCCAGCCCTGACTTGACAACATCATAATAGAGCAGGGGGAGTCTGACATCTGCTTCCAGCTGCTCCCCTGACAGGATGAGCTCCTTAATAGCTGAGTCTTCCACACCTTTCCAGGGAGGGCTCTCTGCAAGACACAAGTACAGAGTTTATGTCACCAGCTGTACATTCATGTTAATGGAATTTTTTTAAAAAATCACATTATTCCCTGTCCATTCCCTAAAAACAAGTATTGGCATCTCCTCCCTGTCTTACTCCAACAGTGGATGCTTTAAAGGGAGCTGACAGAAATACCTGGAGGAGAGAGACACTGCAAACAACCCTGCTCTGGATTCTTCACTGGGATTAATTTTTAGGGTAATTGTTTATCCCATTTCACTGTCAGAAGAGTCAAAGTGAATACAAAACAGACATTATTTGTAACAATAGCACCAATACATCACAATAATAGAGTAACAATAATTCATCTCTCAGCTAGCACAGAGACCAAAAACATGAAAGCTGCACAAGCTTGTTCTGAACACTGAAAAGACTTAACTGAATGTTTTGCTGTGCTGGTAGGAAAAAGAAAAATAAACAGCGACAGAAATACAGAAAATCACTGTATTTCTCCCATATCCACCATTAATTTCATCTTTTAGCCACACAATTGTAAATGTTCTGACCATATTTACAAAAGTTCCCAATGATCTTTGTGACTGTCATTAATTTTGGGGTTTTTTTTGGCCTGGTTCATTTTTTAAGTTAAACCATCATAGCCCACAGCTGTGGATTCACCTGTCAAGGCCTCCTGCAGCACTGCACAGAAGCTGAAAACATCTGATTTGACTGTGCCAGGTTTCTCCAGGATTATTTCAGGGGAGCACCAGCGAAACAGCTGGACTGGGACAGGAATTCGGGTCAGATCACTGTGCTCTCCACCATCCTTGCTGCAAAAAGGGAAGAAATTGTAAATTAGGACATACAACACATTCAACGACAAGGTTTATATTTAGGAATTAAACACCTGAGTGTGTTACAGCTTTTAGTTTAAATACATAAAAGGTTCAGGGCATGTCTGCAAATAGAAATGTGCAGTAAATGTTTTTTGGCAGGGAAAGCAACATCTCCTTTAACAAATTTACACTAAAAAGAACTAAAAAAAAGCTGAACATTTCCTATCAGGAGTTTACAAACAGCCCTTTAGCTTTGACCTTGGATAAAACACAGGAAACCTGTAAAAATTCATTTTTCAATGTGTCCAGAGGAGCATTTCAGTAATAATTTACTGAGGTGAAATGAGTGAGGTCCCTCATACAAGACTCTTTATCTCACTTAATTACCATCACTCCAACGAGGTGTTGGATGTTCAACCACCCCTTCCACAGCAACCCTGAGGGAGTTTTTCACCTCTCTATCATGTACTCCAGGTTGCAGAGCTTGGCCTCCCCAGAGGACACAATCTGGATGGCATAGGAGGAGAGGGAACGATGGATAAACCCCCGGGAGTGCAGGAAACGCAGAGCATCGAGGATCTGGAGCAAAATGTGCAGAATGGTCTCAGTCTGCAGCACTGGGAATTCTGAACGCTGGGGGAAAAAACCCAAAAGCACCAAATTTGCGTGGCAGGTCTTTAAAGTTGAGGTAAGAGAAAGTTGTTATCATTTATTATGGTTATTATTTGCTGCAGAAGGCAGCAAAGAGAGCAAACGAAATTAATTGGAGGAAAAAGAGGAAACTCATTTGTTTGTTCTCAATACCAAACCAAATAAGGCCACCTTAAAAAGAAGAGAAAAATATCAAATGACAACAATAAAACACAGATAAATTGATTTAAAAAATAAGGAAAAGAACCAGAAGCTCAGATACAGACTGAGGATTTTTTCTTCTTGAGTAAAGATGTCAGATGTAATCACTAAACTTCTAATTAACTATTGTTTAGAATTCAAGCATTCCAGTTACCCTTTCATGGAGGATGCTGTAGAGAGAGCCAAAGTGAACCCTTTCATAGACCAAACGAGTTTTCTCCAGGTCACTGGACAGACAAACAGACATCAACTGCAGCAAGTGAGGGTGGCGCAGTTTGCTGCAAAGGAAGAGGAAAAAGCAAATCTGCAAATCTGAGATGAAAAGAAGAAGAGCCCTGGCCTGCTCAGTGTTTTTATCCACAGGACATGAATCTTGGGTATCCACTGAAATACATTTCAGTGTAAATGTATTTTTCAGTGAAATACTCCATTTTAAAAGATCGGGAGTGGGAAGAGACACAGAATTGTATTTCTGGTTTGAGGAAGAAGTGCAACCCCAGACTAACAATTCCCCCAAGGTTAATCCCATTCCTCCCATCCCTGGAGACCCCAAAGCCCCGAGCCTTTCCCACCTGCTGTGCTCCTGCTCTGCCAGGAGGAGATCAGCCAGGCACAGCTTCCAGCTGTTCTGGTGGGGCTGGAAGCTCAGCTCCTTCACTGTCACTCTGCTGCCTCCCCACACCAAGCTGCAAAGAGAAGAGGAATTTGTACCAGATGCTTCCAATAAGTGTTTTTTCCCAGTTATGTGGTTATTTACCAAGAATTTTGTGGTGCCTCCCGCTGTCAGGAATTTTAATCTGAGGGTCCTGCTCTTTCAAACTGACAATAAACTCATCCTGCTGAAGATTGATGCAGCAGGGCAGGGTCACTGCCCCAAACCCCACCCCTTCTGTGACAAGGAATCCCCTTCACCAAAGGCCATCAGCCCCCTGTGACACAAATCAGAGTTTTGAGGACATTAAATCACCAATCTGTCCATTCTCTGGCTGCCTCTGAGGCACATCTACTTGCTTAATACACAATAATTAGACAACAGAATATTATTGTAATTGTTCCAATAATTACAACAACTACTGGATACCAAAGATTTTCAATCAATGCTCAGCCTGCCCTTGCAACTCTCATTTCACCACAGGTTTGAGCAAGTGGGCTGCATACCTGGATACCCAGAGGATTTCCTGGACCAACATTTACAAGGATTAAATGGTGAACAACACAATCTGTACAACCCCAAACATTATTTCCCACCACAAAGGGATCAATACTGAAACACTGGCATCAATGATTAGCCATAATTGGGTTAATATTGCCTGTAGGTTGTTCTTGGCCTCTCAGATAGCAGAGTCTGACTCAGACATTAATCAATGAACACCAGAACAAGGTGCAAGCAGCAAATGGGGAATAAATATAGAACAGACATGGAAAGTTACCCAAACAAAGCACTGGTACAACAATTTGCTCTGTAATAGTAACACAGAGGGGTTAAAATCCCTTTAATTCCACTTACTTGGTCATGACCATGTAGGGCCCAACGTGGTAAGAAAATGCTGGTTCATCATCAGCCTGAACCACATCTTTCTCCCCAATAATTGGGAGAGAGGCCAGGTAGCCCAGGTGGCCACTGCCTGCGAGATAGAACTGAAACAGGGGCATCACCAAAAAGAAAATCCCACAGACCCCAAAACCCAGCAAGCTCATTAACAACCTGAGTGTAATCAAGGGCAGCATTAGCTCAAACATCACAGTGAAAACTGAAAAATCAGTGCCAAAACTTAAATTTCCCAGTGAAGCTGGAACAGGGAAAGCAGAACCAGGCCTTAGGAACCCCCCCCAGGGGACATTTAACAGGAATTTCTCCTGTTCCAAACCAAACCAGGACCTGTTAAGCACCAAAGGCCTGAATATTTGTGCCCTTCACAGGTTTGTTCCCATCTTTTCAGCAAAAATAAGAATGCACTAAAAGCACTAAATAAGAATGCACTAAAAACAGCACAGGTGAGATAATTACTGTGAGGAATAGGAGAGTCTGGAAAAAAACCTGCTCTAATATCATTGGAAAATCACTCCCCAAGGAATCTTACCTTCCCAAAACCAAAGCTGTAAATGTTCTTGGCCACACTGGGTTGTCCTTTCAGTAATTTACCCAGAGGACTGTCAGCATTTCTAAATATCAAAAATAAAAGCAGTAGGAGTAACTTACTGACTCCAAGGCTTGGAGTAAAATACAAATACAGAGAGAGAGGAAAAAAAAGCAGAATTTCTGCCAGAACCCTGCATTTGATTGGTCTCACACACATAATGTGGATGTTAAAATTCCAAGTTATTTTGCAGCTTATTAAAACTTTTTAGGTGCACTTTTATGATATTTATTTATTTAAAACAATATATATATATATATTTAAAGCAATATAAATATATGTATGCACACACAGAGGCATCCTGCACTGCTTTTTTGTTCACAAGTCTGTTATTTTTCCCAACATGTATCTGACACAAAACCTCCTGGAACAGCTGGAAATATCCCCCAAAAAATATCTTCAGGGACCTTAAAAAGTAAAAAACCAACCTACCTCGTGTTACCACTTCATTGCTACTAAAATCCAGTTGCTTTTAATGCTGATTTCAAGAGTTTTGTTAATAAAGTTTCTCTTAATATACAGATATTTTCAACCATCAAGTTTCTGTTTGGAACAGTCACAACAGAAATAAAATTTATCACAGTGGATTTAGATCTACTATTGGCAAAAAGACACAAGAACTGGTTAACTTCAAGAAAATAGGATATGGAAATAGAATCTCTCGTTACCCTTGGACAAGGCCACCAAACCTCGAGGGGCTGCAGATCAAAGCCTTTGAGGAGCCAACTCTCCTGAGCAGATCCGAGGGAAAATTCCAAATGGCAGCCTGCATGTGCAGTGTGCACTGCTGGATAAATTCCAGCATCTGGGCAGGAGCAGGAGGAGGGAAAAACAATAAAAATATGGCTTCAGAAGAAGAAAAATCATTTCAAATTCGTAAGTCAGAGTGAGGACTATTGAAGTAATAACTGGTTACTCACAATATCGAAACGGGCATTTTGAGAAACACATTAACAGAAAAAAACTTGAAGAAAATCAATTACACGACAACAGGAGAAAAGCTGACTTCAAACAGGCCACAAAATTTGAAACTTCACCTCTAGAAAATCGTAATTTCAGGTTTCTTTTTAAGAGGAGCGTTGTGATAACAGGAGAGTTTTAAATCATACTGCAGTCAAGAATAAGCCTTCCACACAAATACCTGAGCACTGCTTTCCTTCCTGGCTGACAAAGCCCAGTACTGGGGAGTTTTCCCCTCTTTGTCGTGAACTCTGAGATCTCCTCCTTCATCCAGTAACTTGCTGAGGATCCACTGGTTCCCCGAAAAAGCAGCTGCATGGACTGGGGTGCTCCCATCGTAGCAGCGACTGGGGAATGGAAAAAATGTTCAGCCCACCCTTGCTGCACTCAGCAGGGGGAAAAGCAGCACCTCTGGAATGCTCATGTGCTCCCAAATAAACCATGAAAAAAGGAAAATTATTTCTCTATTTACCTCTGAGGAGCTTTGGCTAAAATACCAAAGTGCATCTTAAGCACTTGTTCATTTATGCCCAGTGAAATTGTGTTATACACTGAACAAACCCACCCAAAGATTAATTCCCATTTAAAATAAAAAAACAAATGTTTGATACTTAACTGATTGGCATCTGAGCCATATTCCAGCAGCACATCCACTATTTTACCCAGCCCCAGCAGTGCAGCAGCGAAGAGAGAGGTTTGGCCCATGGAATTCACAGCATCCACAAAAATTCCTGCAAGGAGAGCAAAGATTCCGAGGTGGTGCTTGTTTTAATAATTGATAACTGACTGCTCTGAGGTGCTGCAGATATAAAAATAAAGCAGCAGAAATTGGGGGAAAAAAAGAGCAAATTATGTCTTTTGTGACTGTCTACAAGGATTGAAAGCACTGCTTGTTCACAAGAATTTTAAGTAAAGGTTGTGTAAGTAACGAATGGTACTTTTATAGTTGTGTGAGGAAGTAGGAAGTGCTTGTATGTACTGTTTAACTCAGAGAGATGCATGTGTAAGTATATATATGGAGATATATGTACATATATAAGGAGATCTCTATCTCCATCATCTGTACAAGTACAAATGATGGGTATATAAGGAGAGAGGGTGAGCACACAACAACGGAGGACAGAATTAATAAATAAGTAAAATATTCTTAAGTAATTGATCAGAGCATGGTGCTGATAATGCCAAGGTCGCAGGTTCGATCCCCGCCTGGGACATTTACTTAAGAGATGAACTCGACGATGCTCGTGGGTCCTTCTCCAGTCAGAACCCTCTGCGATTCCCAGTACTGTGTTACTTTAATTGTAATCAAAATCATTAATTGCAAGCTGGAATAGGCAATCAAGCAGGAAGGCGACGACGAGCCCAATTGGACAACGATGGGTTCAGCGGCGGGGCTGAGAAGGTTCTCTGAGTATCTCATTCTATTTTTGTACCGTGATAAAAAAAAGAGGGTCACAAACCACTCAGCCCGTGCTCTCTCCCTCCCGAGCCCCACTGAGAGGGCCGGGAACGGTCATCAATGGCGAGCGGCTCCTGCACAAGCAGCACCGCTCGCCCGCTTCGCGCTCAGGAGAGAACACCCTGCTCCTCCTCGTGGCTTGTGACGCCGGTCAGGAGCGATCACTCTCCTCTAGTGACCAACTACAGAAATGATCCCTGAAAGTATAGTCTTAACGCACCCCGCCCCGACACACACGCCCCACCCGTGCGCACCCACACTCAGCACACGGCCACCCACAAACACCCGCTCCACGCGCTCCCGCAGGACCCAGCGCGGCCCCGCCGAACCCCCGCGGCCGCGGGAGCGCGCCCCGAGCCCCTCGGGAGCCCCGTGGAGCGGGCGCGCGTGGCGGCAAGAGGGACACGCCCCCTTGATTTGCATGTTCTGCCCGCGCTGGCCAATCAGAGGCGTCCTCGGCGCCGGGCGGAGGGGCGGTCCCGCTCCCGCTCTCCCCTCTCCCGAGAAGTGCGGCCGCCGCCACACGACACAAGGGACCGTCACAGCCCGTGCTGCCGCCGCCCCACGGCAACAAGAGCCCCGGTACCGTCACCAGCAGCGCGGCAAGACTGTCGCCTGCCGCCGAGGGTGTGCACTGACTCCCAGCCGCTGCCGAGGCTTTCAGGAACACACTCAGGAGCCGACCACAACAACTCCACAGGGCACCGTTTAATGAACTCCGACCTTTGCATCTCTGGAGTCAGGCAGAGCACCACGGACACCCACACCACAAGAGCACAACGTGGAGCAGTTACTCCCTAACCGCCATCAGAATTCCTGAGCGACACGAACTTCCATAAGTGATGAAAGGCAAATCCTGAACGGATTCCCCTTAGTCCCGTGACACATTCTGATTATCACCGTTCATCAGAGACGACTCCACGGCACCCAAAAAGTTCCATTGCCCTGCACTAATGGATGGATCGGGAAATACCATCGGCCTGACCACCCTAAGGGGGCGTTAAAGCCCAAAGCTGCTCCCGCCCTCTCCGGGGATCGATCACAGCGAGAAGTGGCGTGCTCCGTACTAAGAGACGAAACACTCCCGGCAAAGCTCTCTTACCTTTACTCAATATCTTTTTTGAACCATGAGAAAAAAAAAGGGCCACAAACCACTCAGCCCGTGCTCTCTCCCTCCCGAGCCCCACCAAGAGGGCCGGGAACGGTCATCAATGGCGAGCGGCTCCTGCACAAGCAGCACCGCTCGCCCGCTTCGCGCTCAGGAGAGAACACCCTGCTCCTCCTCGTGGCTTGTGACGCCGGTCAGGAGCGATCACTCTCCTCTAGTGACCAACTACAGAAATGATCCCTGAAAGTATAGTCTTGTCGCACCCAGCCGCGACACACACGCCCGACCCGTGCGCACCCACACTCAGCACACGGCCACCCACAAACACCCGCTCCACGCGCTCCCGCAGGACCCGGCGCGGCCCCGCCGAGTCCCCGCGGCCGCGGGAGCGCGCCCCGAGCCCCTCGGGAGCGCCGGAGCCCCGTGGAGCGGCCGCGCGTGGCGGCGGGCGGGACACGCCCCCTTGATTTGCATGTTCTGCCCGCGCTGGCCAATCAGAGGCCCCGCCGGGCCCCGCGCGGTGCCGGCGGCTCTGGATCAGCACAACGCACTCTGTGATCCCAACACCGAACTGGAACCGCTCCAGGCATTGGGTTTCATTTACAGAATCCCTGTTCTTGTGTGGTACAAATCTGGTTGTCAGCATCCCCAGTGTCTAAACCGTACCTTAAGAATTTGGCAATCTGCATTAAATCCCATTTAAAGAGAATAATCCAACACTCGACTTTCAGAATTTTAGGTTTACAATGCTTCTATCATTTCCTTATGAGCACTTTACTACTAAAAGACTCGTTATCTTTTCAATTAACTTATTTTAATACATTTTTTGATTCAAGAACTATTCCCAGTTAATGGAAAATAGCACCGATAAATAATTTTGTTAATATATTTCGCTCAGAAAACTGGATTCTAGAAGCAGTATGCTGACTACTTTTTACCAGAAATAACAGAATACATGAAAAAAGTAAATCTTTTCTGTGAATACTTGTCTAAACTTAGCTTTTACCTTTCTTCAGAAGCTTTTTCACTTTCATATAGTTCCCTTCCCTGACATACTCATGCAGGTCAGCTTCCAGGGAGTCTCCTTTTATACTTCCAAGCTTGACTGGGCATGGAAATGGGAGAGGGATGGGATGAGCCATCTTCTTTCCTGAACAGAACTGCGAAAAGGTAGGAAACATTAATCAAGCTGCAAAGCACTGCAGCTAAGGAAATTATTTCTGACTTCAGAACCTGCAGTAGCTTAAAGTTACCGCTGCTTCCTGCAGGAATATCCAAAGATGGAAGGGGAAAACAGCCTCCCGCCTTCCCTAAAAGAGCCCTCTCGGACCGGCCGGTGCGGCAGCACAGCGGCGACGGGAGAGGCGACAACCGGGGAACCACAGAACCTGCCAAGCGCAGCGGCCTCTCGGCGGGCACACAGGCGGAACACATCCAGCGGCATTCCCGGGTCGGGAATGGCCGCTCCAGCCCCTTCCCAGAGCCCACGGCCACGCGCGGCCCGCGCTCACCCGCCGCTCGAACGGCCCCGGCACGCGGGAACGGCACCGCGCCTGCGCAGCGGCCCCGCCTGCCCGGTTCGCGCCGGGGTGTGGCGGGGGCGGGGCCAGAGCGCGAGGGGCGGGTCTGGTGGGCGTGGCCGGGAGTGACGGCCGCTCGCTGGGCGGGGCCGGTGCCTCCCGGTGCCTGTCGGTGCCTCCCCGTGCTTCCTGTGCCTCCCGGTGCTTCCCGGTGCTTCCCGGTGCCTCCGGTGCCTGCCGGTGTCTCCCGGTGCCTCCCGGTGTCTCCGGTGCCTGCCGGTGCCTGCCGGTGCCTCCCGGTGCCTCCGGTGCCTCCGGTGCCTCCCGGTGCCGCCATGCAGCGGGAGGTGGGCACGTTGCCGCTGGCCCCCGCCCTGCGCGCACGCCTCGCCGCCGCCGGCTTCCAGACGGCGCAGGAGCTGCTGGACACCGGCCCCTGCGGCCTGAGCAAAGGTACCGGCGGCCTTCGGCCCCGCGGGGCCTACCCGGGAGCTTCTGGGCCCTTTTCAGCCCCTGAGACTGCCCCAGTGAGGCCTCTGGGAAACGGGCACAGTGAATAATAATTAAAAAAACGACGATTCTGGTAAAAGATCTGCTGACACTGAGTGATGGAGGTAAACAGGATTCAGGATAACGGAAGGGTTCTGTTAGGCTCATTCCTCTTCTTTCCCCAGCTTCCCCCTTCTTTTTACTACATGATTTAAGCAAAATAAGTTTCTTTGAAGTCAGAAAATTGCATTTTTCAAGGAGGATGCCGTGATTCCTCGCTGTGAGGGTGGGGAGGCTCTGGCACAGGGTGCCCAGAGAAGCTGTGGCTGCTCCTGCATCCCTGGAAGTGCCCAAGGCCAGGCTGGAAGAAGCTCTGAGCAATCTGGGACAATGGGAGGTGTCCCTGCCCATGGCAGGGGTTGCCACTGGGTTGTCTTTAAGGTCCCTTCCAACCCAAACAAGCCTGGGATTTTGATTATGGATAGTTTTATTATCTATGATAATAAAAGTTTAAAAATCACATCATTAGTGCCAGGGCTGTGTGCATGTTGTCATGAGAGGGTGAATAAGAATAATTTTGTGTCATGCTGCAGAATCAGTCACTGCTTATAAAATAAAGGTGGTGTTTTATGGTTTTGGCTTCTCTAGAAATTGGAATCTCCAGGGAAGAGGCACTGGAAGCGCTGCAGGTGGTGAGGCAGGAGTGTCACAGGGATACAGCAAGGACGGCTGGGGATTCAGGTGCCACCAGGAGGTGCACAGCCCTGGAGCTTCTGGAAGAAGAGCAAACTCAGGGCTTCATCATCACCTTCTGTTCAGCACTGGACAACATCCTGGGAGGTGGTGTGCAGCTGACAAAAATCACAGAGATCTGCGGAGCACCCGGTGTTGGCAAGACACAGTTGTGGTATTTTATTGTTCTGTGATTTCTGTGCAACCAACAATCACTTTTTGTTTAACTCAGCTCTGAAATAAGTTCATTTTTCTTGTTGTCGTGATGCAATCTCTGATTCTTCTCCAGCATTATAAATACAATAATGGTTGTACTGCTCCCTGTTCCTGTATTCCTCAGCAGGAACATCACCAGGAGTGAGTTGGGACAGCTCTGGGTGTAAATATTCCTTTAATTTCCTGTTTCCCACGGCAGTATGCAGCTGGCAGTGGATGTCCAGATCCCGGAGTGCTTTGGGGGTGTTGCTGGAGAAGCTGTGTTCATTGACACTGAGGGGAGCTTTATGGTGGACAGAGTGGTGGACATTGCAGCTGCCTGTGTGCAGCACTGCCACCTTATTGCTGAGGCCCAGCAGGAAGAAGGTACGTGGCTAAGTCATTTCTTTCTTCGTAGCAGGAAAGGATGGAGTGAAACAAGTGTCTCCTAGGCTGCAATGTTACTTTTGGAGTGTTTGCTGACAGTTTTTTATTTCCACCTGTGTGTATCAAACCCTGAACTACATCTGTGTCTGGAGAAGACTGAGCTGGTCTGCTTCAAAAATAATTCTTTTTCTACCGAGGGATTTTGTTATCATTTCAATCTTGGAGGTTTTAGGTGGTGTGTGAGGTTTTGGTGTTTTCTCTTCCTCCCTTCCTCCCTTCTTTCCTTCCATTTTTTTAGTACCTTAATGATCATGTTTGCAGCAACTCTCAAACCCAATTCTGCTGAGCAAAACTGAGTATTTTGTTTCAAAACACAAGAACAGGTGGGGAAAGAAAAGAGGAACAGCAGAATTTTATGAGGCACTGTTGCTGCTGAAGGCCCATACAGTAAAACCATAGCTGGAATTCAGCTCCTCCATAAAGTCAATATAGCCAGGCTGCATTTAATAAGAGTTTTCTTCTCTAAGTCATCAGTCACTTGGGGATAAGGACACAACTTTTATGTTACTCATGGAGAATTTATGCACCAAACTTCTGTTTGAACTGAGGTTAAAAGACACTGTATTAAACGAGCTACTGCCTGTATATTAAACGAGGGATGATTAATAGTCCCTGATGTCCTCTGGTAGTGTTTTGGCTTGAAAATGATTTACTGGAGAAGTTCTTGCTTCAGAAATAAATTTGTCATTGTTGGAGGCCTCCCTTGGAGGCTCCGGTGTGTCTGTGTGCAAATGCTGGGATAGCATCTGCTCACCACCTTCCTGACTTTCAAGCCAGATGGAAAATATGTTTCCCCACTCCTTACCTTGCCTGTTCTGTTTCTGGGGGCTTTGCTGTTGCTATGTGTGGAGGGCAGGGTTTGGTGGGATGATGAAAGTAACAATATGCTCGTACAGACTTCTGACTCATTTACTCATCTGTTTGTTTTGTTCTCAGATCATCGGAAAGCTTTGGAGACTTTCTCTCTGGAAAATATCCTCTCTCACATCTATTACTTCCGTTGTCGTGACTACATAGAGCTGCTGGCCCAGGTCTACCTCCTGCCAGAATTCCTGTCAGAGCATTCCAAGGTAGGGGTTATTGCAGGCCTGTCAGGAGGTGTCACTCATCTTCACGCTGGAAGATTTTTGTCTGCTGTAGTAACATGAGTAAACACCTTGGTACCTCGTCAGCTTGGCAGTAAAATATTGGCTGATGCCAGAGTACAAATGTAAAGCCTTCTGCTTGTTTGCCTTTTTTGTTCCCATCCCAATTACTCTTGAGAGTAATTTGCTTTGGCCGTCCTCCTGAATTTCCGCTCTGAGTTGAGGACACTGGGTCCGTGCTGCCACACGTTCCATTGCTGTGAGCACTGAGCTCTGAATCACCACAGAACTGCTCCACACGAGAGCCTCTGGGCCAGAGGTGTGTGTAGGGACCATGGGGGTGGCATCAGAAAGACTTAGTGCCACTTGTTTTGCCCTAGAAGATCACTGAGGACCAGAGACATCCTGCACCATCCAGAAAGTGACTCTTCTTCTTTTCAGTGCATCGTCTGTTGCTACAAGCAACCAGAGCCTGCAGCTTGACTCTTGGGTGGACTGCAGCCAGAAAGTTTCCTAGTACCTAATGTCTTAGAGAAAAGCTATTGTAAGGCAGATTTTCACCACCTCCCCTCCAGATTTCTAGGTTCTGCACTGCAGATCACTCCCTGTCAGGATCTGGAGAACATGACTGTGCCTCATTCTATCAGAGCACAAATCAGTGTTGGATTAGATTGTCTTTTGTGTATATTCCAAAATTTTTCATTTATGGGAGCTGCTGTGTTCTTGAAAACACAGATGGGAGCCTCACTTTTGCCTGGTGTAGTCTGGTATTTCCCTTTCCCTGCCAGGTACTAACAGTGCCCTGTTGTGTTTGCTCTTGTGGAAAGTACATGGCTTCATTAGCACAGTTGCACTGGGCTGCAGTTCCCTGGAACCATCTGTGCTGATTGTCAGGGCTTGGCCTGCAGCCTGGAGTACTGAAGGTTGCAGGAGAACCACAAGACCTTCCGCTGATTCTTTGGACAGGCTAAGAGTGACTTGACAGATTACTCATTGCAGTCCAGCTCTCATTAAAATTAGTCTGGTCCCTCTGGAGCCAAGTCTGGGATCACAGGAAGCCTCCAGATTTTAGGGGTTTTTATGAGAGAGACAAAGTTGTAGTGGTTTAGAGATAAGAAAGATGTAGAGTTAGAGATCCAAATGTGTCCATTTGGAAATAAAAATTTGAGATCTTGTTAATAACATGAGAAAGACTGTTAGAAAATATTCTTGTAATAAAAAACTCAATTCTTTAAGGTCTGCTAGAGCCAAGCTGGCATGGACATGGCAGGTGTTACCAAGCTGTCTTTATATTTTACATACTTTTAAGTTTTCCTGTCTGCTATCTTAAAACAAGTGCAACTGGGAGAAATTTAAGTAAATTGCATCCTAGAGCTGGGCATATTTGTGATAGCCAAGTTATATAACCATGTATACATTCCTGTCTAGCATGTGTCATGTTTGTGCTGTTAAACTGATTGTTCTTAAAGAAATGATACATGAGGAAGATGTACAGACTCATGGGAGAGAATTTGTAGGAAGGAGGGGAAATGAGAATACAGATGAATATCTTCTTTTAATCCCAACTATTTCATCTTCTTTTGCAAATTAAGGGTCTGTTTTTGTCAGCTGGAGGCCCAGGACTATCTCATAGTGATGTTTGTGCAGGCTTGTATGTTCCAGTCATAAAGAGACTTCCCAGTAAGGAGTTAAATCAATAATGCAGAAAATCAGGATTTTTGTGTTGTTTCCAATTTGTTATCTTGTGCAGTAATGCAACAACTTGTAGACACCAAGGATTTGAGTGACATCTGAACATGCAGGCATTGTAAGACCATCCATCTCCCTCCTGTATTTCAAACTTGGGTCATCAAAACAGCCACAACAAATGAAGTTAGAAGAAATCAAAATCCCAGACTAATGTTTATACAGTGTCTTGAGGGTGATGAGCCAGCAGCTGCAGCGTGCTCTGACTTCAGCTAATGATTGCTACAAAAGAAATCATTCAGCAAAGCAAACATCTTGAGGCAAGATAGATCCTCAGCTCCAGTGCAGTGTGCCTGGAATATCTTTAGGCATGTTAAACTCTGTGTTTCCAAGACAGATCACTGATAACAGCTGAGTTATCTCAGAAGTGGCCTCAGACAGGGTGTATTCTGATTTTGATTTGGATTTCATTTTTGAGGGAGAAGGTGAAATAAATTAGTTTGTGCAGAGTTGACTGAAGTACAGTTCTGATGTTTAATAATTATTTTCCCCAGCTTCTTCTCTGCAAGGCTTCAAGTCTGGCTTTGCCAGTCATATTCACCTAAGTATGAAATAAAACATCCAACTGCACTTAAAAACAGGTCTGGCTGCTTTTTGTCATTCTTTTATGGGTTGGTAATGGCAGTCTTTTATCTTTTCTCCTGCATTTAGGTCCGGCTGGTGGTGATTGATGGAATTGCCTTTCCCTTTCGCCACGACTTTGAGGACCTGTCCCTCCGCACGCGGCTGCTGAACGGGCTGGCCCAGCAGCTCATCATCATAGCCAACGACCACAAATCAGCAGTAAGTCCAGGGCAGGCTCAAATCCCAAAAGATGCTACTTTTTTTTTTGGCAAATAATCAGAGAGATGTGATTTGCTTTTGTCTCTAAATAGCAAAATTAAACTACAGTAATATCCTCTGCATTCATTCTTGCCAGTTTAAATGCAGAGGGATCACAAAGGCAAAATACCTAAAAGGTGGGAAATTCTTAGACTTGCCCAAATAAGTAAAATTTGCATCAGCAGCATCCTGTGGATCTTAATTAAGTGGTAGAATGGCATTTTAATGCTGTTTGCCATCATCTCCAATGATTTGG
The DNA here is from genome assembly GCA_020086605.1 of Lanius collurio. Classification (NCBI taxonomy): domain Eukaryota; kingdom Metazoa; phylum Chordata; class Aves; order Passeriformes; family Laniidae; genus Lanius; species Lanius collurio. The sequence continues at coordinate 2,793,313 of JACBWW010000032.1, read as the reverse complement.
TTGGACAAGGAATGCTCCTCTGATCACTTTACCTACAAAAATACCTCAGAGCATTCAGCAGTTCCAACACAACTTTCCACTCTTTGTTTGAAAATGAGCTATGGTTTTAGTGTTCCTGTGGAGGAAAACTACTTTATCTGCTGGATTGGCCTTCTCTTCTGGCATCCATGGAGACCCAGAGCTTCCTTCCTGGGCATTGTTTGTACGTCACTGGTGGTCTGGAGGCAGCAGACCTGCAGCCAGCAGATGGCACTGGGAAGCTGCAGCTGTTCCAGAAGTTGTTTGGGAAGTCTCTGGCAGCTGAGAGAAGCATTGTTCAGGAATTAGAGCTTCTCCAGCCCTCAAAATGGTGCTTGTGCCTCTAACAGCCTCTCTCCAGGTGACTTGAGACCTTGTCACTCACAACTCTCTGGCACAGTTTGTTCTGAGCTGCTAAAAATAAAACTCCCCTTGTGCTTCCTGTGGGAGCTGTGAGAAGGGAAGAGCCCAGCATTCCCAAAGTGTCCTGCCATGAGCTGTGCAGCTCCTTCCTGCTGCTCTGGGCACCAGGGAGATGATGTTCCAGGGTCTGCAAAGCCTCAGGTTTCCTGAGTGCTTTCCCTCACAGCTTGGTACCTGGTGACCTTGAACAGCAGCTGCTGTCATTGGACAGTGTTTTTCTTTGGTCAAGGAGAAAATATATAAATTATTTCTTCTCAACCAGGGAGCAGTTTGGTGCAAACTTGCTAAAGTCTTGCTGAAGGAGTCAGAGCCTCAGGAATGGTTTTGCTTGGATTTGCCCTCTTCTTGGTGGTGTCTGAGTTAGTTCCATGAGCTGTGAGCAGGCTAAATCCGGCCTGCATGCCAGGGATTGCTTGTCAGGCAGCCTGGATGCTCTAATATGGAAGGAAGTGAGATCCTAAACCTGGACTTGGAGTGAGGATGCCTAGCCCTTCTCCAGCAGGGAGATGAGGAGGCTATTTGGGGCTGTTACCATGCATTTGTGATGATTTACTTCTCTAAAATGTGCAATATATGTGCTGGGCTCCCAGTTGTGTAAATGTTTTAGGGTGTGTTCAGCAGAATTGTTTGCTCTCACACACTTTCCTGAGCTGCTCCAGCAAGAATCCTCTGAGCATGTCAAACAATGGAACTCTCTAGGGTCTAGGATGGGTACAATTTTTCATTTTTAATGAACTTTGTGATTAATATTCCTGGCTCTTTTCTGTCTCACCCACCCCCACTTCTACCAGGGATCTAACCTAGACTGTCTGTGAGCCTCCTACAAGTGATTGGGGCTGCGAAAACACTCCCCCGCTCTGTCTGTTCACTTCCATTCTGCTTTATGTTGTACCCACTTGTGCATTTTTAGACTACAAGGCACAGAAATTCAGTTAATCACCAGGCTAATGCACGTTGGGAGCAGCACCACTAAGTTCATTTACCCCAGGGACTGAGAGCTGGTTCCTCATGGAACAAGTCACCTGCAGCTAAACATAGATCCAAACAGCATTTGGGCCAAATGTTGTGGGATAAAGAAGTTGTGTGGAGTTTGCATCTCTTGGGGTAGGCGAAATTGAGGTTTGTATAAAGTCTTGAATGAAAGAAATCTCCCATTCAAAAAATACATTTTGCAGGGTTCTCTTAATTTGTTTTGAAAAGATGAGGCACCTTTACAGTTTCTCCTCATTAACACAGGAGCTTCATCGCAGCTGCCAAGAGTTTTGCCTGAGTAACTGCTTCATCAGTAAAAGCTTTTTGAAAATTGCCTCTCTTCCCTCCCACCAATATGCTGCTTTTCCAGGACATTTTCTTATTTCTTTGCTTCTGTTTCCTCTTTCAGGTGGTTCTGACAAACCAAATGACAACAAGGATTGGACAAAGCCAGTCCACATTGGTACCTGCTTTAGGTAAGAGTTTAGCTTTGAGTTGAAAATTGATATATGACTTCCTTTCCTTTGGCTTTATGTACAAAGAAAAATCATCCCAAAAATGTACCTGGGGGGAGTAAACCTCTAGCAGGAATGTGGTGAGGGAAAGGTTAAATCACTCAAAAAAGAACCAAGCTTAATGGTTGCATACCCCAAACTAAGCTGCAATTTCCTAAATTCCCTGAGAACCATTCACTGCCTCTCCCAAACAGTTTAAATTGTTTATTTTCCCATTACCCTTGAACACGTTCCATTAATTATTTGCAAAGGCATTTCATATTTGCTGCATCACTGGAATTCTCTGCAGTTATGATGTAGAGGGAAGTTCTGTGTGGGATCCTCAGGCACAGCCTGCCCTGAGCCAGGTTAAAGAGTTTTTTTCCTAGCTGCTCAATTTTGCCCTGTAATGAGCAGATACTTCATCCTGGCCTTTCTGCTGCAGTCACAGGGGAAAATAAAACAGTTCTGAAGTGGAGATTTCTACAAATTAAGGAAAGGTTCAGCATTTAAATCTTATTTCAGGCTGTAGCTTTGCATTATTTTATGATTCACTTGAAGGGCACAAATTCTTCAGGTTCTGTGAGCTAAGTAATAATTCCCTTGTTCTGGAGAGGAGGGAGAAGGGGACAGTACAAAGGCAAAGATGTTTCCAGAGCCTGTACAGGCACCAAACCATTTGGCACAAATATAGGGTAAAATGAATAAACACAGCCCATCTCCTGCAGGAATGTGAAGAACGTGGAATTTGGAGCTGTGCAGGCAGACCCAGCTCCCAGGATCTGACCCTTTTTGTCAGTTTTGCCTCTTGCTCTCTGATGGATTATTTTTGGCAGCCTTTCTGGCTACAAACTCAATTAAAGCTAATAGAGTCTGTCTTTTTTCACTGGCCAGCATTGTTTGGGAGCTGTTGTGTTTATTGAGTCATGGGGACAGTAAAGAATGTGAAGACATTCAGGGGAGGTTATAATTCCCAGATACCCTGCATTGCCTTGTGCATATTTTCTTTCACAAACAATTAATTTGACATGACCTCCCATGGAGCTGCCTGTGACTCTCCCCAGTGTGTGTGACCACAGCATTGTTAAACTGAGCAGTGTGAACTCTTCCAAAAATGCAATTTGGTACCAGCTGGTAAAATATTTAACCAAGTGGTTTTGATGCCCTGCTCTGAAGAGATGATATTTCAAAAGTCTTATCATAAAGGCCTAAAGAACCTCCCACTCCATGGTTTGGTGGAGCCAAAGGAACTATTGAGGGAGGGGTCAGCAGCAAAGCCTCAAGTAAAATCAATCAATCAATCAATCAATCAACCCTATTGCCTCCACTAAATAGGGCTTTTTCCCTCATTGATTGGTAAGCCTGAAAAACAGCTTTTTCATGAAAGCATTAATCTCTAAACTCTTATTCAGCTCCTGAGCAGAAGGGAAGATCTTAATTATGGGAAAAAAAAGAAAAAAGCACAGATGCTGCAAGGTATTAAGTCAAGAGCTTTATGAAGGGGACAGCTTTCTTTCCCACTAGTGATAGCTAAGCTGGGTGTTCCTAGACATTTCTACTAAATATATTTAGAAAGGAGGTCAAATATTAATCTACAGGCAGTTCAACTCAGAAAGATCTCATTTTACAGTAGCATTTTTCACTCATTTTCAATGCAGTTGGAAACGTGCTGGTGTGGAATTTGTAGCCATTGTAAAATGTGTTTTGATCTCTGCCTCAGAGCCATATCTGAGAGCCAAAATCTTTAATCTCAACTCAGATGTAGTGGAGCAAGCTCTGGCAAGATGCCCAGAGGGTCCAGGTCTTCATTACAGTGGGATCATTTTTTCCCTTCTCTGTGCTCTAATAAATACCAGAGCACAGGGGGCCTGAGGGGCTGGGGATGTGGTGGAGACCAGGGAGGGATGGACAGGAAAGAGCAGCTGGACAGGGGAGACTTGACTGATTTAAAGTGCAGTCCATCTTTGGACTGCTGACAGGGATAAACAGAGGGAAAAGCACCCAATAAAGCTGTCTGTACATTGATTTGTGGTCAGGTGGGAGCTGAAACAAGTGACAGTGCCCCTGAATCAGGATAACAATCCAAACTTCCTTCTCTCTTTCCTCCACACCTCCCTGCTCCTTGCTTTTGGTTGTGTTATTTTGCATTTTGCTGTCAGAAGCAGAAGACTGCTTCAGGGGCCCTTAATACTTTAATAATCATTGACTTTCTCCCAAAGCTGGTATCCCAAAGGGAATGATGTTTGCTCATAATTATGCCTGAGAGACAGAATATTGCCATTCTGAAGTAGGATTTAGACCTCCTCACCAGACTTCTTCAGTAGTAATTAGACAAATCTCTTCTTCAAGCTGCCTCTGTTTTCAAGATTTGTCTAGTACCTGTCCTTTATTAGGCATCCATAGCATTTTTCTACAAATATGAAAGTATTGCATCAAGATTTCTATAAAACACACTGACTACAGAGGTTATTTCTTGTCTCTGTGTATTTGTTGTGAAATCCTTGCAAGTATGAAAAAGATGTAATGCATCAGTGCAAAAAGGACATGTTTTAGTAATGGGGGGGTGAAGATTAATTTCATTTCAGCTTGGTGGTGGTGGTATAAGAGATAATGATGTGTCATTTTGTGTCCCTCAGGAGAAAGCTGGGGGCACGCTGCCACCGTCCGTTTAATCTTTCACTGGGACAACAGTCAGAGGTGAGTGAAAATGGGAGGAAAATCCATATAATGACAAGTGAGGCACTGGAGAATCTTTCAGACTGAAGCATGGCTTTGAATCTGGCTCATTGCCTTGGTCTGGTTCATTGTAGCCACTGTCATTTCTTTGGGTAGAATTTTTTTGCTTCAGTCCCCCTGTCAGTCCAAAGCCAGAGATGCCAAGGAAGGCTTTAAAACCACCTCGACAGTGACCCTCAGGACAGGCTGCTGACCCTGAGCTTCAGGGTGCACTTTGGAATGCAGCAGGATCCTGGAGTGCAATTCCAGGTTCCACTGACCTGCAGAGAGGCAGAAGGGGCTGCATTGTTGGCCAGCACAGGGCTGAGCTCTGGAGGGTGGGTTGAACCCTTCTAAAAACAGTGTGAAATTGTGTCTGTTGCAATGAGATCTCCTCTGTTTCCTGGTTCTCCTTTCCCCTCTTTGCATTGCAAGGTCATTTCTCTTTCCTGGTCAGTTAAATTTGGCCTGTATATAATATCACCATGCAGCAGCTTGAGATTAAGGAGCTGTGCTGCAATTCCCTAATCTTCTGCAAACAGCGAGCTGCTGGAATGTTGTGCAGAGTTTTGCTTGTTGAATTTGAAAGAAAAATGCAGTGACACTTTCTTGGGGAGTTTTGTTTTTAAATTCTAAGTTTGAAGGCAATGCAGAATGATTACAGCAAGCTGTTTAATTTGGAATTAAATTAACATCGCTGATTAGTTAACAGTCTTTTTAGGACAAGTTGCATCAACATAATGATTGCAGTGAACAAAAGTTAATTTTATATATGAAAAGAACTTTTTTTCTTCTGCAACAGAGCTAGGAAGGCTGCAGATAGAAGTTCCAGAAAACAAGCCAAGGATAGACAAACATGGCTTATTTACTGATGTAAATCTGCAGCTAACATGGAGTGGGGCCTGCAGAAACAGCAATTCTGGATACAACTGTAAAAGCAGAAATAGCTCAGTGCTGTCTTATTTTTGCAAAGGCTGCCTATAGCTGATGACCCATTGTGGGTTTGTTGTTTTTATATCAGGTTATTGAGGCACAAAGATCGTTTGAGGATCCATTTGCCTTTTAAAAAAAAAAATTAAATGTGCTTTGGCACACAAATGTACCTGTCTCCTCCTTTCTCTATACTACTGAAAATGTCAGAGCTTAATTCTAAGGGTTCTCTTTGCTGGGAGGAAAGATCCTGTTGAGTCAGAGGCTCCAGCTGAGCTCTTGTGAAAGCCTGGCTTCTGCAGCTCCAAATTTGGGCAATTTTGTCAAGTATAGCCCAGCATTTGAGTGTTCTGAGGAATTCCCTGTGTAGCTAACATGAAGTGGCAGTGTTCCTCAGGCTGTAATTACGTGCTCTCTAATAGAATGGCACCTCAGGGAGGAAAAACCCCCCGAAAATAATTAACAGGATTTTTTGGCAGGGTGTCTTGCTGCAGAGAGCTGAGCACTTTGTAGATTGGCTTATGTGAGTTTTGGGGAGGTGGGCATGGTGCAGACCAGCAGCCCTGGCAAGGGTTGAAAACCTCTTTGCTTTTGAGCTGCTTTGCAATTTTCTCTCTATATTATGCAAGCATTTACTGTAGAACACAAATCAAGGTGTATTGCTCAGAGTCTAAATGCACCAAATCAGAGAAGTGTCAGAGGAGAAATGAAAGGGAAACTACTTTCTCAAGGTTATGCTGTGTGTCAGTGGCAAGGGCAAGCTTAGAAATAGAACATCTTCTGCAGCCTCTGGGTTATATTGACAGGCTTGTGAAATCTCTGGAAAAAGCCTCCCTAAAAGTACTGGAATTCTTGAGGGTCTCTCCCAGCTTTGAGAAGTCAGTGAACAAATGATTAATGGAGTAGGGAAGAGTTGTGCTTAAAACCTTTTTTGTTTGCATTTTAAGAAATTGACATTTGGATTTAATTCATAATGAATATTGTTCCAAAAATGTCATCAAATTCTGTGATGAAACAAGGCTAATTAATCATTCACTCTTTTTAGTAGGTCTAGATTGAGTTTGAGCTGACAGGTCATGTAAGGATGGGAATCCACAGTTTGAATGACCTATATGAAAATACATCCGTGAGAATTCCACTGGTACTGTAGGAAAACTTGGGTCTGGTCACTGGGTTATTTGGAATTTTTATTACTCTATTAATTAATCATAGTTACCTGGATTTTATTTTACCAGGTTGGCCACGTTGTACAAATCACCGAGTCAGAAAGAGTCCACCATAGCCTATCACATCACAGTGAGTATTCCTTTGGAGATGCACAGATGGGAGCACATTGTCAGCTGTAAAGGAATTTTCAGACAAATCTGAGAATGGTCTTTGCTTTTTTAGTGTTGCTTTTCAGCTGCTTTCTGAAGGGAATCGGTAATACTGGGAAATCTCCAGATTTAGGGGTAATTTGCACCTTTTCTCTTTAGAAAAGTGACCCAGCATTTTTTCCTCTCAGAGTTAAAATACTTTTGATTTCCAGATCAGACTTGTAGGCAGCCTGTCCCCACCTGTTCTGCTGCTAGTGCTCCTTATTTTATCTGCCCTTGGTGTTAACTTTTGGCCTAAGTGCAATTACCAAGAATGATCTGAGCCTTCATTTTGGGAGACCTGAACTGTTTTCTCCCTGGTCAGGCAGGGTGTTGTTTCTCAGGTGCCTCTTTGCATCTGTTCCAGCCGAGTTCATCTTTTTAGGCTCAGGATGACCAGAATTAAACCCAGTATTCCAGAGGCCTCACCAGTGCTTTGTTCCATAGGCATTTCCCCATCTCTGCTTTATGTGTGGTATAAACCATGTTGTGTTTATCCTACACTGACCCTACACCAGCCAATATACACAGATTTTTCTTTTCTTCCACTATCATGTAAGGAGCTTCCAGCTTATGGCTGGAGTCCTTATTCATCCCTAGTTAAATCCTGTGATTATTTCCTATTGTGGAGTGCTTAGATCCATATTAATGAGAAGAGATGCTGTCTAAGCTGTATTTAGGTTTAAAAAGACAGCAGCACTCAACTCTTATATCCTCAAACGTCAGATCCATAGGTACAATTCCGTAACTATTTGCTACGTGTCCTCATGGAAACACGTTGCCATAGCATTTTCTGCAGATTTTAATGCTGCCATCAGATGAGATCCTCGAACTTTCAAAGAGAAATCAGGTTTTTTTTCCCCACTCCTGAATGTATTCACCTGGACAGAAGAAATACTGCAAATATATACTTTTATAAAGATTGGAAAGTGGGACTACATCCCAAGGTTGGTTGGTTTGTGTGATGCGAGTCCTTTTTTCTTCAGCTGACAAACAGATGGATTTTATCTCAGACAGTTTAATTGCCTTTTTCTTTTACTTTTATAAGCACCATAAAACACCTATGCTCTCTTTTGTGTGAATGCACACAATCTTGAAATAGAGTTGAGAGTGAATCCTAATCAAAGATTAGTTAAAATTTAAGATTATCTCTGTGTTTTCTCCCTTAATCCTGATGAATTGCTTCAGCAGATGATTTCTTTAAGTAAAAAATGTATTATCCCCATCTCTTCCATGAAATTCAGGTCTGAGCAGTCTGCTGTTACCATTTCTCATTCCATAGTTAAACTGGAAGATGCCAATACATGTCCAGTGTTTCCAAGTCAGATTTGTGTGTAACCCACATACAAAACAAAGATATTTAAACCCCAAAAAATAAATTCCTTAGGATTTAGAAATGTTCAAATGAGGTACTTTGGTACCATTGGCAAAGTTGCTGCTCAGTGCCCATGAGCTGATGAAATGTGTAAATTCATGACTGAGCTCTGGGGTTTTTTTTTTATCCCTGTCCTTTTCAGCACACTGGCATCAGTCACCACTCTGAGGGGGCTGTGCAACTCCTCTCCCATGAAATCCTTTCCTACACAGGCTGATAAGGATTCATTCTTAAATGCAGAGTATAGAAATGGAAATTGGTTTATGCACAAGGGAGTAAGCTCAGCTGATTCACCTGAATTTCCCAGGAATGTGACCTGGTTATTTCACAGTGAAAGACAGAGACCCAGGGTCTAAATTCCAGGGAGGAATTGTGTCTCCCTGAGCTGTGGAGGGTCTGTCAGGCCAGCAATGGGAACACTGCTCAGGTAACAAACCCATCTACCCTTGCCAGTCTTGCTGCAGAGGGTGTAAATCCAGAGGACATTAAGGAACAATTCAAAATGACAAAAGTCTGAGCTTTGTCCTTGGTTCCAGCAGCCACCTCTTCACCATCTAAAACTCCCTACCAGACCTCACAAATTAACACAAAATTCTTGTGTTTTCAAGGTGCCTGCCTGCAACCAACTACAAGACAACCATCCTGGGCAGTCTTCTTTATGTTCTGGCCCTTATAACCCTTGGAATGCTTTCACTGGGAGTCAGCATTCTGGATTAAGTGGATAGTTGGCTACAGATCCACCTTTGTGCCTCAGGGAAATGGCAGAGATTAGATGCAGTGAAACATTAAACTTGAAGATTCCCCATTATGCTCTTTAGAATAACACTTGAGTTGCTTATAAATAGCAGAGGGGCTGCACAGATCCTGCCCTTGTGGCACCTCTTGCTGTTTGTTCCTTTAGAAAGCCCGGGTTGGGTGAGGCAAGGCTTTCAGAAATAGAAATACAGGAATGGGAGACTTAAACACGACATTTTGCTCGGGTTTGGGATTGATCTTGTTGTGGGACACACTGGCATTTGGGAAGAGTCATGTCTGATGGGAATTCTGCCTGCTTTTTTCACACTGCACCAACCCAAAATGTCAGTGTTCCTGAAATGCTCTTGTCCCCACATTGTCTCTACCTGAGCATTTTAGATCAGCAAAGCAATTTTGTGTTCTGATTAATGCCTTTTCCTCTCTAAGTCTGCACCAAGAGTCTTCACTGAGCTGTCAGCAGTGCTGTCTGCACAGCATTTGTCTGGAGATGGGAATTCAGACAGTTGCAGGCTTCACACAACATCTCATCATCTCCATCTGCATCCATGACATGTTTAACTAACTGACTTTGAGATCTTTCATCTTTTAAAATGGTTAAAAATTAAATTGTGAGCTACAGTAACAGAAAATATGAGTGGTACTAGGCCAGATAGAACACTTCAAGCACTCTCCTGAGTAGCAGCATGTAGTTTTCACTTCTACATTTAGTTTTTGGCAGTCAAAGGTTTTCATCCTATTGTGTCCCATAAATTACTATGCTGGAACAGTCTTTGTAGTCTAGAGACAAATTCAGCTCTGCTGTTCTCTTACAATGTCTCATTGATGTTTTCAGTTCATTAGGTAGGTACATGGAACAAAAATATCCCAGGTTGTAGAAATTCACAGTTTTGTTTCTGAAAATGACTGAGGCAATTAATCCAGTCATCTCCTTGCTTCTGTGGGAGCTGATGGATTTGTTTTTTGATTTATTTAAATAGGCAACATAAGTTCATTTACAGAGAAGCAGTTTTTCATAGCCATAGGGGTGATAAACAGTAAAATGAAAGTGATAGCCTGGTTGGTGAAAATAAAATATCTTTAAAAAACAACATGAGGCACATGTGTTGTAAAGTTTGCAGTGCTGAGCTTAACCTGGCCTATAAACATTCTGTGGCTGCTCATCCCAAATAAATGGCAGCACCATCCCTCATTCTGATCTTCTGGGAACTGGTTACTCGTGCTTTCTATCCCTACAAGCCTTGGCTCATGATTTCCCTTCCATCCTCAGCCCCATGGCTTCCGAGATGTGCAGCCCCCAGCTGTCACTCACAGCACAGAGGGGACTGAGACGAACCCTCGGAAACGGCCACGGACAGAGGAGGAGCAGCAGTGATTCCTCAGGGGAGGGAGCAGTGGCAGAGTGGCTGCCCAGCCAAAGGCAGCCTGAGAGACTTTCAGCTTCACTTCCTACTCTGGACTTTGTTTTAATATTAGGACTGCAACGTGCAAATTTCTGTGGCACAAAATTCCTTTGTGTATGGAATAATTGTACTTTTATAATAAAATATATATTTTCTGTAACAAGTGGCTTCAGCTTTGGTTTTTTTTGGGTATTTTTTTTTGGGGGGGGGTTTGTGGGGCCTACAACTCCATCTTTTCACACTGGCTAAAAAGATAATGAAATGAGAGCCTCTAGCACAGCACATTTAATGACAGGCATGTGGATCAGTCATCTGGCTTTGTGTGTACCTGAATTTTAAGGAGGTTGGATGCAGCACTGTGCTCACCACAGGCTCAGAGCAGGACACAGGCAGTGGATGCTGGAAGAGAAATGCAGCTTTCAGTGCTACACCAGAATGGGGCTTTAGCCCTCACCTGCTGCAAAGTCCTTGGTCAAGGACATCAAAGCTCTGCTTTGAACTTCTCATTTATCCTGGAGTGGCAACAACAAAGATGAAAGACTAGATCTAAAGGACAAAGGATTTAATCCAGCACGATAATTTTATGTTCCTGTCTCAGTAAATGGGAATATTTTACCATGACTCAGGCTTGAACCAAACTGCTGCATCGCCCTGACTTCCATGTTCTTCATTTCATTTCATGCTGTAATCAGGATCTCTTTTGTTCGTGGCTGTAATAAAAAGGAAACCCAGATTTAGGCACCAGCAATATCAGCAGCTCCAGAATCTAAACCCAGAGAATGAATGTACACTGAAAGCAAAGCAGCTTTTTGTCCTCTTTTTATTAAGAGAAAACAAATCGAAGAGATTATTAGAGGAGAAGAAAGGTGCTGCACTGCAAAATAGTAATTACTTCAATTATGAGAAGTGTTTGTACACATGCACAGAGATGACCCCTTTTGGCAGAGCACTCGGTAACGTTAGAGCTGAGGAAACTCAGCCAGCAGCTAAATGGAGAACTCAAGTTGTGGGAGTCACTATCTTAAATTTTTAATTTAGTATACACTAAACTGACTTTGCCTTGAAACAAAATTCAATGCTGAATCTGAGTCATAAAATCTCTCTATTCAAAAAAGGCTGCAAAAAAAAAGAGAAAAGAATAGGCAGTGTTTTTTGCATCACTATAGGGTTTAGATAAAAATTACATAATAAAATATTAAAGGGAAAAGTACTGAGTTGCCATGCAGCAAACCGGGCTGTGTCAAAATTTAAAAACTGTGAGTCAGGGAGCTCTGAAGCAAGCAGCATGACATAGGGGAAGGGAGGCAGCGGGATCTGTGACTCAGACAAACATTCCAATGCAGGAGACACAGGCAAACAAAAGGATCCTACCGCATGTGATGTCAGCAAGCAAACGCTCCCGTTTGGGAATAAAGGCTTCCTACGTATTGCAGTGCGGGAGGAGGGGGGAGCTGGCACCGAGCTCTTGCCTACGTAGCCACAAGGAAAACCATCCATTAGGAATGTTGGAGCAATATTTTCAGGAGCTCTCCTGGTTCCTGGTGATAGCTGCTATCTAAGGGGTTTGGTAATTATGGAAAAATCCATTTCTCTCAATGCATTGTGCTGGGATTTAACACCCTCCACACGTCCTTCCATGTGCAAGCAGAGTAACAGTGTGGCTCCCATATACTATTCATTTCAGCTGACTGTGGTTTTAATTTTGTTTGTAGTAGAGTAGCATCCAAAAGCCCCAGCTGAGATGCTGATCCTGTTATAACAAGATAAATGGTTTTGGCTGAATGAATGTTAGAGCTTCCAGTGTTATGGGCATCATTATTCAAATAAAAAAGATGCACAGTTACTGGTTAACAGTGGGAGCTACAAAATGTCCAGAGGAAACATTGGAGGCTCTCTATGCTGAGATTTTAAATTTTTTCTCTCTTTTTTTCCTATTGAAGCTATTATAAAAATCAGCTCTGCAGACCAGAACTGAGAGAAGGATCTGTTGGCGGAGACAAAATTAGATTAAATGAGCCAGATTTCGTTCTCATCTGCTGGAGACAAGGAAGCTGTTCCAGGCTCAGAATTGCAGAGAAAGAAAAAAATTGACCGTTGCCTCACCAGTAAATCTTCCATGGCAAGCTGATTTTTTTCCATGCTTGGAATTCTCATGCATGTCACAGCATTGGTGCCCAACAGCGAGGGGCAGAAGAGAACTTTATTACTGCACAAAAAGTAAGATTCTAAGGAGCCAACCTCATGGCACTGCATCAAAAAGAAAATGGGTTGTTTGATTTGCTGCTTAAGTCCCAGTTTGCTGAAAGCCAAGGGCTTTAGCTGTCATGCTGAGTTTGAAATGATTCCATTTTGTGGGGACGACATTTACTTGTGGTGGAGGAACTTATTTTGTCACCACAACAAGAATCCAGATCCCACCACAGGCCTTGGCAACAGGCAAACACTGCGGTCACAGGAGAATTCCCAAGCCCTGAGTCCTGCTTCAAAACTCTTAGTTTGGACAGGGAAAATAACAATTTATTTATTCCTGATTTCATGTGTTCTGCACCTTTTCCATTACGAAATACTGAGGAACCAGCTAGCCTCTAAGTAGAGTAAATATAAGAAAACATGGGGAAGAAATAACTTAACTGGAGGTTTAAAGGTATTGCCAGGGTTCAAGGTAGGAAATCAGTCTCCTATTGAAGTCTACACTTCACAAAGTGATTGGTTCGTGTGGAAAGCAGATTTGGCCACTAACCTGAGTGTTGAATACAGAGCTGAGAAAAGTACATGTAAAATATAACAACCTTCTTCCTGTTGAATTTCAGTTACTGTTCCTTTACTTATTTTACAGGGGGACTAAATTTAGAATCAGGTTTATTCTCAGGTATTTCATGGATTAACAACAAAGGTGAAATCCTTACTGCCTGTTTTTTGAACTCCACCCTTTTTCCTGAACAAAAGAAGACAGGAAGGTTGGAAGGACAAGTCATTGCACTCCATCTTCTCGAAAGAGACTGCCTTTACCATGCTCAGGGTAATAATTCTTTAGAAAGACACATTAAGTTGTGTTGTACTGGTTAATTCTATGTGAAATACAGGTGGTAAAATTTGAAGCATGGTTTGATGCTTTCTTATCCTTGAGGGAAATGGAATAAACAGAGGGCCCACATGGCAGTAACACAATTACTACAGCAGAGCACAGAAGGGAAAGAACAGCTTTTCCAAAGGATGAGACTCAGGGAGGTCAGCCTATGTTCCCAAAGCAGCTCCAGCACAAGGACCCTGCTAAGGCTGCAGGGGAATGTGGTGCTGGCACTGGCCGGGAGCAGCTCGGCCAGCCCTCCTCCTCCTCCTCCTCCTCCGCAGCCCCTCGGCTCCAGGAGCCAGCGCCAGCTGCCGCCTGCTCCGGGCTTCCCTCTGCCTGCTCCCCAGGCTGGGCACTCAGTGGCTCGTGGCTCCTGGCCATGCACTCATTTGGGATGATTAGGGTCAGGGGAGTTGGCTTCCCTTGGCTGGAGCAAGCTGCCTGCATTAATGTTCTATCCTGAAGAATGAAATCACCGGGAACTGGCCCCTTTCCCAGTACTGAATTTCACCCACAAATGCACCCACTGTTAAACTGTCAGCTCCTGTCTTGCTTCCCACAAGCAAGAAATATTCCTACAATCTCCACAATCTATTAGAGAGCCTAAGCTCTACACATTTTTAACTCTATCTATTGAAGTAATAAATGGCATTAAAACCAATAGTTCCATCATTACACAAGTAGTAAAAATGTTAGATTATGTGCCAAAAGAATGCATAGAAAAGTGTGTATTTTACTAAGTAATCCTTCAAGAATTATAGCTAATACTGCTCACTTTATTACAAGAATTTCTTGCCATTGATTTAAACAGAGCCAAAGAAGCATCGGGATATTAAAAAAAAAAATAAATCACATTTCAGTTTCAAACAATGAGAATGGGGAATGTTTAAAATGTTTTATAACATATATAGGAAAGTTAAAAAGAAACTCTACAGACCCCAATAAATGGTTCTAATTGGATCTGGATGTTTTTCTCAAAGGCCACAAGTACACTGTTCAAACACATGCTCAGTCCACATTATTTTGAGGGCTTAAATTTGTGACACATATCCTTCTAATACTCCTAATTTATTTAGTGTGAACTGCTGCAAATTTAGCAACACAGTTACAACTACACTCACTTAGTACTTCTTTTTGTATCATAAATGTTGCTAAATTAAAATGTCTTGGGCTAAAGAACAAGATGAGTCCTTAGCAAGAAAATAATGCCTATAAAGTGCAGCATGTCCATATGAGACTGTAACACTTCTTTTTACCTGATAAGCTCACTGCTTACCACACTTTTGATAGTAGATGTGTTATGTCACATAAATCATCTCTCTAAAGTTATTCATTCATTAATTTGTGAAATGAACACGAATTTCTGTGGATAAATCACAGGGTTTGAGACTGGAAAGAAGAATCAGCTGCATCAATGGGATTTGAGGGGGACACTAATTCAAACCACACCCTTTCCTAAACAGGGGTTTAAATGGAAGGCTGAAAACGGAATTTTCCTTTGGGATGGGACTGGAAATTTCCATGACAGCTGGAAGTGGGATTCAGACTTGAAGTCCTGTGTTTTGCAATGGATGGGGATATTTCAGAATAATCTTTGACTATTAATCAGGAAAAGCTGACTTGACCTGAAAAACTTTAAAGAAAAATAGTAAGAGAAAGAAAAAGAGAGAAGGACTTTGGTGTTAGGAACACCCCAATACAGTATTTATTGTGGTAAAGGAGTCAGTAAAACTATGGTGACAGAAGTTACTCAGCTTTTTAAAGGTGCAGTTGAACAGACTGAACCTAAGAAAATTAACTGGGGCTTGATGGATGTTGACTCTGTCAACAAGAGTCTTCTGGCTGTATTCCTTACAAATTCTTGCTCTTTAGTCTTAAGCAACTGGAATTATTACAACTGAATATAGCTTCTAAAATTAATTCAGGTTTACTGCAAAAGCCCTACTTTTTAAAGAAAGAAGCCCTACTTTGGAGAGGCATTTACCATTGGATTTTTCCCATTAAACTCAGTTGTATGGTATCAGATCATATATCACAGGAATGTTGAGTATTGTCAAAGCATTCTTCATGACCCAACATGTCTTCTGTTTGTCAGCCCACAGGAATCACTTCCAAAGGTGACAAAGAATTAAAAAGCACTTCTTTTTGCCCTCCATACAATTCAGGTCACCTCCCCAAGGCCTGTTCAAACCCTGCTTATTTCTCAACAGCAAATGAGAAAGAGGAAGGCATTGTTTTAAGGCTAAATTAAAACAGATTTCTTCCCAAAAAATACTGTAAAATGTTCTTTTTTAAAACAAAAAGCAACATGATTAAGCTGAAATGGATAAAAACACCCATGTTTCCTTCTCACATCAAGTGCAAACCCTATTCTCCATGTGATTTGCAATGGTATCAGACTCAGAATGTTGTGAACTGTGAGTTTATTCCATCCACCTCCCCTCATCCCAGAGGAACCATCCACCCAGCTGCTACCCAGTGATATCCAGAGCACAGCCAGGCACTCTAAATTTAGCTCCCAGAGTTCCTGAACACTCCAAACCCTTCACAGCAGCACCGAGCACATGCTCTGAGGAATCAGTGGGTAGCACATTGTGCTTACAGCTTCCTTTTCTGGGCAGCCCTGAGGAGCAGGGGGGCTCCTCCTGGGGGAATTGCCCACCCCAGTGGCCCCACAGAGAGCAGGGCCAGCAGGTTCCTCCTGCCTGGCTCAGCCCCACCACCCCCAGTGGCCGCATGCTCCGTGTTCCAGCTCAGTGGGAATGGTTTTGCACCTTTCCCTCCCAGAAACGAACGTCAGCACGGCTGGGAGCCATCAGCTCTCTATTTAATATCAGAGCAAAACAATCTCAGCTTGACCGTAGTGCCAAAAGTTGACAGTGTCCTGAGTGTGGAGTTCTACTCTATTTCATTTTAATTAGTGTCTTCTGCCACGAGACAAATGATGAAAAGCACATGGGGACTGCCAAGATGAATCAAGGACATCTGGTAACTTTAACATTTCAACAAGCAACAGAGTAGGTATTACTCCCAGATTTTCTTCTGTGCTGTTTGAAGCAACTAAAAAAATATATAGAATTAACAAAAATTTTAGAAAAAGGCTGCCTAAATGATTTTGAATCTCTTCTTAGATAGTTTTAATTGCTCTTTGTCATAAAACAGGAAGCTGATCTTGCATCTTGTTGAATTAGATGTTACTTCCCTAAGACATCGTTATAATAGGAATTTTTACAATTCTGATCATATTACACCAAGGTTATCTGGATTATAGTTTCTTAGAAACTCCAACTGCCTCTGGATTCCTAGTGAAAAACAACTAATGATGAAGTTAAAACTGCTTTGTGATACTTGCATTGATATGCATCCTCCCGGGGCTTGTGACTCACTGATGATGCAGAACACACAAACATAAAAAAAAATAAAAAACAAAATCCAGCAATGACATCGTCAGCTGCAACTGGGAGCTCTCTGCTCAAAAAGAACTGCAATGTTTCTTACCCTTCAGTGTTTCTTTCCCTTCAAACCCACCTGGCACCCCTAAACAAACAAGTGTTAAACTGAAAATAAAGAAATGGTATAAAGAAAAATGTTGCTTAGAGATAACCTTCCAGGAGAAGCGATGTGATTTTCTGTCACTGTCGATGGTGAAAGACCAAGACTAACTGTGACAATCACATTTTTAACTCTCAGGGCTTTTACATATTCGCAAGATTGCAATATGATCAGTCAATGCAGTTGCCAGAAATATTCTAAAATTAGTTTGGCTCTAAAATAATTCACCAAACAGAAGACAGATTTACAGGAGCACCTGACATGCAGAGGTAATTACTACAATGCAGAGAACAACAGGTTTCACCAAGATACTGTCCTTGTTACAACACATTAAAATTTGAGGATTTTTGCATATGAGCCTCGTGATTTGACCATTTTTCAAGGTATATCTGACATTAAGGATATCGTTCCCTCCCATGTGTACAAGCTATTTTAAATGTGTGGCAATTATACCTGTTCATTATTCGTATTTATGGACCTGATAGCTCTGAAAATAGCTTCCAGCAGCAATGAATAAAACAAGCCAAAATGCCTTTCACAAATGAAAGACAGTTATTAGACAGCAAGAGAATATTCACTACAGTTTGTCTCCTACTGACGGCTTATCTTTTAAGTTTTGGTTGGTGTAGCATCTTCAGCTTTTCACAAGTTTTTCATTGCCAGAACATGGAATGTGTAGATATTGCATAATATGTAATTTATCATAGGATCATGGAATGGGTTGGGTTGGAAGGGACCTTAAAGATCATCTATTCCAACCCCTGCCATGGGCAGGGACACCTTCCACTGAACCTGGGTGTTCAGAGCTCCCTCCAGCTTGGCCTTTGACACTTCCAGGGATGGGGCAGCCAAAGCTTCTTCGGACAACCTGAGCGGGCGCCTCCCCGCCCTCAGAGCGAAGAATTCCTTCCGAACACCTCAACTAAACCTACCCTCTTCCTCTGTCATGGCCAGTTCCCCTCACGCAAACACGCTCCGATGTCAAACCCGCTCTCCGAGGCTGCTCCTGGCCCCGGCCCGGGCCGCGGCTTGGCGGGACAGCGGCGTCCCCTCACGGCGGGGTGAGCCCGGGCCGCACCCTCCGGCAGCCGCGGAGGCGCCGGCGGCGGAAGCTCCAGGGAAGCCCCGAAGGAGGCAAGGATTAGGTAACAGGCGATGTGCGCTCAGGTTTCCTCCGGGTTCCTGTGAGGAACCTACGCGTCTGGCTGCCTTCGCATGACTCATCACAGCGGCGCGGCAGCCGCCGCTCCCCCGCCAGCGCCGCGGCCCG
>JACBWW010000032.1:2694385-2774583 GCA_020086605.1 Lanius collurio | reverse complement strand
CGGCGTGCGCGGCCCCGCGGGCCGGGCTCGGGAGCGCGCGCGCAGGCGGCAGGCGGGAGGGAAGAGGAGGAGGAGGAGGTGGAGGAGGAGGCGGCGGCGGCGGCGGCGGGCGGCAGGGAGCTCTCTGCGGGCGCAGTGCTGATCCGCCGGCGGGCGGCCGGGAATGCGAAGCGATGGCCGCGGGCGGCTCGGGCAGCGGCGGCGGCGGCGGCAGCGCGGAGGAGAAGACCTACCGCCGCTTCCTCGAGCTGTTCCTGGGCGAGTTCCGCGGGCCCTTCGGGGCAGAGCCGGAGCCCGAACCGGAGCCCGAATCGGAGCCGACGGCCCCCCAGCCCGATGCC
Organism: Lanius collurio; assembly: GCA_020086605.1. Lineage (NCBI taxonomy): Eukaryota > Metazoa > Chordata > Aves > Passeriformes > Laniidae > Lanius > Lanius collurio. The sequence continues at coordinate 2,774,242 of JACBWW010000032.1, read as the reverse complement.
GAAGCCGCGGGCGACGCTGACGAGGAGCCCGGGGCAGAGGGAGAAGCGGGAGCGGCCGCCGAAGCGGAGGAAGGAGAAGGAGGCGAGGGCGACGCCGGCGACCCTCAGCCGCCTGCCCCGCCGCCGCCGCCCCCGCCGCTGCCCTCGCTGCCCCGGCCGCTCTCGGAGTACATCACGGAGGAGGAGGTGGAAGGCGAGTGCCTGGACCTCTGCCTGCAGCAGCTCTACAAGTAGTGAGTGCCGGGCTGAGGGGAGCGGGGCAGGGCGCGGGGCTGAGGGACCGCCGCGTGTGGCTGAGGGGACCCTGCTGTGTGAGGCTGAGGGACTCCTCACTGTAGGTCTGAGCGACTCTACAATGTGAGGAAGAGAAACCCCAGTGTGGGGCTCAGGGGACCCCACCAATATGGGGCTGAGGGAGGGAAGCGAGGACCGGGGGGATCCCCGAGGCAAAAGAGTTCGGGACTTCGTTGGTGCGGAGCAGCCCGGGGTCACAGCGTCCTGCTCTGTGTGGCTGCCCCTGCCCCAAAGAATCCTCTGCTCGGTGCTTTCTCCTTCCCTCTGGCCGGGACAGGCGAAGGGAAGAGACAAGGGAGAGCCACGAGCATCCATCTGGAGAGCAGCTTGCTGGGGAGGGAGAGCGGTGGGGGAAATGTCTCACGCTCTGGTGCCAAAGCGAGGGGGGGGATTGCCTGTGGTTGATTGTGCTGGGGTTTGAAATTGAAATGTTCCCCCTGTGAGGTTTGTAAATGGGGAAACCTCTGACAAGAATGGGGAAGAAGGGGCAAGGAAAGAAGGTCCATCCCCTTCACCCTTCCGAAAAACCCCTGCACATGGAGAAAACCACAGCGTGTATTCACAGACCTGGGAGAGAAAAGGAGTAGAAAAGCTTGGGCGAGAGCTATCCATAATCATGGGGATCTTTCTGCCGTCAGCTGGGGAAAGCCGGCTATACTCGGTTCTGTACGGAGGCAGTTTCCAGATCTGTGCTTTCTAAAGGCTGGTGCATAAAGAGGAAACAGATGGGATCTATTCCCAGTGTGGAAAGTCTGTGGACTGAAACCTAAAGATCAGTTACCAGTGCCTTGTATTGTGCTCAGCTCCGGCTTTGAAGGCTCGAAATAGAAACGGTTGTTAGTGGTGATTCTTTAGGAACCTTTTAAAACTAATGCCACAGGAGGAGACAAATGAAGCTGTGAAAATCTGCGCAGCACACCGGGGAGCTTTTCTGCCATTGAGCCGGTAATTGTAATGAGAGGTGTTACTCAGTCGCAGAAATAAATAAATAAATAGATAAAAGAACCGGGTTTTACAACTGCATGGTCTGTTTCTATCCAGTTCTCATCTGCCCTCTGCGTTTGTGGATGATAGGGACAACACAATGATAGCTGCAGAGGACAAAGCTCTCCTATTCACACATGCTCGCCCTGCCACCTTTGGAAAATCTCTGGAATACAGCAGCACATTCATAGGATGTGGTAGAGAGCAGAGGCAAGTCCCTTCTACCTATTTAGGACGTGTTTTGTTGGGTTATTTTTAAACAGGCTTGTGAAATCCAAAGTCACGTTAGTGGGAATAAAGTTTTAGACGTAGAGCAGATTATTTGCAAGTATTATTTGAAGTATACCTATGAAATGATTTTGAACTGGAATTCCTCCCCTATCCCTTCTCTCTGCCTGTCCCCATACCCCAAGTTCCCCAGTTTCTGAAGCTCATATTCATGGCTGAAATTAATAAGCAAAAACTAAAAAAGACATTTTGAGAGGATTCTTTTTATAGAGACAGCTCATGCCAGGTTGTAGTTCTTTGGATCTTTTCAGCATTCAGTATAAATCTTTGGATGGCTACTGAATGAAGCATCCCTTGGCTTTGTTTGTGGTGAAATCAATGCAGGCTTCCTTCTCCAGGCAAAAACCAAGGTCCACCTCAAAATTAAGGGAGCAGAGGATCATGTTGTAAGAAAATAGTTTCCTATTTAATAACATTATATGCCAAATCAAGCAACTTCTAAGACAGAGCTAAACTGAAATAGCTTTTTCTTGAATGATGGTGGAATCTGAGGTAAGTGAAAATGTGCAAAAGTATTCTTCAGGTAAGGTACTGGATTTTTAGTTCACTCTCCAGTCGCCAGAGAAACTTAAAATGTGACAAGACTATAAAAGAGACAAAAGCAGAATGTTTTCACCCTTCACAGCCAAGGGTTCAACTGGTCAGATGCTTCCAGCAGTGGGAAACTTCATGCATGTGGGTAAAGCTGCTCTTTACTCATGTGCCACACAGCTGTGATAGTGTTAAAAAAAACCCCAAAACCAAAAAAACAAATAAAAAACATTAAAACTCATGTAAAATTGAATATTTCCTTGGTTTGTCATTAGCAGGAGAGACTCTATTCTGAAGGCATGTTTTCTGCAACTATATATTAGTCAAATGACTGGTTTGCATTCCATGTAGCATGAGGATAAAACCCATTGCTGTGAAAAATCCAACAGCTGTTTTTCAGCTATTTTAAGCACAGGGCTTTAGATCTTTTTGAGGAAAGTAAGACCATCTCAGAAATGAGAACATATTGCTAATCATGACAAAATAAAATGGGTTTCTGCCACTGAGTAGATCAGTAATCAAAGAGTTCTTATTGATGAGATTTTCCTGCTCTTTTCCAAAAGACTCATATTGCCCTTTGAGGTTTCCAGTTCCTGTTATTTTTTCCTAGAGGCAACATATGCTTGGAAAATTAGATTAATGTAATCTTTGTATCTGTCTAAATGCCACAAAATGGGCACTGTGTGTTTTCTTAGTGACCCTCCACTGAATGAAACCCATCAATAGGAGGTGCATTAATAGTCTAAAAGGGATTGCCTTGGAACATTGGCTGATAACCACAAAATGAACTTTCAGGCTGTAGCTATACCATGTTATTCAACAGAAAAGTGTATAATTTACATGATTTCTTCGTAGAAACAAACATAGCAAGGCCTTAAAACTTTAAATATGAGACCTCATCCCTTGTTCCTGCTGCATAAGGAGCAGATTTCTGACTTACCTTAAAGGAAGTTACTAACTCGATGTAATAAAGTTACATATTGTACTCTCTTCTCTTCCTACTGATACTTTTATTAAATCTGATGCATTTAAAAAGCTGGTTCTTGACAAGACCTCTGAGAAACAAGTCAGCAAAGCTGTGCTTGCCAAGAGAGGACACAGCCAGACTCTTACAAGTTGTGTCACCAGGAAGAACAAATTTGTCTTGCTGCTATGCTTTTTCTCCTGTGCATGTGAAATAGTTTTTAAAATTCAACTGTACATTCTTCTTGCTTTTCTTTTTCTCTTTTTTTCCCCCCAAGCTTTGATGGGAATAGATGTAGTTGGTATCATTTCTAGATTCAGGTTTACTTACAGTGATTTCAACAGTTTTGCTTTCAAATGTTCATTTAGGAATTCCAATTCCATTTGAACAAGCTTAGGAAGTAGCCCTGCTTCTCCAGTGTTGAGTTTGCAGAAGATGGTAAGTAAAATAAAACTAAAATTTATTGTTATGTCATCTTAAGTGCTTAACTAAGTCCCTGATGACAATGGGATTATTTTCAGGAGTGCAAAAATCTTGCTTTGACTTGGAACATGAAAAGAAAAACTTCCAAGCACTGCCCTTTTAGATTTCTTCACAGAATACTGTGCAACATTCACAGAATATTTAGATTCCAATAAAATGCAGTATTTGAAGTGAGTTTTTTAAATTGATCCTTTCTCCTAAAGAGAGAAAACATTTTTTGCTTATGGATTTCCCACAGGCTTACTATGAAAAAAAATCAAGAAGGGCAACATAGGCTCATCCTTTTAACACTGGAGTTATGTCAAATGTGGACACTAAATGAGAATGGAGGTTTTGCCCCTCAAATTGCAATTTTAAGCTAAAGAAGACCTTCTCATGGTAATTTTACATCCTTTTATTTATAAAGTAAGCTCTTGAAAACTGTTCTTCCTGCTGTCTCCATCTCTTGAGTAGAGAGATGGAATTCTCTCCCTTTGAAAAGCTGATACACATGTTTTAAACTTGCTCTCTTAACCCCTATCATATGAAAGCTGTTGTCACTTTAAGTTGAAATTCATATTTGCTTTCTTAACATCATATTAAATAGGCTGTGATATTTTACTCCTTCATAATTTGTCTTTTATAATCAATTCTATTGATTGCAATCTCAAAGCCCTTTTAAGAAATATAATTAACTACTTGCCACGTCTAATATTAATCACAGAGACCAACAAAAAAGTCATTGCATCCTTTTTAACATAGTGCTTTTTTAATCATCTTTTGTGAGATTTTACAGTAGAAATTCTAATGTTGGCCTGTGCCCACAATGAATGGCAGGAGTGGATATTGGGTGCACCTGGTTGGGGCATTTTCTGTGGTTAATGAGATTGGCTTGAGAACATTCAATTTAGACTCCATATTAGGAATATTTAGTCTAATCTAGGTTTGGATATTAGGAAGAAATTGTTGCCTGTGAGGGTGGGGAGGCCCTGGCCAGAGGAGCTGGGGCTGCCCCTGGATCCCTGGCAGTGCCCAAGGCCAGGTTTGGCAGGGCTTGGAGCCACCTGGGATGGTGGGAGGTGTCCCTGCCATGGCAGGGGGGTGCTGGGTGACCTTTAAGGTCCCTTCCAACCCAAACCAGTCTGGGATTTCCCATCCCCAGGTTGTAGCTGTGTTAACACCTCCCAGGAGCCCCTCCATGATTGGGAATCCCTTCCAGAGGTGGTTGTTGAGCTGGCTGAGGATGCTGACATAAGACCCAAGGGATTTTGGTGCTAGAAATCCTGGTGTTTCTCTGTAAAGAAATCCTAAATTATTCCACAGGAGTGTGTGCAGAAACTCAGGGGTTTCAGTATTGCTGTTAGTGTGTTGTCACTCTCAAAAAAACCCATGTGCTGGCTGCTGGTGATGTCACATCTCATCCCCTCTAGCCTGGAAATCATTATAATCTACAAATAGGTGGTGATAGAAATAAACATTTCAAAACACAACTAATTCTCTACACATTGAGGGATTCTTCCTGTTGTTTCTAAGGCATATTCAGCTCCTGCTCCCATGCTTTTAAAAATACTGAAGGAAATAAAATATTTTGATACTTATTTTAAAAAAAGGAGTATCAGCTCAAATGAGCTGTCTAAATTGCAGATTTACAGTTTTTAATGGTTAACATATAAGATGACATTTCATAACTTCCTACTTTGTGATTTAAAGGATGCTGAGTTTTTCAAACACAAGGGTGACTATGCTTGGAAGTTGCTTTACATAGCATCAAAAAATCATTCTTAGTGAATAGATTATGGAAATATATTCATTCCAGTGCTTTTATTTCAATGAAAGTTGCTGGTAGTATAACACTTTAAAGGGAATTAATGTTGTTAGGAGCTTTTCACACCAAGATTTTTTTTGACCCAAGAGCAATTTGCACAGTTTCTGCTTCTCCTAAGTGAGGCTGTTTGCTTTTGAGCACAAACTGACTGAAGAATTAGATCTGTGCTAACATTCTTTTTTTGGACCTTATACAACCACTCTTGAAACTAAAATCTTATTGGCCATCGTGTGAAACTACTTTTGACTCTACTTTTTGGATGTGATGAGCTTCATTCCTCTGGAGAGTTTGTTTGGTAATTCTTTTTTGCACAAAACACTCTGCATAGAACATTTTTATCCTTAAAATCCCTCATTGTAATTGCTTTCAACAGTGGCAGAGTTTCTCCACCTGCTCTTTGAAGAACTTAATTGTGGTTCTTTTCTCAGAAGGTTAAACTTTTAGTTTGCTTTATAGGGCAGAAGTTTCAGTGCCTTGGCTGCTGTGTCAGTGATGTTTGCTCTCATTCATTTTTGTTGTCTGGCTAAATTGCTTACATGATCACATTAAAAGCAAAAGCAACAGGGCATGCAGTACACAGATAATGAGAACACTATTTATTACTATATTTGATACTCTGAAATATTCTCTGACTGTTCCACACCATTTTCTTTCTTCCCAGTGTTTGGTGCCTGCTTGTTTTTGTTTTTTTTTTTTCTCCTCGCTGTCTAGGAAAGACATGTGAGAAATGGGATGAAATGGAGTTAGCAGTTTAAAACATTAGATGTTCTTTGAAGCATACTGCAAGACTGTCTTATGCAATGCCATCACAATTATATAATGCAAATTATTATAAAAATAAATGTATCCTGGACAATGTGTGTGTGACAGGTTAGGAACCCATGACACTGCTAAATGGCCATCGCTGTGTGTTGGAGCTTAGGGCCTCTTGTTTGGCTTGGCTGAAATCTCAATTACTAACCAAATATTCCAGATTTTTGTTGTTATAACACACTAGTGATTAGATAAAATGATTGCAGACTGTGGACTTGTTTTACAGAAACATTTCTGCCGTGCCTTTGTACTTCATTAGGAAGAAACAACATTACCCGCCTTTAATAAGACATTTTATAAAGAAATAATCATCAGAGCCATAAATTAGGAGTGCGTGGGAAAGAGCTGCCCTTGGGTACTTCTATAATTAATACAGAAGTTAAACAAGTTAACCAGATTGCAGGATTACCTCAGTTTATGTTTATATTGGATGGAAAACAGCTGAGGGCAAGGAATGATTGAGGAACTGAAGCAGCAGTTGAAGCTGTGGTGCTGCTCACAGCTCTGAACTCTCTGTGCACTCCCAAGCTGGCTGGGGTTTGGTGGCAGAGCAGGGTTACAAAGTGGGCTGCTAAACTTTGATCATGGCAAAATGGGCTTGGATGCACACAAATCTGAAGTGGGAAACTGTAATTACAAGAAAAGGAATGTTTGATTAATCGGGTAAAGTTGTGGGCAGCTCCTTCGTTTTCTCAGAGGATATGATTTTGAAGCTGTTTTTGCTGGCCTTTGATGATCCAGTAAAGCCTGTTAAATTGTACCTATCAAATTTTCAAGTTTATTTTCTTCTGCTCTTCATTTACAGTAAAGAATTTGAGTACTTTCTCTCGTTTGAGAATATGATTTTTTCATAGACTCTGTACTTCCATCATGGTGTAACTAAAAATGGAAGCAGCATGTAAAAATAGGCCCTTGGCATTTTAACTTCTTGGCACTGTCTCAAGGGCTGTTCCCTTCACCTCAGGCTACAACCTTCTTACTGAGGTTCAGAGAGCTGAAATGAATGTGGTGAGTTGTTCCTCATCACTGTTACAAACACAGTGCTCTGCATGTTAGATTAATTAGCTGCCAGAATGGTTCTGTTCCTTTCAGTCCTAACTCAAAAGTTCTGAAAGGCTTAAATCCCCCATGCTCTAGTTGAGAATTCAACAAATTTTTCTTGTTTTCTTTTTCTCAACGAAATAAATATTAAAAATAAGGTGTTTGGTTTGTTGGTTTGTAATAGATCACCTGAAAATCCAGGGAAACATTCAGTTCCTGTTGGAACCTCTGGGCCCAGCTGACAACAGTGATAAATTATCTAAAATTCCAACCTGCATAAAAAGTAGGAATTTAGTAAGTTATCAACTAATGGTACACACTTACACACAACATGACATATATTTTAAACTAAGGCTTCTCCAAGCTTTTCCTATAACTGGTGTCATTCTGTTTGTCATCTCATTGTTGTGTTTAAGGCAAATATGATTGAATTTATGTATTTATTTATAAAGGTCCCTGCCTAAAAAGCATTTATGCTCTCAGCTCTCTTATTACCACTTCTGAAAAGCTGGGTAAAAACCCATGTTTTTGGTAATGAGCAGTCAGAAGCTCAGTATTTCTGGTGATTAGAGCACCAGTCCTGTTTGGGGCAGATGCACTTTGTGCTTGCAGAGCATGGGGCTGTTGGGTTGTTCTTAGTTCTGCTCTCTCACTGAAGTTTGCTCCTCAGAGAGTGAGGGATCTACCTGGTGTAACAGGAATTTCATGTCTCCTCTTCTTGGCACTCCAAAAAATTCACATTCTAAAATATACAAAGCCCCAGATTTTAGCAGGAAATTATTTGATCCAAACTTGAAGTGAATTGTTGGTGAAAGTGCCCCCAGTAGAAATGAGCATTGATAAAACAGAAGTGTGAGCTTTTAACCTTTCAGCTCAGTGGTACAAGCTGTGTAAATCAATAGAAATAATTATCTCTTATATAAACAGAGAGTGAGAGTTATCCCTGTGTAAAACTGCTGCAATTCCCACTGGGGTGAGTGGGGAAAAGCAGCTGCAGGTTCTGGGGTTGTGTCCAGGCTGGAGAGGAGCAGAGCCTTCCCCAGGGCAGTGCTCAGCTGAACCTTTGAAATGCTTTAAACTTTTCTCATTGCTGTCAACCTCTCTCAGTTTGGCTGATTAGGAATGACCCAAATGATCATACAAGATGCTTCCAATCTCACTAATTACATTGTATACTAATTTTAGAGAAGCATTTTTGGCTTTTAGATACTTTTGGTTTAGCAGCCCACAATTCACATTCACATTGTTTTCCTAAGTGCTGATGCTGTCCATGACATACAATAAAGTCATCTCCAAAAACATGAGCCAAGCCACAAAGTTCTAAATCTGGCTCTGGGGATTAGAGAAAAAATAGTTTATCCTACAAAGTTACTAAATATCCTAAAAATATTTCTCTCCTCCCCCAGTTTTACAAACTCTTCCTCTGTCTTGGGAGATGCAAGTAGAAAGGTTTGTCAACAGGGAGTAAATAGAGCAGAATACAATAACTCTGAAAAATTCTTCTTTAATTCATCCTAGCCAGTTGAAAATTCAGTGCAGAAAGCAATGAACTCTAAATATTTAGATTGTCATTCTTTAAAAAAGCTCTTCTGCCATTTCTGTTAATGTAATTCTATATTAAATAGCTTTAAGAAAACAATTACAAGATATATTTTTCTATATTAGAAAATATTTACTTAATAAAAAGCTAGTTTTGCATTAAGATATGAAAAACTATTCAATTTAATTTATTATCCTCTGAAAACTGATGAAGTTGTGCAATTCCTGTTTCCATGCTCTGTCTGTGCATCCTAACAGGAATAAAACCCTAATACATTAAATGTGGAATTTACACCTTGTGGGGACGATATTATTTTTAGTTTTCTGAAATAGAGATAACAAAGAACATCTGTTGAGGAAGTACAGAAAGAAAAAGGAAAGCACTTTGAGGAAGTCTGCTTTATGTCTGTAAAGATATGAAACTCAGGTCATCAAGGTAGTGTGAAATAATAAAACAGAAAGAGGAAGAAAGAGTTAAATAATAGCACAAACCTGACCCACCCCTTCATTCCTTAGAGAATCACTGTCAGTCTGTGAAAGGGGTTTGCAAAATAGAGAAACTCCTCAATTTCTTTATCATGGCCAAGCTCCTGAGCTGAAGTTGGTTACCCAGGGCTGTGTTTGACATCACTGTGAGGTATCAGGGCTGTGCTGTTACTTTAATTTGGAGAAGGATCTGGTGCTTTCTCATGCTCTTGCTTTCATGGGGTTTGCTATTAATATCCTGCTACCAGCCCCAGATGCTTTTCAGGGAGCTGTTTTAGGCTGCACTCTAAGGTTTTTTGGAAAGACTAATAAAATAATTCAGCTGTCTCCCTTCAGTGGTGTACGAGGTCTGACAATGTTCTTTTTGCCTGTGGCTGTCTGGCAGAGAGAACAGAAAACACTCAGAGGTGTTAAACCCTGGTAGTGATCCTGGTAGCAACAATAAACCTGGGAAGTTCCAGGAAAATGCCAAGTTACAGTGTGTGAGTAAATTAATCCACATTGTTTGCATGTCAAGAACTTCCAAGTTGTGTCAAAGGAAGTTTGGGCACAATAAAAAGGCACAGGATATGACCCTCAAAAATTGCTGCTTTTAAATCCAAGAATAAACTAACACATCCTCCAGTTTCATAAGCCCTTATGTCTCAGAACTGAGTTAATTAATTTACTCTATATTTATCCTTTATTTTAAGAAAGATGTTTTGTTTTACTTTCCTAGGAAAAAGGAAGGATAAATACATAAAGCAGGGCAGAAGGTTGGGAAAATTTATAGGGAAAAAAAAAGAAAAGAGCAAGTCAGTTTTGGTTTAAAAGTAAACATTCAAAAATTCTTCTCCACTTAAGAAAATCCTTTTAATTCTTGATCTTTTCTCCCCACCCTCTGCCTGTTCCATGATAAAGTTTTAATGGCTTTCTGTAGTTATAAATTAAATTATAGTTATATTGTGCTGCTGCTACAAATACAAATCCAGTTGAGAGTCTTGTTTGACAAGTGCCTCTGGAAAAGTCCCATATAAGAATTGCATTAAAGAAATGCCTTAGAAATTCCTACTATAAGAATGTGCAAAAGAGAAGGTGAATTGGAAAGTGCTGCTAAACCAAGTAATCACTGCTTAGGTCAAAATGATACAACTGATGTAAATATAAAATAATTGAGAAGAAACTCTGGTGTTGGGTTTGCTTCTGAAAAAATGTGCTTTGAAGCATTTTAGCCTTTTACTCTGCAATCAAAGAGCTTGGAAACTTTCCTTAAAGAACAGTCTGAAATGTCAGTGGGGTTGTTTTCCCACAGACATAGCAGGCACCAATTAACACTTCGAGGAGGAAGGGGCAGAATGAGAAAATGTAACAGACACAGTGTCAATTGAAAATAATTTAAAAAATAAAATTGTGAGAGTAACTAGACCTGAAACATTGGATCAGGCAATTAAAAGGAGTTGCCAGGATGATCACTTCAGTTACCTGCCAGCTCCTCACCTAATAGGCTGTGTTTAAACCTCCCAGTAAAACACTGATTGCACCTAATCACCCAATCAGTTCCAGTTAAAGGCTGGACAGCTGAAATCGATACAAACTACAGCACTTCTCCCTCTGCAAGGTGAAAAATCGGATATTCTGCTTGATTCCTTGGGGAAAGCTGCACCTTTTTCCCAATCATACTCCTTTATGATTCAATGATGTAGCTGTAGTGCAACAGCTGAAATAACTGGATTTATAGAGGTGTCATCTTTTTAAAGTTTCACCATTCTCTTTTGCCAGAGTTAAGTGTTTCTTCCATGACAGAGGGGGTCTTGACAAGGTAAACAGATGGTCCAAATTGTCTTGTTTATTCAGTGTTTCTGTGGCTTAAGCAGCTATAGATGCTTTTAAGTTTCTAGGAGTAGCTTGAAAAGATAAATCATTCTCTACCAGTTCCTATTGTTGTTTTATACATGGGAAATAAGAATTTCTCATATTTTGGAAATCTCATAACAAACAGAAGGACATTGACATGGCAAGTTGCCCCTGAATGTGGTGCTGATGAACTTACACCAGTTCAGATGGGATTGGTCATTAGCAGATCTGTTCTTGCTGATGTCTAAGAGGAGTTGGTAATGAATAGATTTGGTTTTCCTCCTTTGTAAGGGATCTGGTTCTCTGCTTGTTGCTGGCACAACTGAAGTGTGGAATGATGTGTTGACTTAATAGCAAAGTAAGGAATTCGCAGTATTGAGTATATTTATATAGTATATGCTCTATATAGTATAGTATATTAAGTATATTTGTAACTCCCCCAATTCCATGTTCCAGCCCACATGCTTGGATATCCTGTAAAAGAAAACATTCCACAAGTACTATTCTTCTCCACAGATTCATCTGTTCTTTTCCACCTCCTGGATCCAAAGATAGTTTACACATCTCTGTCGTGTGAATGCTTTCAACTGGATGAGGATGATGCCTCACTGTATTTGCTTGCAATGGTTTATTATTCATTTGTTGTAACCACAATCTGAGAAAAACCAAAATACATGCATGATAAGGCAGTATTTTTAAAACAGATACAAGGCTGATTAATTTTACTGACACTTTTACTGTTGCTTTCTGTGTGTAGTTATAAAACCACTGTAGTACTATCTGTGAAAAGAGGAGAGACTACTACTGCGAGTATGAGTAGCAAATACAAGCTGCCAGTCTCACTTAGAGCAAGAGGAAGTGACATGATAAGGAAATTTTACACTGAAGTGTCTAAAATTGTTGCCCTCATCGTAACACTGGTGGGAACAACAAACTGGGAAAGTTCACTAAAAAATGGCAGCATAAACAAAGCACTTTGGGAAGTGTTGCCCTTGATATCAGGCTTGAAAATATTGTTCTGATTATTTTATCTCAGCAAAATATTGGCCATGATGTTCAATAATAAGGAAAAAAGCACACAAATGCACAGCCCTGCTCCTGTCTGTAACAGCTTTTATCCGTTGCCAACAAGCTATCCATGAGCCACCAGTAAAATCAAATGAGTTTTCTTAGTTAAAAATAACCTGATTGGAGGCTTATTAAAAATTGGAGTTGGTTAAATGATGTGTTGGTGTGTGTATGTGCAAGGTCTTGTGGTGGGTTTTTTGTTCTGAATTAAGAATGCAAGAGAATTGTGACATTTTCCTCTCCATTGTGTCTCAGAGAATGCCATAGGAACTGAAATAAGCTGTCCATGCTCTAAGGTGATATAGGGTAAAAGTGAGGGAGTAAAGAGTCAGAGGTGATGGCTTGGTCAAGATTTAGGCCTTAACACCAGCAAGGAACAGACCTCTCCCAATGAAGTGTATGAGGCACCTTATGGACTGTCCATTTATGTGAAAAACAGTGATAATCTGTGGGACTCTAAATCCATTTAATGTGCTCTTCAACTTCACCAGATTTGCTCCTGTGATAACTCTGAGTTGTCATTTCCCTGTTCCTAAAAAATACCTAAACCTGAAGAATCCAATCTGGCTGGCATATAATCCTAACTGGCCACATTGGATATGGATTCTGCCTCTCAGTTCTCTCCCTGTTTGTCTGGATAAGTTTCATTCAAGCCCTATTGATCACAATTAAGGGTTGAAATTAGAAATTGACTTTCATTAGCTCAAGGCAAATTAATCTCAAGGCACTGGAGGAGGTTGTACTCACATTCTCTTAGTGAAGTTGCCAGTCAGGTTCAGCTGGAATCCAAAAGTGCAGTGGGAAGGCTGAATCCCAATATCTTAATGTGACAGCTACCAAGGGAATTACTTTCAGAAGCAGAAGAAGGGAAACTGGAAACACTGAGGGGGTGGATGCAGACAGATATGACAGGATTCTAAGAACCTGGGATTCCTGACAGCGTAGGCCTTCAGAGCCCACCCACTGAGCTTTGGCAGGTAATAATCTAGGAAATTATAATACACTTATTTTAAGAGAATCTGTTGAGATGTTTGATCAGAGATCTTCATTACACATACAGCAAGGCTTTTGCTGCTGGAGCTCTGTTATTTTCCCAATTATATTGAAGGCAAGAAGAGATTTCAGAATGGATTTTGTAATGGTGTAGCATGCAGTGAAGTGAGCACAAGTCTGACCACATTCTGCAGAACCTATCACTGTGATATTCCTGGAGGAGAAAAATGTTCAGTCAACTTAGATGTGCTGCTCCTGAATGGAGCTGGCTGGGATCCTTGTGCTGTGTGTGTGGGTAATCAAACTGCAACAGCCTGGCACGGGGAGGAATCACTGCAACTGAGGAGCTCAGATTGAACCCCCCAACTGCAGGGTTTCTCCAGAAACTCCTCATCCCAACAGAGCAACCCTGTGCAAATGATGGGAATGAAATGTTTACAAACAGTGGAATTTGTGTTGTACTACTCAGCTCATTCCTCTGCCACAAAGCCACTGGACAGCTTTGTTTTACAGTTCACCAGATTAAGCACAGGGCAGGATCTCTGTGTGCTCTTGAAGGAGCCTTCCATCTTCCCCCTGCTCCCAGATCCTTGATTATATTCTGAATCTGGAATATAAAGCAGTGTGTATATAATTGGGGAAAGAAATGGAATATATTTACTGGTGACAGGGGAGTTCAGGCTCTGGTGGGACAAATGGCAGCACCTTTAATGAGCTTCATGGTGCAAGATTTAGTGGCATCGTGGAGGAATTCCTGTCAGAGCGGGCTCTGATAGGACTTATCAAAGAGTACATGCTACTTATCTGTCTTAGGCAGGGAACTCTAACTCCCTTTAACTGTCAGCACATCTATAATCCTTCCAAGTCTGGAATTGTTGATAGAGTGCCAAATATCTTGGGTTATGGATTGCCAGAAAGAGGGAGATCTGTGTTTGTAATCTCAAACAAAGCAAATGTAGCTATTTAATGAAATTCTGCTGAGCTTTTAATATGCTATAATATAAGCATGGTTTGTTGTGGGTTTTTTCAGTATTGTTTTGGAGATAAGACAGAGGGATTGGGATATAGAGAGATTTGGGGATTATAGCTACCTATCTCCAGAAAGATAGCACAGGCAAACCCAGCCATTTATGTTGTTATTTTTGCAGGATGGAAGTCTTAATACACACACTGGAATGTTCTGGTCAATTAGTACCTTTGTGGCATTATGAACGTGGTGTTAAAGAACATTGGAGATGAGACAATGTTGTAGCATTCAGCAAGGAAAAAATAACATCCAATAGGACAAAACAACCTAATGCTGAATGGTATAATCAGCAAGGAGGCTATTTTAATTCTCACTCTCCATGAATCAACATCTGTCTGCTTGCTGGTTTATCTTTAAAGGCATATACACACAGCCGTGTGTGCACAGGCTCTGGAAAGAAATACATGTTAATTTAGGGCTGATTGAGGCTGTGGTTTCCCTCCTGAAACCCAAGTCCTGTGCTAAATCTCAGCACAATTTCTGCCAGCTGCAGTACCAGGGGTTAGCTCAGCGTTCCTGCTCCCCTTCCCCAGTCAGGGCTCATCTAAAATTTCACACCACTGGCACTTCTGCTGATGATTTACGTGGTACTGACAGTGGCACAGGAAGAACCACACCGATGTCACCAATTCCTGACATCTCAGTCCCTTGCCAAGGAGTAAAAGCTCATCACTCTCAGCTCTCTTGATTGCAGCTCCCATTAACTTTGGAGGTCCTTATTGTGAGGGGCAGTGCACCTTCTGCCTTTACCCTGTTGGAAGATGTGGCTGTTAACAAGAATAATTAGAGCAGATGAGTAATTCCTGTTCCCTGATAAAAACAGAAAAACAAAACAGAGGGGTTATCAAGCACTGGCACAGGCTGCCCAGGGAAGCGGCTGAGTCACTGTCCCTGCAGGGATTTAAAAGCAATGTGGATGTGACACTTGGGGACATGGGTTAGTGGTGGCCTTGGCAGTGCTGGGGAGCAGTTGGACTCAATCTTTAAAGTCCTTTCTAACCTAAATGAGTCCATTACTTTTTTTTTTCCCCTTCATCCTTAACAAAGCCCTTGGGCAAACAGCTCCTACAAGCCTACATTTTTCTTCATTTCCTTTTCAACTCAAGGGTAATAGCAGTTAAATCTAGTAAAATAAATGTTGATTGATGGAGTTTATTCATCATGCCAGGCTAATGAGGCATCATAAATATATTTGTGAATGTGTAAAATCCATTGGGGGCAATGGCTTCAGTTGGATAAAAGATACAAGTCTTGTTTCACTTGTCTTGGAGGGAGGAACCAGCTGAGCATGTCACTGTTGATTCAGATTTTTTCAACCTTCACTGGTGCAAATAGGTTCTTTTTCAAAATTCTCCAGAGGAGAAACATGACAA
This sequence comes from Lanius collurio, assembly GCA_020086605.1. NCBI lineage: Eukaryota > Metazoa > Chordata > Aves > Passeriformes > Laniidae > Lanius > Lanius collurio. Next base: position 2,758,721 of record JACBWW010000032.1, on the reverse strand, counting down.
AGCAACCCTGTCTGGTTTTTGAGTTTATCCCCAGAGATGCAATCAAACAGCAGAATCAGATCCTGAATTTCAAGAAGGAAAATACATGAACATTTCAATTTTTCTTCTACTGACATATTTTGTGTACAGAGTTGTGGCTGACAGGGCTTCTGTGGCTCATCAGTGTCCTTGTTTCATGAGCCCATGTTTGCTGCAGAACTGGTTTCTGTTCTATAGGAAAAGGGTTCCTGTATATACACATCATAGTGTATACTGATAGTAAACCAGGGATCTTGACCTAAAAAAATCTGAAAATCTGCAGTTAGTGGTTAGAAAACGGTCTGCCTGTGTTTAGAAATGTTTTCATAATACTGGAAATTACAAAGGCAATTGGTAGGCTGGAATTCCTTTCACATGGGCTGCTCATTTGCATCTTAATGAGATACTTTCTCATTAGTCCAAGAAATGCAGGTCAAAGAAACCGAGCAAAATCTGGTAATTTTGCTTCTCTCTCTCCCTGTTCATCTCAGGAAATTTGGTTTGAGTGAGTGAATATGGACTGTCTGTTAATTATCAATATTATTTGTGCAGAGAGGAGCAAATTAACCTTTCCTTGCAAAAATACCTCACCACAGTATCTGTGCATTAAATCAGTGAAAGGTTTGTTATTTGTGTTGATATCTCACTGTGTCTGGTAAAGTTCAAGAGAATAATATTTCAATATGATATTCCTTTGGGGATGGTGATTGTGCTAGTTAAAATTTCCTGTAAATTGAAATGTTACTTTTAAGGTCATTATTCTTCATGCATAAGAATGGAAAGAACATGATGCATTTGTAATGGAACAGAGTATTGCTGTGGAAAATGTCAGGGTAAATTGTTCCTCTCGTGTATACAGAGGTACTGATGTCAAAGGTAAATGTTCTGCTATTAAATGGAATTTCTTTTGCTAGAGAAAATGTTCTTAGACTCAACCATTGTCTTCTGAGGATCAGCTTGTCTGATCTGGGACTCAGCTCTGAGAGCTTGACACTCACATTTATCATGGGCAGCAAAGCCAGAGCAAGTGGCAACATCCTGATTTACCAGAGGAAATTTTCTTCCATTCTTCCTTCTTCCATTCATGTTTTTAATGACCCCTCTGCCCTGGGAGAGGTGTGCAAGTGTTGTCCTGGCCCAGCCACAGAACAAACAACCCCATGCAATAAAAAGGGAGGGAGGGCTCTTATACTGGATTTTAAAGTAGTTCAGGTGATCATTTTCCATTAGCAAAACCCAGAACTATATCTGAGTGGTTTTACCCTAATTTTCCTGGGATGTGACATGGAACTGAGACATTTACACTCAGTTGTGCTAAGTTCTGTGCTGACTGCCCTAGTTTGGCTTTTCCCCCACAAATGGGCTGCATCCCATAACATTCCTGACTGGAAAAGGCCCATGGCATTCCTGTCCACGTTCCTGAGAGCTGGAGCCTGAGCATGAATGATTGGACTGTGTGAAACACAGATTAAACCTGCAATTCATGGGATGGGGTGAGCACACAAAGGGAAACTGCATTTTTAAGCTCTGAAAATGTTCTCAAGACTTAAGTAAATCTTTGTCTGTCTGTCAAGTTTAAACATTAGCTCCTAGATCCCAAAACTTGTTTCTGCCAAATTCCAATTAACATTTTTTGAGGGGAAAGGTTGAATTTTGAGTTTGCCTTACAGAGGCATGCAAGAGCACACAGCATATCCAGTATATTTACTTTTTAAACTCTATAAACTCTTAGTTCTGCCTCCAAGAGCAGATGTTCTATTCCTTTCATGGTTTGTTATTGCCTTCTGTGTCCTTTTTGTTGTCTGTACTGGGAGGGGAAGTTGGAAGGAGAGAAGCTGCACTGAGATCCCAATCAGAGACAATATTCACGCAGGGTTTATAAAGTAGGATAACAACATCCCTGTTTCCAGTAACCACCACCACTCTGTTGGCTTTATTTTCCTTTAGTGAAGAGTAAACTGCCTTTTTAATAGACCTATTCATTATAGCTCCAAAGAATGCCTCCCCCAAGAGGCAATACTCTGAGCCCTCTGTCTTGTATGTGAATTTAGGATGGATGTTTCTTCCCCTCATGCATCCCTTTACATTAATCTACAGTGTGATTTTTCTGCCACTTTTCTGTCACCCAACAGCATGACACTGTTGCCACTAAGTTTATTCTACCCTGAGTAAATATTATATGAAGAAATGTCACTTAAGAGAAGGTGTGTATAGCACTGTTTAACTTTTAAAAGCTTAACAGATCAAAATAATGAAAATAAATTGCTCCTAAGTTAAGTATAGGAGGAGGCCCATGAATTTTAAACAACTGCCCTCAATTATCTTTCCTCCTGTGGTGCTTCCATTCAGATAAGCCTGCAGCAAAGCTCTTGGCCTAAAGATGTTCATGTGCTGTGGTCTCTCCATGGAAACAGTCTTAAAGCAGAGAAAACAATTCCATTTTTAAAAAGGCTGAATCTCCTTTCCAGTTGGCTCCTAAAATAACTTTGAGCTCAGCCTCACACGTGCTAACTGCAAGTTAACTCAGCAAAGGCTGAAGGATGTTGTTAGAGCCATTTTAAGGAAAAGTTGGGGACACTGCTGTGACAATCACTTCAGCTGTCAGTGTGGCCTTAAAGAATCATCCCTTCCTTCACCTCTGTATTTTAATGTGGTGGCCCTTTTGGAAGGCTGGGGATTATGAGCTTTTCTAAACTCATATTGTGGAATCCTGTCACCAGTTAACCATTTGTATTCTTTTCTGGAGGCAGAAATTACAGTTCAGGTTCTTCCTTCAGGCTCTTTCAGCAGCTGAAGGTGAATGGCCTTGTCTGTACTTCCCTATTCTCTCCAGACAAACCCAAATTTTATCAAACACATAAGAAACACTTTGGTTTAATCATAATTAGCCTGAAAATAAAGCCAAACAGAGAGTTTTGGTATCTATTAAATATGTATTGTAAGTTCCCTTGGAACTAATTCATTTTTGCATCATTTTCCCCTCCATAGCTCTTGCAGTAAATTTGCCTTAAGAGAAGGTTGTATTTAAGAAAACAACTCAAATTATTCTGACCATATGTCAGGGATACCCAGCAAAGTGTATTTTACAGAAATGACAGCTTTATCCCAAAGACATAAAGAAGTCATTCTTGTTTTGGTGATTTGGGGCAGTGAGTGCTGTTGTGAACAACCTGGCTATTTTAGCAATACACTGGTGGAGCACAAAGCCCCCACTGTTCACAGGTCGGGAACTGGGACAAAAAGATAAGTCAAGACTTTCCTGACTGGATGCCAAATCCTTTGTGAACTGTCTGAAATGCCCAGATTATGTTGATTCCTTATCACCAGGAGAAACAGCAAATGCTGGACAATTGCTTCACTCACGTTGCCAGGACATTACATCCTTTGGGTAAATTATGTTGGAATCCAAATTATTTTTATCCTAATTTTCAAGGTTCTATCTTATTTTAGTCAATTTGTTTCCTCTTTGCTGATGGCCTGTGCTGTGCCAGCTTCCTGCAGGCTGCTGTTCCCTTGTGCAGCCATCAGTCTGTTCACCTTTCAGACCTCTGTGCCCATTATACCCTCTGTGATCTTTGATGATTCTGTTTTCCTCTCATCCTTTAGCTTTCTTCAAGATTAATGTTTCCATCAGCCTTCCACTGCTGACTCATTCCTGATCTCCTCACTGACCTGCTCCCACAAACTCTAATATGTCAACCTATGAAAATAATTTACTTGAGAGAAAGAATGACCAGGAAAATAAATGGATAATTAGATAATTTTATCATTTCTCTTGCTGTTCTGTGTCTGTCAGATGTCCTCCCCATAAAGCTTAAAGCTACACCCTGTTTTTACCTGTATTATTGCACATGGCCAGCCATGGGCCTAGAGAACTGAGGCTTCATTTGCTCTTTTTTTGGAGATCATTATCCTTTGTTCACAAGCTGCACAGCTCCTTTCCTTCCTGACAATTCTGGGCATTTTTCAAGTGTTTCTCATCCAAGAGTTTTCAAACTCATCATTCATCTCCATGACTATCCCTACTCACATGGATTAAATTTGGTCTTGAGTTACTGCTTAGCATGGGGAAAAAATGGGATTCTGGAATTGATTGGTTTACCAAAGAAAACCTGTATTAAAGCTGAGCACAAAACTGAGTTTTCTTAACTTCCTATCCTGGCTGCTATACTTTCTTCCTCTGCCAAGCTAAGACCTAGCAAATAAAATTCCAAAGGGTTTCTTGGGTTTAGTTACACAAATTTTAGCATCATTTTTGTCCAGGGGGAATATTGTCTCTCTATTTACTCTGAGATACTTGGAATCTCTTAGGAAAATTAAATCATGTTGCTTCCTGTTTTTCTTCCTTGACTTCTTTTGTGTTTCCATAACCTGGGAGGGCTGGATAAATCTGGAAATGATTGTCAGCCTGAAGGACTTGTGGGACCTGGAGTCAGAGAGTTTGGGAAGAGTGAGCACTTCATGCTTTGCTTCTGTTGTCCAGGTGTCCTGTGGACCAAACTGGGGCACAGTGATGCCAATCTGCCTTCAGAGGTTTGATGGTGGCAAAGGGACTACAGGATGAAGAAAATAATTTATCTTCCTTGAGGCTTTTTCAGTGGCCAGCAAGTGACAGCTTCCTCTGAGGAGCAGTGTGAGAATGGGAGATGGAAACCAGTATGTTCAGTGTTGGATGGCCACTGGAGCTGCTGCTGCAGCCATCTGCAAAGAGAGATTTCAAGTCTGCAGCAGGAGAATGAGCAGGAGATGAGGAGACAGAGAGGGAATTGAGGCCCCAAAATGTCCTGCTGTGTCTCTACTCCTAAATATCCTGGCCTGTGAGTAGAGGAGGAGGTAAGAGGAAACCTCTACAGCTGGAGCTGCCCTTTGAATTGATATTTCACTTCCCAGGCCAGTGCTTTTCACATGCCCTAAAATTTAAAACAAATTGGAAATATTTCAGAACTGTGAGTATACACAGCCTAATCTGTTTAATTGCTGTCTGACAATATGAAATCAGTTCTGAATGTAGACCATTCAGTAAAATAATAATTACCATAGCAACACACACTACATCTGAAACATAGCTCTTCCCTACAAAAACCCAGAAACAGAAAGCCTGAACTCTTCACACAGCTCTGAGAGCAATTAGTGAGGTTTCTTCTCCCCTTTCAAATCACTGTATTTGTAAGAGGCCGACAGATGTCGAAAGGTAAATAACAATCAAATGTTGTTTCTTTACTTCCTCCTTAATTAGGGATAAATCAGTGCATTGTATCTCTCATGGCAGAGATTGTAACTAATTCTATGCCCCAAAGAAATAAGTGCAGTAGGGACAGGAGGGCAGCAGGACACTATTCTGGTGCTTCTCAAGTCCTGCTCTCACTTGACCCAAAGGAAAATACATTTTCTGGGACCATTTCCCCAGGTTTTTTGTTGCAATTATTCTGCTCCTGGCTCAGAACTGGCAGTGAAGGTGCCCACCAGGATGTTCAATGGGAATGTTCATTGCACATTAGAATTTGAAACTGTATTTCTGGAGATACAGTGGTTCAAATAAGAGTATTTTACTGGGGCACTTTTGTGTTCTTCAATATATAAAGCCTTGGCTTTGTGTGTGTGCAGCTAAAGTAAATTGGAAGACACAGTGGCTTTCTGTGAGTATCCTCACAAAATGAGGTAAAATGCTTCAGTTTGAGAAATCATATGAATTTTCCTTCACCTGTTTTTTTCTTTTTCCCCTCAAAAAAATCCCATCAGATCCTGCTAAGTCCCATGTTTCTATTTCTGAGATTTACTAAAAGAATATTAAGGAGTTTGACAGGAATTTGGGGCTAAATGTGTATACAAGAGCATGCAATCAACAAACCAAAGTTTATCCCAAGTGCAGTTCTGTCTTTTTCTATAACTACAATGATAACACCTCTGTGAATATTGCTTGATTTTTATTTATTTATGTACAAATGTATGTGCATGAAGAGTTCAGTGATTTTCCTTAACTGGTACCATTACTGTCAGCACAGTTCACATCCCTGAGTTCAGAGTTCCCAGCCACAAAATGACTTAAAAATTTGGTCTAAGAAAGAATAACCCCCCAGTCTGAGGTGTGTGATTTGTTCCCTTCTGTGGTTTAAAATGACAGAAGTGAGGATGAAGAGACTTTGCCCTGCAGGGAGTAAAAAGCTCCTGAGCTGGGTGAGTGATGGATGGCTGCAGTAAAAATGGTTTTCTTTCTAGAATGAATTTAGAAGTCACTGGGTCCATAATGTGAACTCTGTGGTCTGCTGCCCTTGGGGGATTTTTTTTTTGGTGTTTTGTTTTGGTGAGGAAGAGAAACAGTTTTCAAAGATTAGCTAATTTAGAGAAGTGCTTATTGGATGTGTGCAGTTGATTTCCTGCCCATTATTCCATCAGCAGCAGTAATTGTTCAGTAGGTGCAGGCAGGATGTTTGGTGCTAAAACCACTGAGGACAGTCTGCCCCCTGAATATTTAGAATTGATGACAAATCCTCTTTTGTCTTGTTGTTGATTTACATGTGCAGGCAATCATTGCTACAAGTAAAAAAATCCACTTTTTTTTTCTTTCTTAACCAATGGAAAGGTGTTTTCAGTACAGGCACCTCTGTCCTTTCTGCAGGGAAAGGGCCACTTTTGGGTGCTCTTCCCTAAAGGATCCATCCTGATCCTGAACTGGTGAGTTCCAGGACACCTGAGCAGGTTATCCAGATATATTAAAAGCATTCTACCATTAGCAGGACTGATTTGTGCCATTTCATTAAGCATTACCTAATGGCAGAATGACAGTTTTAAAGCCAAAACTTGGTTATATCTGTGCACTTAATTACCATTCTTTCTTGATGCAACTTAGGACTGTGTCAGGAAATATATTTAAATTAACTTTTCATGTGCAAAGCACTATAGACTAATAGATAATGGAGATTTTTGCATTCTATTCTGTATATTCAGAGTAGCTTCATATAAAACAAGCAATATTTCATAAGTCATTTATGTTCAGAGAACAGAATTATTTTTTGGCTACCTGCTCAAAATGTATGAAATGCAAATACAGACGTGGGAGAGGAGCAGAGAACTATTTTTCTCCAGATAAATACAGAATCCTGTCCTTTTCCACCACTCTATTGATTACTTAAAACAGAATGTTTGAAGTTTTCTGCATTTTCAGCAAACTGCTTCTTTGTGGGTGTGAAAACAACACTTTGATAACTCCATCTGTTTTTTATTCCTTGTCCTGTTTATTATTTTGTTACAGTGGATTTCAAATTTTATATCTGTGTTTCTCTGGGGAAGAATTTGTAGTTTGCAGTTGCTTGGATGCACAGCATCAACAAAATCCTTTGGAAGGACTTTTTCCGGGAAGCAAGGACATATTTATATTTGCACTTGAAATTGCTTCTTCATTCACTTTTCTTTTGCCTAGCCTGTGCTTTCTGGGTTACCATAACAACCCCAAAACTCTTTCTAAAATGCCTTAGTATTTTTTCAACAAAATACTTGTTTTGTTTCCCCTCTTTTCTTCCTTTTTTTTTAAATTCATCTCAAAATAAATTGGAACCAACAGTGGGATGAACTTCTTTTAGTATGGAACTCATAGGTCAGGATTGCTGCTGACTTCCTGTGATCAGATATATTTTTTTCCAGGGAACATGCCTGCAATCTTCACATTTTCCACTTTTTTTTCCCCTATTATTCCATACAAATATATCATAGCAACCCAGCCTCCAGCCAGAGGGATCTGGGAAGAGCTTCCAGCACCTCTGGGAGCTCTGACAGGAGGGGATGGCTCAGGACAGACCCAGGAGCTTTAGGAACACTCTGAGCTCACTAAGTGGGATATTTCCCAGTCAGAGGGGCCAGGCCTTGGAGTCAGTGCTGGCCTTCACTAGATGCACCTTTTGGCAATGCTTTCTGATTAAAAAGGCTTAATTTCATTATTTTTAACCACTCTTGTCAGTTTGAAGGCATTAATTGAATTTTGCCTGTGTGTTTATATCTCCAGAGAGATTATTTGTGACGTGAAGGATGGAACACTGAGAAATTTCATGGCTTTCCACTGATTTCTTTTTCCCCCCAAGCTATCCTCTGTTGTTATTTCTGCTTTAAATTTCTTTAAACCCTAGATTTCTTAAATAGCATTAAATTTATGTAGCAACTTTTGATTTCAGCTTGAGGATCACATAGTAATTGGGAACAGGGAGCAATGTCATCTTGAAGTCACTAGGTTAGAATTTTTTTCTTTGGTTTTGATATTAAATAATTCATCTGGAAAAACAGTAGTAAAGAGATTTAGTAATGCTGTGGGGTTACTTTGATCCTTTTGTTTAAAGGTAACTTTTCAGAATTTCAGCACATGGAGGATCATTGTCACTCGTGTTTTGAATGCTGGTGGTCTGGAAATGAGGAAAATTCAAGTGTTTTCTATCCTGTCAAGGCCTAATTCAAGGTCAGTCTCTGTTGGCAGCATCCCTCTCTCTGCAATTCAAACCCTCACAGGGAAGAATTCCTTCCCAATATCCATTCTAAACCTCTCTCTTCCTTTTCTAAAATATATATTTTTTCTAATGTTTGTGCATAACCTTTTAACTTTTAAAGCATTCATAAAATTACCAAAATATTAAGCCAAAGGTATTTATAGTGCCTGAAAGAGTTTTGTATTTGTGGGTACAAATTCAAATGCCAGAGCAGATGGCAGCACCTGCAGGGTTACAGATGTTTGTATCCTTCTGTGCAAAACCCAAGTCCTGTTGTGTTTCTAAAGATTGATTGCTGAGAGTTTATTTCCAAAACCCATTGTAAGAGCCACAGTAAATATAAATAGTAGACAGGAAAGGCCACATTTTTGGGAAGGTTATCCAAGAAGATGTGTGTGGAGGTTACTACAAAGAAAGACCAGTTCATTTTCTCTGTGTTTTGCTCTCATTTTGTGTGTTAAAGCTGCAAACTGCACTGTTAAAGTGTGAGTGTATTGAAGTAATTTGCTTTACAGGATGTGTTAAAAGGTTTTGCTGCATATAGATCTTCTTTCACATGGTGTTAAAATGTTTCTTTCAGTTCCTCAAAATTCAGTGTGGTTGTTGTCAAAGTCTTCTCCACCAGGTTTTGGCTCTGATTACTATTCCTTACTCCATTTTATTTTCCACTTTCACTAGGTTCATCTCAAGATGAGGATTTAAAAGATGGGTTGGAGGTCACATCATCCTCACCAATTTGTAATTATGTCCCTATTATCTCTAAAATCAAGACTGATCTTATTAAGTAAGGAGATTTCCCTCCCACTCCCTTGAGCATGCTAACCTGATTAACACAAGGTCATTCTCCAATTCTTTTAAGTTGCTTGAACTACTTGTTTTTTGCAATATCCTAACAAATAAGTTGCTTTCCATTCCATGCCCATCCTGTCACATCCCTACATTTTTCTGGGTCTGTTGGCCTCATATCTTAAAGATCAACAGATCATCTGCTCAATCAATGAATGAGTGGCCCTTCAGGTGAGCCTTCAGGTGGATCAGGAATGCTGGGACAGAATTCCTCTGCTTTGTCCTGGCTGCATTCCAAGGCAGTTTTATTTTATTTTCCTTGATTCCCTTACTAACAACAGCAAAGCATCCAAGTGCTCCTCAGCCTGGCAGAGTTCAGATATTAAACTTCAATTGTTTCATATCCTTGCTCTTAATCTTTTTTTTTTTTTAGGGCTTGGTTTGTTCTTTTAGAGAAGTGTTGAAAAACTACTGCCTTGGGCCTTTTAGTCTCTTCCTTTCTGTGCTGCTCTCTGCATTGTGGATAAACCTGCATGGAAATCACTCCTAAGCTCAGCACTGTGTCCAATTCTCCAGCACACAATTTAAATACAGACTCCAGTAGGCCTGAACAAAAGGTCACACTTCAAAGCCTGGAATTCCTGTCCAAGGGACGAACAGCAGCACCAAGCATGTTCTTTGATATTTACTGGGTAATTGAATCCTTCTCCTCTCTTCAGGAAGCTCTCCTATAAATTCAGCTTAGAAAGTGTCAACAAAACTATTGTCTGCTGCTGGGCTCTAAATCTCCTTGACATCCAAGTCATCCTCAGTACTTTTGCAGTAGGAACTCGTACATCTTGATGTGGTGAGCAATCAGCTGGAAGCAAATTATTAAGAAAAATTTGGAGACTGGTTTTGCCTTTTGTGTTGCAAACTGTTGCTTTAAACTGTGGGCGTCTGTCTGAACACGAAGTGTCCTGGGGTGAAGCACTGGCAATTTACCTGTCTCTGCATGAAATTGGTAATTATTGATCAGCACATGAAATAGGAACAGTTCTGTGCTGGTTTAGAAGTCATGTAGGTGTTGAATGCATTTACAGTAATTATGTATTTACAGCTAAAGTCAGAAAGAAAAAAGATACAGGACCCTGCTCACAAAATGTCATGCCCTCCTCTCTTTTCTTTGAAAGATAAAGCAAATATTCTCCTAATCCCTGTGCCACAGGCAGAGATGCAGTTGCTGCCTTTGTGTAATTCATATATTGTGTATTTGCAACATCCCAGCGGAGTCTCTGTGCTATTTCTGTTTGTGATTTCAGTTCATCAGTAACAGGTCTTTTTGGAAACAGCAGGAGGGAATTTTTCAGGAATCCATGTAGCCTTTTGTGACTCCTTGTACTCTGAAAGGCTCTGCACCACTGGAGGCTGCTGTGCCTGGGGGTGCAGGGCTGCAGCTTCCAGCAGGCTCTCCCCACTCCTGGGAGCAGTGCTTTGTAATCAGCATCAGGATACAGCTCATTCTTCCCTAATGCTCAAACAATTCACTCCAGGGATCCCTGCTAATGATCCTATATTCTAAATTATGTGCAATAATAATAATAAATACATCCTGCACAACATAAAGTGGAGTTTTCAACTAAAATGGCCTTCTCTCAGTGCCAGTTTGGGTGTTGCCTGCTTGTCTGAGCCCCAGATTTCTCCTTCCAGTCTTACAGATATCTATAATTTGGCAGCAAGATTACACAAAGCCTAATCCTGCAAGGTGCTGAGAGAGATCAGATATTTATGGAGAAATCTGCATGTTCATCACTGACTTGATTTGCTGATTTTATTGTATGAGAAAGTTTTGTAGAGAAGGATGAGAAAGGTTGGCTGTTCCATTTTCAGTGGATTTGGGCAGCTCAGAATGCTGGATGTTCTCAGGTGCCTGACACACCTCGTTCTACAGGAAATTGCAAGTCAGACTCTTGCTCTTCTGTATTGGTAAATTTTAGACAAATTTCAAGTACAAAGGTGGCATCTCCTGAGATCAAAGATCTCATTTCTAAAGACTTGTTGTGCCCTTGTTGTTCCAGTGCTGGTTCTGCAAGGAGGAGGTGTCTGTGCATGGGGGAGTGTGAGAGACTCTCACTGCTTTTTATCAAATTGTTGCTTAATTTACAGTTTTGCCATGTAATCCATGTTTTATACCAGATTATTCAGCTACTGAGCCTGCTGGGCTCTGACATTTGTCATTATATTAAAAGCTTGTTCAAAGGCAGTAAATAAAACACTTTTTCTCTCACTAAGTGAAATTCAGACAGACAAATCCAGCTGTTGCCTGTAAAAATAGCTACAGATGTCCTCAACAGGAAAAAGGTTTTCATGCGTTGTTATAGCAACAGAAATTCAGGAGAACTTTAAGATTAGGTATTGGCTATTTTTTTCAAAATTCCCATTAAAAATACTCATAGCAAATAATTTGCTTTTTAAAAAAACACTTAGATTTAGTGGGAAGAAATTATGCAGTACAAAATGAACTCCAACTTGCAGGTTATATTTACCACTTTTGGATTATATGAAACATGATCTGTTTTTAATAAGTGTGAGTTTGAAATATACTTCCTGTTACCTATGTGGTATTTTTTAGATCTCTTGATGTGGGACATCTGTTAATTCTACTCTCACTAATTGTTAACACACACACACAAAAAATTGTGTAATCACGTTTCTCACAGAAATAGTTGTGTTGTGGCTGAAAGTCTGGAAATACAATGAGGAATTTATGCAGATATTTGGTTTTTCAAGTCTGGTATTCTGACTTGAAAGCATAAATATTTCTCCTCTGATTAATGGACTTTTTTTAGCAAGTGTCAAATCAGCTCATTCTTTGCTTTGCAGCTGCTTTTGCCTTGAGTCCAATTTATATTCTGGGTATTCCTTTCCCTAAGTTTAGGGATTGACATATGTGGCAGCAAGACTAATATTTCATTAGAAATCTCATCATTCTGAGTGCTGCTTATTTGTAGCACAGTTTGGTTGTGGTTTAGACCTCTGTGTTTGGAAGTTGCTCTTGTTACCTGTCCTACTTTCATAATCATAATCTAATAATATTTGAATAGAAATCAACGTCCCAAACAGTGGAACTAACCTGGGAGGCAAATCATTATTCTTTTCATGCCTTTAATGCTTCACTTCTCGTGCCCTTCTTTCCTCTCCTTTTGACTGACAATTTCAACATTGAAATTGTAAATTCCTTGGGTCACAGAGCATTTTCTGCAGGGCTCAGTAGCCACCACTTGCAATTCCAATGGAATGCAAGAAAAGACAGCCCAAATCCCCAAACTTCCCATACCTGTCTGTGTATTCCCAGACTTGTAGGGGCCATTGGGGCCTTCCAGCAGCACCATTCCTTGCTCCTGCTTTTCCTTTGTTGCTCCTTTACCCTGTTCAGCATTTGGAAGGTGCTGTTGCACTTGGTGTGCTCCTCATTAGCGTGGAGGTGACAGGGATGGTGTCCTCAGAAGTGCTGAGTGACAAAGATGACATCATTGGGATTCTTGTCACTGCCACCTGCCAAACTCTGGGACGGAGCTGCAGAAGGGCTGCAAGGGGCACATGTAAAGAGGGTGAGGAGGCAGCACAAGAACCAAGTGTGGCTCTGTTTTGTTCATCCACAGCCCAATTTCTTTGTGGTGACCTTATTTACAGAGCTACCTCAGGAATTTGTGAGAACAGTAACAAAAAAATATGGCAAACTCCTACAGAGAATTCCAATTAAATATCCAAGTGCTGTGCCATGTGAAAGGTCTTTATTCTTGTGTCCAAACAAACAATTATCAACTACCTAATACCTGGAAAATGAATGTATGAGACCTAACTGGAGACTATTAAGCACATTTTAGTGCCACTTCTTGTCACATTGCAGCAGCAAGTTTGTGTATTTACACAGTTTGTTTCTTTTTTTCATTTGCATTTGTTTCCTTAAGAGACTTAATCGTGGAAATTTTTTATGACTAAAGAAGGTAATGGTACTCCTTAGGTCATCACCTGAGAGAGCTTAGGTCAGCCTTGTACACTGTAGGAACATTAAATTGAATCATCTGAGTGAAAATAGATCATCAGAGAGCAGCAGATGAATCCATTACCAGGAAATGTGCTGCTCTCTCCAGTCTGGGCAGCAGAGTAACAATCTCAGCTGAGGGGATATTGCAAAGCTGGGAGAGGGGAGAGATGAGGCCATGGGAGAGAAAGGAACACCAGCACCTGATGTGAGAAGAACTGGATATATCCCTTCTTTAATAAACTTCGGTATTTAGAGGAAGATAATGCATCTGTTCTCCTGATAAAACCAAACCTCATGGAACTCTGAGATCATCTGCCACTAGCAGAATTTATGGCAAATAAAATCCATGTGGTCCTGGTTTTCTGACAGTTTTGTGGTGCTGTAGCTGTGCCGTGTTTGGTTTTATGTAGGAAAGAAAGCTGAAAATGAAGTATGAGAATCCAGGGTTGTGGTAATGCCACGTTGTCTTTGTGGGTTGTGAGAGCTCCTACTCCTGTGCCTGGATACCTTCATGAATCAGCAAAAGACTCTTCCAAGAACAGAAATTGCTTCTAGTTCTTCCATTTGAGATCTCTGTGTGTTTGTGGTTATCTATGAGCAAGGTCATAAAGTAATCCTGGGTGACTTAGGAAAGCCTTCCATGTGCCTCTGAGCCCAGAGAAGAACTGGCTCTGCAATCAGGCTCCTTTCAGGAAATAGCTTTTTATCTCTGCAGTTTGATTCCCTTTCTGTGTCATGAGGATACAAAGATGAAGGTAAAAACCTTTTGGAAATCAGTAAAAACTTGTATTTACTTCTTGCCTTGCATCTTTGTGTAATTGCCTTTTAAAGCCTTTAGCTTAAAATAATAGAATTAATTCATTTTTATACATACAGCAAGTGGTTAAAAATAACAACCAGTTTTCAAATTAGTATTGACCGTATACTTAAATAAACAGATGAGTTCTAGGCCTGTTGAACTATTAGAAAACAAACAGTTAATGAAAATGGGGATCATAAAGGAAGGGGATATAAAAAACACACAGTTACTTGACTACTTAGCCTTATAAATAGCACAGAAATCATGTTACATGGAGTTGCATACGAAATAGAGCAAAAATATGCAAATGCTTGCCTTGAAAAGACCCAAGCATGAAAATAGCTTTCCTTTTCTTCTGTTCCCTCCTATCTAGAATGGTTTTTCTCCAGAATGTTTACTCCCTTCTACGTTGTACATTAAGGCTTTCATGAACAGCATGGATTTTTCTATTTAGATCTGGTTCACATGAGGATAGCCCATCAGAGACATCCTGCCTGGCATGTAATTAAAAGTGTCCTACCTGAGAAAGGATCCAATCCTAGCTGAGGGCTGGGCCTGATTCTGTGCAATCACTCTGCACCTTGGGAAGGATGTTGCCAGATCCAGTTCAGTGTCATATTCTCAGTCAATGGCTTTGTGTTGCTTTTCTCATTCCCTGCCTTTATTAGAAATTAATAGTCCAGTTTACAAATACTGGTAAATATTCCCTTTAAAAAAAAAAAATCAATGAATAAGCATTAAAATCTACTTCCAATTAAATATTGAAGGCAGTTTTGGTTAATGCTGTCATGTTCATTTAGTGGGACCTTGCCCAGTGCTTGGTAAACAAATCTAAACAAATGGATGTGGGAGCTTTCAGGCTGAAGCTCTCCTGGATTGCCTGCCAGGCTTTCCATTATTCATAATCAAGGTATTTTTTTAATAAGTTGACCTGTTTAATGATAAAAATGCCTTTGAGTATAATTAAATTGAATTCTGTGCTTAAAGTGACCCTCTGATTCATGGGCATTTGCAGCAGAAAGAACAAAAATAAAATTAAATCCTTATTGAAAGGTGCAGTAATTAAGTCTCTCAGTTCTGGTTCTCAGCAGAGAGAATGGGATGAGAGCAGGGGATCACCAAAGGGTGTTGCCAGTGTAATGCACCCAAATATCTGCTTGTGTGGGACATGCTACCCTTAAACAATGATTAAAAATATTTTTTTAATAGGGCAGAGAAGTCTTAGAAGAATAGAAATAATTACAGAATGATTCTTTACAAAGAGATGGAGAAGAGGTGGTTCTTCAGTCCTGCAGCATTTTACAGCCATAAATGAGCAGCCCTGAGTGAGAACAACCCCAAAATATTACAGCCAGCATGGATGCCTCTTGGATTTTGCTTTGACTGAAGGTTGGCTTCTCTTTCCTTGGGAGTTCAGTGGAAATGGGAGACTCTGGACCTCAGAAAAAGATGCCTTTTCCGAGGCAGTCAATATATTATTGGGGGCCTGTTTTGAATTATTAAGCAGCTAATCGGATTCCAAAGGCATGTCTTTCTATTGCTTTGGATTAAAGGCCTGATTACAATTCCTAATTAGTCACCTCAATTCCCATTGATTTCCCAGAGAGTTAGGCCACCCCACTCTCTTTGTGAGCCAGCTCCACATTCTGTAGGCAGAAGACACCAGAATGTAGGGCAGGCACTGGAGGGGGAGTGCACCACACTGCACAATGTGACTGCAGGTTACATTATGAGGTTAATTAATTAAGGACTATGCTCTGGAGATCCTGTGTCTCTTGAATTACCCTCCTTGCTTTAAGGAAAAGAGCTAAGGGAAATTTCACATGTTTTTAATAGAATAGAAAAACCATAGAAAATAGGGCTGAAAAGCAGCTCAGGAGGTCATTGAGTCCATGTTTCTACCTCAAGGTAGAACTCACTTAATCTAAACCCATCCTGGGAGCTCCTTTTCTGACCTCACCTCAAATCCTGGCAGTGGAGATCCCACAACCTCCTTCTGCAAGGCCATTCCAGGTCTTGGTGATAGGAGTTACAGGTGGAGAGTTTTCCATGTGCCCAGTCTGAATCCCTCCTGTTAATTTAGTCCTGTTTATCCCTTCCTCATTAGCACAGGAAACAATACCAAGTCTTCCTCAGTCTCACTGTTCCATGTGAATTCTGATGTTTTCCTCAGTCATCACCATTTATTCATGGGCAACATTTTCTAAACTTTTGATCCTTCTCACTGCTCTCTGATTTGCATTTTTAAAGTTAAAATCTTTATCGCAGCTGAAGTAATTTTGTTGGAGAACAAGATATCAGCAAATAGCCATTGTCCTTGAATCCTGTGGGATGGATGGAATGGCTGCAGCTTGAGGAGTGAGTAACCACAGCCTGTCAAGGCCTCTCCCCTGCAGCACAGGTGGGATAATCTGGGATCCTTGGGCTGGAATTCCCTGCAGGGGCTCTGCTGGCAGCACCGGAGTCAGAACAGGACCAGGGGCCCCAAAGTGAACTGGGGCGTGCAGTCACTCTTCAGCCATCTGTTGGTTGTTATTGCAGCCCCCAAAGCCTTCTTACATTCATCTTACACCTTTCTTTTCAAATCTGAATGAGTTTTGGGGTTTTTTTGTTCCCCCAAAGGGAGATGAAATTGTAACCAGAAAAAAGGAGTGGATGGAAGGACACACCTTGCACAGGAGTCGTCTGGCTGTGAGGATTGTGGTGCATTTTTGGGGCTTGTTCTGCCACTTTCTCTCTGTCCCTTTGGTAAAATCTTCACCAGGCATTGCTGGGTGTGCTCCTTGCTATTTCCATCTTGAATCTCTTAGAAATTGGGATTTTTGTGCCAAAAAAGCAAATGGATGATTCTTTTAAATCTCTTCTGCATTTGCCAAGCTGAGAACCTCGGTATCTTCTGGTGAGTGGCTTTTACTTCATCTGGGTCTTTAGCAGATGAATTTCTTATAGAAGAATTATTAGAATTTGAATTTGCTGGCTATTAGAAGGAAAAAATCCTAAGTTATTACCTATTCCACTGTATGATGATGCACTATATCAAGTTGAGTCTAGCAGAACTCTTAAATAAATTCCACTATCTATTTTGAAAATTGTGTGTAGCTTTGCATTAAATTTTATTAACTGCTGAGTGTTGCTGTGATATGTGTACTGTTCCATTTAAAAGGTAAAAATCATATCAGGAATGGCATGGAGTCATATTTAAAATTTATGTGGCAATGATAAAATAGATTTAAAAGCAAGGTAAAATAATAACTTAGAGTTGGCATATTGTGTATGAACAACCTGTAAATAATGTGCTAAAAGGGAGGGCAATGATTGAATTTAAGGACATACTCTGAAGTTAATTATGAATTTTGCCTGAGACTCAGCGCTGTGTCTGTGCAGCCTGGAGTAATTTCTACTGGAAGACTCAATCCCAACCATGCAGTGCCATGGACTTACTCTAACAACATTTTTCTGTCTCAAATTTATGTAAATCCAAGTGTCTCCCTGACTACTCCCACTTACTAAGGGTTTCATCAGGAAACAACCTCGTATTAAATACATGGAGTGAGAAATCTGGGGGTTTACTTTCTTTTTTTTTTTTTTTTTAATTGGTTGCTGCTTTTGATTTTTAAAAATGTGGTATTTCAACAGGCATTTTATTCCAATAGGGAGACTTCAAAGGAAATAGATATAGACTGATTATTGGAACAACCTGGAGTACAGCCAGGGGGTTTATTCCTCTAATTTCCTCTCTTTCCTGACCATTTCACATTCTGTGTCTTTTTCTGCACCATCACTTCACAACATTCCCTTTTGGAGGACAGAGGTCTGGCTGGAAGGATGTGCAAGGAAAATGCTGGGAGGTCTTCTCTGTTAATTGTCATCCTTGGGCAACACAAGGCAGAGCTGGTTTGAATTGTGTGGGCAAGGGCTGGGATGTGGGAGGGGGGAAAAGATCCATGGAAAAGACAGACAGGGGAAATGTCCAATTCCTGCTGCCATCTTGCTCCTTTATCAAAGGTAGATGCAGGATGCTGAGTTCTTTGCAGTCCTAACTGTTATTCACTGTTTCTTGCTCTTATCAGCCTTCTGCACTATTTTCCTTCAATATAGTCCAGAGTGGCTGCAATAGAAGAGAAATCCATTCTAACTTGGAAGTAAAATGTATCAGTGTGTCAATCTCCCTCATGAATGGGGTGCCTGAGACATTCACATGATAGGAAAGAGGTCTTTAATTATTGTAGCAGCAAGTAGACAAATTAATCTCAATCATTCCGTTAATTTTTTCCTTTCTTTCTATTTCTTTCTTTCTCTCTTGGTGAGATTTTGCAGATATGAGAACCTGAGCATGACCTGACATGTCTGATTGTACTTTAT
Organism: Lanius collurio; assembly: GCA_020086605.1. Classification (NCBI taxonomy): domain Eukaryota; kingdom Metazoa; phylum Chordata; class Aves; order Passeriformes; family Laniidae; genus Lanius; species Lanius collurio. The sequence goes on along the minus strand of JACBWW010000032.1, from coordinate 2,740,261 downwards.
TGTTCTTTTCCCTGCAAATTTTTCATGTCCTCTGTTCTTTTCTCTGCTAAATTTTCTTGTTCCCTGCGTCAGAGAAGAGCTTTGATCAGCGAGGTGTTAAAATCAGTAATATTCACTTTTGTTTTCAACTGAGATCACATTAAACTGAACATATGCACTTGAAGGACCACAAATATTCCTTTTTAAGCCTAAATAAAACTTACTATCAAAATGGACATTTTCTTTCTAACACGATTAGATCTGTATTTAAGAAATGGCTATAAATGCTAATTATTTCTTTCCAGCTTTTCCTGTTCCAGTTTCCTTGCTAGGAAGATTGGGCCAATACATTTTGCAGGAGGAAGAATCCTGAAGGAATATCCCTTTAACTCCTTTAAGCCATTCCTGCAGGAAAGTAACAGAGATACAAAGTTCTCCATCAAACATGGAAACCTCTTTCCCTCATGCCCAGGAATATGATTGATCCCTGTGAAGATTAATGACATTCTCATAGTTCTTTTTAAAAAAGGGAAGATGTGAGAAATGCAACCATAAATAAGTAAATAAATAAATAGATAAATAGATAACGTGGTCCCTTAAAGGCTACATGAGACCTTAAAAAACCCAGGTAATTTTCCCATCTGTGCTGTCTAAATGAAGCTCACCTTTCCCTAATGTGATGGTGACTCAGAGCTGAGGGCTCAGGAGGAGCTGTGCAATTGTTCTTGACAAGTTCTTCTAAATATCAAGAATTAATATCTAGCTGGAAACAGGGAGCCTGGGAAGTTCCCTAATTGGATTTCTCAGCCCTCCTGCCACAGGCTGTCCTTGTGGGTGAGAGACCTTGGTCTGTCTGGGCTCTGAATGGCACAGTGGGGTCAATTCCACTCTGCTGGGCATCAGTTTTTATTTTCTTTGGTGGTTTCTTATGTCTCTATTTTATTTTCCTGAGCATTTTCCTTTGCTCCCATCTCAGCCAGGGGAAAGTAAATCAGTGCTCAGGCTCCAGCCTTGCTGAGCTTTATCTGAGAAGTGATTTTCTCTCTTTGGTACTTCTAAAAATCTACAAATGAAATGAATGATTTCAGCAAAAATGTGGGATGGCTGATGATGGCATAACCAGCCCTGATCAAAGAAACCATATTAAATATTGGAAAACAACAAGTTTTGGTAAAACTGAGCATTTTGCCATCAGTCCATTATTGTTTTTTAACATCTCTAAGTCAAGAAGTGCTGTGGAATTGTGAACTGAAACAGGACAGAAATAGATGAGAATTCACTGGACAAAATACAGAAATATTTTATGAGGTAGTGGTAACTTTGTAAATACCTTGTCCTTCCCCAGCACCTTCTGCCCAAGGATTAAAACACAGTTTTCAGGTATTAATAAATTAAATTTCATGGTATTCTTCCAAAGTTTTAAGGCAATAAACCTCTTTGACTCCCAGATGGATGGATGTGCAGGGATTAAATGATTTGCTGGCAGAGGTGTCATTTGTCAGCCCCGGAACTGGGAGCAGTGCTCAGGCTCCTATCATGTTACATCTTCCAATTTACCTCTGCTGGGTTATTATAACTCAAATCTTGCTTTAACAGTAACTTCTCCTGTGTTATCTCAGAGCTCAGCTGGTGTTCCTAATCTTTATTTTTTCCTTGCTATATTATTTTCAATCTCACCCGTTGCAGTTGGGTCTCTTATGTCGCCTCCATGCCTCATTAAAAAGCTCACTCAGGCGGGTGCACCACCTGTATTTTGATTTGAAAACTCTCTGCCCTTGAGGAATCTTGGTGCTTCCTGACTGATCTGATAGATCCAATTGTGTGCTATTAGCAGTGTTTTACAGATAAACCCAGCAAAAACAATCCATTGTCATTTCCAGTGTGGATTTTGAATACTGATTTTATTTTTTACATTTGGTGCTTTTTTGACAGTTTAAAATTCCTGCACTTTTATGACTCTTCTCTAGACTGTTTTGCAGAAATCTCTGTTCCAGCTAAGAAAACCTACTTGTATTTGATCTTTCCTTGATTGCCTCCTCCCATATTTGTTCTTTTATGCTTGTATAATTACTATTCTAATTTACTGCTGCCCTTAATCCAGAATTGTGCCTTGCAGAAGCCCATTTGGTTCTTTATTTTTTTAATCATTGTTAGAAGATTTTATCTACCATTATCATTACTGTGTTTTGGAGACAGAATTGATTGAATTTATTTTCAAAACATTACTTAGCCCAGAGTTCTAATAATTTCTGGGTTAGCTACGTGGTTTTGTGTGACCTTCGATGTTCTACCTGCTCTGAGACTCTTCCCTCTTCCTTTTCCCAAGGAACCTGTGGTGATCATATTTAAACACATATATATGTGTGTGTGTATATATATAAATGTATTTCAACTGCAGATGTTGAGTATTTTCCTTCAAGGCAGTGTCTCAGTGTGGTGCTAAAGAATGGTGAGAGAAGGATGATGGAGACCCAGGATGAGACATCAAGGCAGACAGCTCTAATTTTTATCCCATCACAAGTGTAGAAAATCAAGGTGATATTCACATTATTCTGGTTAAATTTTACCCTCAATTTCTGTGTTGAGTCCTGCTGTTCTTTCCAGCATGGTCCATTTCTTGCTGTTTGTTCAAAACAGTTGTGTAATGTTGCTATCCATGGTTAGCAATTTGCTGCTTTTCATCCAAGGTAGCTTGGATGTCAGTGCTGGTAGAAGTAATCATTTATTTTTAGATTCTAAATCCTTTGGGAATGCACAAAGCACTGTAGACATAGAAGATAATAATTTGTCTCCAAAGGTTCCTTATTTTTTATTAATGTTTTGATTTCGTATTCTCTCTGTCTGGTATCCCTGCCTCCCTGAATATGTATTACCAGGGTAATTGATAGTGTGGCTCCTGAGGAACTCTCTTAACTGCTGATTAGAGCTGTGACACTGCTCCATTGGAAGCAGCTTTGAGCCTACTCATCACAGGGCTGAGTCAGTCCTCACCAGTGCATTATTTACAATCCGGGTTCAGGCAGCTTCAAACAAGTCCTCCTTGTGTTTGAGGAAGATTTCTTCTGATCTCAGTAAATTTCTGCCACATCCTGAATCATCTTCCAGATAATGTCACCTGTTTGCATTTGTTTATCTTCCAGAGATAAACCCTGAAGTTTTGCACAGGATTCCACGTTCTCTGTGGGTTTGGCTCTGCACAGGATGGACCCAAGGCCTGGCACTGAGCAATGTCACAGATTTCCCTCCCTTTTCCACTCCTGCTGGACTCAGGCTCGTGTTGTCTGCAGGCTATTGTGTGCTGCCTCCTTGCTCAGGGTATTATGTAACAGATTCTTATATTTAGAGCTCGTCCCTCTTCTGAAGAGATCACAGGTTTGATAATAAGCTTAAGGGAAAAGTTGGCAATCTTCTCTGTGGAGGGGGAGAGGGAAAGCAGAGCTGTTGGGTAATTCTTTCATGAGCTGCACTGGTTTGAGGCAGAGTTGTCACCTCTGAAATGGGTGATTTGAAGGTGTTAATCTCAGAAAATCAAATGCAATAAATAAGACTTAAAGACAAGACTCATTATGCTGCATAAACAAAGTCCCAAATTTTGGTGAATAGGCAGGATTTGTGTGGGAGAATTTGTGTAGTGTCTGAAGTCCATGGTAGAGAACCAAGGTCCATAATCTGGTGAGATTTGTAATGTCACAGCTATAAAAGGTGACTGATCTTTTTTTTCCAGTTGACCTTATAACAGTGATTGGGAAATGTGCACAGATTTGGTTTTAAATGGGGCTGGGAATAATTTTAAGACAAGTCTCCCAATTTTTAAAAAATAATTCCCTGTGCCTCCCAGGACAAGAGAGAGGCCACAGCACTGCAGAGTTGTTTGAAATCCCCAGCTTGTTGGGAATCAACTCCTAGAGCCTTTGTGAGCAAAAAGAGCTAAATTTAGCTGTGTACTGCAGGCAGGCTCTGTGTTCCATGGGCTCAGGACCTGCCTGGCCCCATGGAAAGCCACATTCCTCAGCTTTGGACCTCCTGGAATCTTCCCCACCTCGGTAACCTCAGAGTGGGGATCCTCAATAAACCTTGGAGAGGAGGGAGGCTGAGCCAGAAACGGGGAGTAGGGAAGCACAGAGATCCTGTCACTGGAGCCTGCCCCTGCCTGGGATGCTGTGCCTCATTCCTACAGCCTGACCTGTCATGGAACCACTTCCAGAGCCTGCCATTCCCTGGGATGCTGTGCCTCGTTCCTACAGCCTGACCTGTCATGGAACCACTTCCAGAGCCTGCCATTCCCTGGGATGCTGTGCCTCATTCCTACAGCCTGACCTGTCATGGAACCACTTCCAGAGCCTGCCATTCCCTGGGATGCTGTGCCTCATTCCTACAGCCTGACCTGTCATGGAACCACTTCCAGAGGCCTTAAGAACCTGACATCACCTCCAAGTGTTATTCCTCATCCATTTCATCAGTAGTTGGTAGGAGAAACTCTGGTTGGATTTTCTTTTGTTATATTTTAATTCTTTTTACTCCTTAGAGATGCTACAATTTGCAGCATTTCCTGCTGTAAATAGATCCATATAGAAAGTGCAAGGTGAGCTATAAAAGGAAAACTGTTTGGTTGAAGCTTATGTTGCTACAACTACTCCCCCAGTTCTTCTCCCTGCAGCATCTGAGTGTAAATCTCTCCTTGGTGTTTGTGGGCACAGTTGTCCTTGTGAATCTGTTGTACAGTGCATTTCCCACTGGTGCAGCCCCCTGTGATGTCAGCACAAGGTGGGAAGGTCAGATATTCCCACAAATTCCCACCCAGACATTGCCCAGCAGAGGCACATTATCCCAGAGCCCATCAGGACAGATATTGGAGTGCATCTTTTAAGCTACAAAGAGCATTAAACTCAACATCTGTGGGTAACATAATTTGTCAAGTTAATGTCAAGATAATCTCTGTCCCTGTTGTTTTTTGTGTATTTAATGTTTCATGATGTGGCCACCTAAAAAGGAGTGGCAGGGGCTGGGATTGCCATGCTCCAGTCTGGAATGTGGAGTTGGATTTGCCACTGTAAAATGTCCCTTTGCATTTTTCCAGCTGAATGGAAGGGGGATTATGGGCAAAGCAAGAAGAGAAACATTTAAATTCAACACTATTTCAAATAATTTCCTGGAAGATTTAGATCCATGCTAAATGATATGTAAATAAGTAAGTTCTGCTTATTTATAATAATGTAGGATTAATCCTAAGTAGCCATTTAACATGTCCAGTGAAATCAAGCTTTGTGCCAGTGCTGTATTTGGGAGAGTCTCTCACCTGCTTTTCGTGACTGTGATTATTGAAGATGGATGGCTGGAGGTTTGGCTGCTGCCTCTTTAGGAAATCTTTTAAACCAGGATTGGAAACAGAATGTTTTACAGCCTGGTGAAAAACATGTAAAGGCTGCCATTGTGTCGTTCAGGCCAGAACCACCCAAAGCCCCAATGTATTTTATCTGCTGTTCTCTTCCTCAAAACTATAAATAATTCAGATCTGTTGGCTTAACTACTACTGGCAACTGTTATTTATTAAGAATGACTGAAATAACTATGGGGCTCAGTAGAACAGAATGCATTAGGGACTTTAATGTGAAACAGAATAGCTAAAACATTTTGATTATCCTTTAAAGAAAAAGTCTAAACCCCTAAACCTGCCATTATCCTTTGCAATTCTGCCAAGGACAAGTGACAGTGGGAATTAGGATGGGATCTTTCTGAGTAACTAAAGGGTTTTTTCTTTAAAAGTGCACTCACCCCAATCATGGAACCCCTTTTATCCCTCCAGCATCTTGTTCCGTGGCATCAATGTCAGTAATTGTGAATCTGAGGTTCCAATAACATCCTTTATGTGCCCCACTGTGGAATCTTTGAATCTGCTGGTAGTTACATGAATGCCTGTAAAATTATTTTTAAAGGTACTGCATTGTTCATTCATGTTTGCTTTAATTTGGTTCTCTTGCATGTCCTGCACAAGAGCAGCAGCATTTTCTGGGAATCAGTGCACGGGAATTGCTGTTCTCTTGCTCCATCCCCACTTTAGGCTTAATTAATAATATCTGGCACTTCATCATTGGCTTTGAAATTGCTTTCCAGAGGTCAATAGCATTGTCCCTATTTTGCAGAGACAAAATTCCATGCTGGGAAGGGCTGACATGAGGCAGAGCGTTGGTACAGCACAAACACAGCGTGTTCCTGCACAGAATTACATCCCGAGATGTGTCACTGCACAGCACCAGAGTGCTTTTGCAAGGCAACTGATTATAAATGGGGCATTTGGAATAAATTTTTTATCACCAAAAAGAGTTGACATCCAGGACTTGGATGAGTAATTATCTAATCTTACATCCAGCATAAACACCCAAGCCATTTGTGTGATGAAATGCATTTCACAGGAGTGAGAAGGCAGCGAGGGAACATTGGCTGCTGACTCAGTGGCCATAAATCTTCTGGGGTGTGTTTTGCCTTATATTTGATATTTGTTTAATGGGTTGAAAGAAGTTAAGTGATCAAATGTCATTTGGAAATCCTGGCCTGTAGCTCTTATTTTTTCTCAGTTACATGAAGACAAATGTTACAACAGGAGCAGGGAGATTTGGGGGCTGGCTCTGTGGGGTGTTACTGAGAGCTGGGTGTTTGAACAGGCACCATCTTCACCCTTTTTTAAAAAGTCATTTTACATTTGTTAGCCTTAATGATGATCTGCAGGAAAGAGCAGTGGATGTGTTGCTGTGGAGCATTTTATTTAATTTATTTGAAATTAAGTTATTAGCTATAGCAGCAAAATGCATTTTTCTTTTTGACAGAGGACTTGGGTGTGTTAATCTGATCTCTGATGAAACAGTGGCTCTGCATTGGGGGATTCTTATTTAACTTGTATTTCTGGACACATCAGATCTGTATGGAATATCCCTTCCTCTTAAGGGAAGTGTCGGTGGAAGTTTATTTATAACTGAGAGAAAAAATTAGGGCATGAATCAGTGGTAAGTAAATGATGTGCCTGAACTCTTCTGCAAGTTTGCTGCAACATGAACTTTTCTAGAGACTGTCATTAATATTTTATAGCAAGGAGAGAAATCATCAAAAACTCCAGCTAGGACATAAAATATCTGAAAAAACAAGAATATATATAAGTACCTTCAGAGTGAGCCTGGACACTCTCATTGATTTTAGACAGCATCTCATTCTGGCTTGACAAAATGCAGAATTCATAAATTAAATCTGATGTATACAGTGTACACTTTTATGCTGATGTTGGCACACTTTCAGATGTAAAATTAAATTACTTTTTCCAATAAGGCAGCATAGATTGAAGCATGGAATCCTTTCTTTGCTAATGGAACCAGGAGAAAGATATTGAATTATGCTGACTTTCGAAGTGACTGAGCACCAAAGAGAGAAAGATCAATGACATTTTTAATGTCCTGTGGAGCTTTTAAACAGGCCTCACTCTGGCAGGGAAACTCAGTGTGAGGTAACTGCTGTTGACATTGGGTTTCCAGTGAAGAAATTCACTTCTCCAGGGAAGCAGCACCTGGCACTGATGTGGTTTTGTCCCCATTCCATTCCCAGCGGTGCCAAGTGGGCACTGAGTGGGTTTTGGAGGACTCTGGACACGCTCACACCCTGAGCAGAGAATGTGCTGTGTAAACATGCAGGATAATCCTTGTAAAACAACAACAAAATCCAGAAGGATCTTTCCTCTCAGTATAAATCCCTGAAAGTCGCATGAGTGGGTAATACCAATAAATTACCTTTATTTTGATGAATTAATGATAGGGTAAACACAGATTTAGTTTCACTGTCTGTTTGCATTTGTAAAGCTGAATACTAAGGATCTAAGCTGCACAATCAATGCCCATCAAATAAGTGGCTTGCTGGGGTTTTTTATATATTATAATATTATTTTTATAATTTTGTAAAGGGCATTTCATAGCAGCAATTAAAATTTTATTAGAAAACTACCCTCAGAATCTTGCTCCTCAGAAAATATGCTGATTTAGATGGTGGAGAGTCTATATAGATACATCCTCAGCATCTTGCTGTTATACCAAAGGTTCATGGATTGTGGTCCATTTTTCTCTGCATTCCTTTGAAGTCCAGGTTTCCTTTTCTGGTAATAACAGATGGATACAATCTGGCTGTGAAGTGCTGGGATATGATTTTCAACAGCAAACTTTGTATCTTCAGCTCTTTGCTGTAATGAAGAAAACCATCCCATAGTCACTTCTGGGAATTCAATTTCTTGCAGTCATTTGGCTTCCAGCTCCTGGCAGAGCCATGCTGGGTTTTTAGGGGTTGTTGGTGCTACAGGAGGTGATTTTTGATGTTTTTAAAGCAGCCATGGCATCAGCCTCAGAGATTGGAATATGAGTAACCTCAGAACTGCCATGCTGTGAGGATGAGTGAGAGAAATAATAGAATTTGGTTTCAAAGCTAATACCCAGGCAATTTATCCAGCCAGGAGCTCAGGAAAGGCTGGTTTGTGTGGTTTGGATTGTTCACAGTTCATCCCTGCAGTGTCAATGGTGTTTTATTGACAGTCATTAAATCACAAATGCTTATGAGTGGTTTGTGGGCAGCAAGCATTTGTATTTTAGATACATGCTGCCCTTCATGACATTGTACCTCATCAGAGAGACAAAGGTGACCTTTTTATTTTGTCTTGCTCACATTTTGGTGGGTTTATGTGCTGTCATGTGCACTTCACCCTCTGGAGAAGGGAATGCTACCCAGCAGGAGGTGCATTAGAACCAACAGTGTGTTAAAAGCCAAGAGATTCCCCCAGTGAAGCATCTTAGTCCAGCTGTGGCAGAGGTTTTCTGATGAGCAGTGCACCTCTGGTTTGGTTATTTTTTAACATCCACTTAAGACAGACTTAACTACAGAAACATATCTATATAAAATTGGTCTAGAAAATGTCAGTGAGCAGAATGCAGAAGGTTAAATATTTGGTAAATGCAGTGTCTGCACAGACATGGGCATGATAAATGTATCTCAAACAGTGTCTTTTTTCTGCAATGCTTGTGTATTATATTTCTGTTGCTTACAACTGTCAGCACAAGGACAGGATCGCTGGGGATGTGAGCAGGCAGCTGTCTCTGGGAAGCCTATAGATAGCAGCTTCCTTGGGTAGCACGTTTGCAGCTCCTTCAAACAGATTTATCAAGCATCTTTACTGTCTCACCACTGCCAGCTCAAATGACTTCTCAAGGAGCTTTGGTTATGCAAGCTTTTAAAAGGTGCATTGTTTTTTCTATTTGTTTCTTTTTGTGTGTGTGTGTGTGTGTGTGCCAGGTTTTTTTTTAGTAACTCACTGCAGCAGATAAAATCTAGTGCAGGGTTTCACCATGTGTTAGGGGAAAAAAAAATAATACTCCATTTGTCCACCGTGACCAGGCTTTAAATAAGCATCAAAACTTCCAGCAGCTGTGCAGAGCAGCAGAACAGCACAGGTCAGAGAGTTGCTCTGGGAGTGAGGAGAACCTGCAGAGAAGGGAGCTGGAAATAGCATCTGCTTGGCAGAACCAGAGGATACATCCATAATCATTTTGGAGCCTTGGAATGCTTCACAGAATATTCCCCTCTGAGTCCTGGGTGACCTGGAGGAGTTTGGAGGCAAACAGGAGCCCCCTCAGCTGCCTCCAAGTCCCTCTGGATGGCCATGGAAACAGGAGGTGGAGGAAGGGAGGGCTGGGGAAACAGCCAAAGGAGCTTCCTAAGGAATTTCTCTGCTCGTTACAGCATGAGAACTTTCAATAATAAAGATTTCAAAGGCCTCTTCAAAGAGCTTCCAGGCTGTATCCAAAGCTCCATCTGGAAGAAGTCTCATGAGACTTTGGGATGTTTTGTAAATACAGGCAGGGGACAATCAAGATTTTTCTTAAACCGAATCTAACAAAAGTTGCTTTCTAACAAGAGCTTGCAACAGGCCACATGAGCAGGAGTGTTTCCCAAACTGCATCCCTGTGGAATGTCTTTTGGAAAGGGTGCCGTTAACTTGTCATCCCTACAAAGTCTTTTACTAACACAGTAAATTACAGGCCCTTGGGGAATGTCATACTTGGTTCTTTTCAGGTCACGTTCTTGGTCTTGGATGGCTGTGTGAAACCAAATATGCTGCTTTATCCTGTTTGCCTGTGGATTTGTTTTGTGTTCAGCAGATTGAATAGCATTTCTATTTCAATCATTCCTCATTCTAACTAAAACAATTGCTGTCCTGTGGTGTCAGGGGATTCCTGAGGTAACAGGAACACTGTATATTTTGTGATTTACTGTCCATTTTGCCCCCTGAAAGCCCCAGTTCGTTTTGGTCCATTTTCCCTGCTTTGTTTGGGTTAGTGATGCCTCATCAGCTACCCCAGAGCATGACAGGCTTTGGGATTTTCAGCACTGGTGGCCCTCGTTGTGGATTTTAGGCAGGGGCTGCAACATCATTTTCCCATCAGCAGTGCTAATGCTTCAGAACTACACATTTTAAGAACTTGAGGTCTCTCTTTGCTGGTTTTCCCCTCTCCTGCAGCTGTTGATGACACTGTGAGTTCTCCAGAGCTGTTGTTTGCCTGCGTGTTCCACTTAGCACTTCTGGCAGTGTCTGAGAAAAGAGTGAGAAAAAGCTAGGAAGGCTATCAAAAGTATGAAAATATAAATCTTCTATAGATTGAAAATATCTCCCACTTTCATCTTGGTATTTTTTCCCTTCAGTTGGGCTCTTATCAAGAAATTCCAGAATACGTCACAAACAGATTTACGCCTTCTACAGCCTTCCTCCTCCTCCTCCTCCTCTCCCCGAGGGAATGACATTCTCATCCCTTGTTTGCAGATGAGGAATGAAGGTCTGAGTGGTGAAGTGACTCGTCCAAGGTCAGCTGCTGAGTTAGTGGCACAGCTATGAATAGACAAAGGCATTCAGCTCTCAGCTCTCTGCTAAACAAAACCGTGCCCTCCCAGTTTCAAACTTCATGACTATTTGAGCATCTAGAATGTGGCAGAAGAATTTATTTTCAGCAGCCAGCAGGCAATCCCAGGGTGGAAGCTCCTCCCTGTCCCCATGGATCCTGGTGATACTTTTTGGGTTTTGTGAGGAGAGGGGAGAACTGTCCTCCTTGGATTGCTGTTTTGTGGGATGCTGCAGCTGCTCACCTGAGTGCTCACTTTGGTAATGGAAACAGAGAACCAGAGGTGACTCTTCATTTGTCTTGGTGTAGCAGTAATGAAGTGTCCTTAGAGCAGTTTGCCTTCAACAGCTATTTTAAACCTCCAGTGCAATCTGTTCCTTGAAGGGAAAAAGTAATTCAACTAAAAGTGCTCTGAGGAGCCAAGTGAGAGAAGTAAATGTTGAGTGGTGCTAATCAGGAAGAGGAAGTCATCTGTCTGCGTGTGGTCACTTCCCTGCTCACATGGCACGGCCCTGGAAGAGCCACATAAGGAGCTTTGTGATCAACAAATGTCAAGGGCAATTAATTCTCCAGCCAGCAGCTGTTATTATTAGGACAAAGAGAGGCCAGACATAGAAGGAAAGCCTTCAGCTGATTTATTTTCTCTGCCTTTCCCCTTGAAATTGATCAGTTGCTTAAACCCCCGTGGTGAACTCCCTTGTAATAAGAATTTAAAATTTGCCATCTCGGTTTTTTGGGGTTTTTTTTTTCGGTAGGGGAGTTTGTATTAGATTTAGAGCACAGAGGAATAGCTCAGGGAAGGCGTTTAGAAAGTCCTCCCCACTTAAATGCTATCAGGATGGAGAGGAGTTGTGTGTTAAGCTGGTAACATAATAATATGTGGGCTGAGTTAAACCCACCTCAGACTGGTTTTCTCAAACTTAATTGATGGAAACAGAGCACTTTTAGGCTTGATTTAATACCTTCCTAGAGTTATTCCGGGATTGCTGCAATGCAACTGTGGGTGTTCTAAACACACCTACGCTGCCAGAGAATCAGGAAGGATGTACTTAAAATCCTCTAATTTATCTAATAACATCTTTAGCGGCTTTTTGTGTAGGTTCAGCATTGTAATGGAAATGCACTCTTTGGCTGGATAAAGAGCTGCTGTGTGGAACTGCTGGCTCTGGCTGTGAGGACGCGTGAACAGCACATGGAGCTGGTGGGGAAAATGCTCTGACCTGCTACACCCCCTGTAAATGCACCTTTCCGTTGTGTCATCGGTCACTGCAGCTAAAATAATATCTCAAATTTCAGATACAAGTGTTCACAGCTCTAGGTGTCCAGAGACATTGCTGTCCCCCTGCCCAGGCCCAGGCAGAGCAGAGGTTCCTCATGATAGGGATATTTTTTCTCTGCTGTTTAGATCCTGAGTCTCTATTTTAGGCACTGTTGGTGCCCCAGTTCTTAACCACGTTCCCTCTTTGCCCAGTGGATGTTGCTGAGGGGTTGTTTGGAAGTGACACAAAACAAGTTTGGTTTTTCTAAAGAGTTTCAGCACTGAGCTGCTCAGGGGAAGTCTTGGACTGGAAACAAGCTCAGATTCCTGCGGGTGCCCTGCTGGTAACTGCTGGCATAATTATTCTATCCTGGGCATTGCAATTTCTCTCTTTTTGGAGGGAATCTCATGTAACATGAGCAGAACCAGCATCACTGCATGAAAAACCTGCTCTTTTGGAACTAAATAAAGACAGAAAAGACAAGACAGAGAATCAGCTCCTCCACATGCCAGAAGCAAGGGATGTCCCAGAGTGTTTTCCCCTGGCTGGTCGCTCCTACACTGGAATTGCTGGATGTAAATAGGATCAGAGTTCTGAGCTGTGCTGGGAAGAGTCGGCCCTAAGGCAGCTGATTTCTGCAAGCAGTGGAGCTTCCTTCCAGCTGCTGAGGTGAATTCCAGGGAAAACCTCAGGATGGGGCCCTAACCAGGTGCCACTGGCTCTCTGTGTGGCTTCAAGGGCCAGAGCTTGTCTCATGACAATGTTGGCCAAAGCTAATCTTACCCTTCCATCATTAATTGTTATGTTAAACAGAAGGAATAGGTTAGGGAATGTTTGGGTTCATTGCCTGTTCCCTGGATTTCTGACATGGAATTCTGTGGTTGATGGACAGTTTCTGGACTGAAAATGGCTCCGTGTCTCTCTGTGACCCTGTGGCAGTTGAATGTCTTGGGAAAGACATTGTTACCCCAATAATATCTGTGGAAACTGGAAGTTTCAGGCTGTGTCAGCAGGAGACACCTGGAGAAGTTCAGGCTGACCAATGGGAAATGCAAAGTCATACATAAATTAAGAGGTATTGAATTCCTCTTGAATGAGAGAATGTACATTAAAGTGGCCTTGGCTTGCAATAGATTAATTAACCTTGGGGGATACCAGGTTTAATTAAACTATAGTGAGTTAAAGCCACTTTGCTCTGGATAGAAATCATTCCTGAGGGAGCTTTTTAACCTTATGCACAACAGCTCCCTATGGGTTAAACTTGATTTTCAGTGCCCCTTGGAGAGGCTTTGGACACTTTGAAATCTGACAGATTCTGGAATCCTGACTCCAATTCTTAGGAGAAGCTGGACTTCTGTTAAAAGTGTATCATACATATGTAAAAAATGTACAGTCATGTGACAGACTCTGGAGGGTTCAGGTGTAGATTTGAAAAGAATTTAAATAGAGGTTATGAACTGAAACATTAAAACTTAAGAAACAGGGAACACAGGAGTGAAAGAGGGCACCTAAAATCCATCAGGGAGTTTGAGGTCTTGCTGCAGGGTTGTGGTGCTGTCTGGCAAAGAAGAACCTTGGTGAAAAAATACCTTTATGTTACCTTGCTGAATCACACTAAAACATCTTTTTGTGGGTTTCTCTTTTTCTTTTCCAGTAATTGCCCTTCATTCCTGGCCTCTGCATTAGCCAGAGCAACTTCAGATGAAGTCCTGCAGAGCGACCTCTCGGTGCATTTCCTGCCCAAGCACGTGGACAACGCCGATGGCATCATCCGTAAGTGCCACCAAAGGAACCTGGACAGGATTTCTGGTACAGGAACATCCCATATCGATGTCAAAAGGTTAATGGAGAGCTCTCCACCACTCCTGATAGAGCTGGAGGTCTAATTTCTCAGTCAAAGCTTTCTCAGCTTTGGAATCACTCTTTTAAGTGCAGATTCATGGCTGTATTTGATGGCCCTGAATCTCTCTCTCAGCACTTTATACAATGTGGTTCTGCTGGCAAGTGCCAGTTGTCCTCCCTCATCCTTGGAGCAAAGTCAAATATATGTGGGAAGAGATAATTTAATTCTGAATTATTTCAGTCAGTGTGGTTTTTACTATGGCTTGTAAGTTTTTTATGTGGTTTTAGGAAAAGGTAGTATAAAGAGATTTCATGATTAAAAGGAAGAAAATTCCTTTTCCTCATTTATCTGTGCTGGCTGACAAGATTTTTGCAGCATCCAGCTCAAGGTCATGCACCCTAAATCATTTCAGATGGCCTAAATAACCTTGAAAATTGGCTGGGTTGTTCATTACAACAAAGACCAAAGTTTCTCACATGTGTTTACAGGAATTTTGTCATTTGATCTTGAAAATACAGTCCCCAAACTACTTTGTCCATTCCTTCCTTTTTTGATTAAAAAAAAACCCTGTAAATTATTCTGGGGATAAGGAGGATCTATAAATCTGCTCTTCAAAAAGAAAGATGCTGCTGTGTTCCCCAGAGGCCCTTGGAAATCTGAGAAACAGAAAAACATGCTCTAGGTTCCCTTTCTGTAGGTATTGCTGCCTCCTCCTGCTGAGCAGGTAAATGGAATAAATTTGTCATTGTTCTGGCTGAGCAGCCTTCATTAATTTCAAATTGAGATCTCTGAAACTTGCATAAATATTTGACAGTCTCCAAGGAAATGTTGACTAAGCCTCCATACAGAATATCTACAGAATTCAACAAAAAAAGGGAAAAAAGAAAGGAAAAAACCCGCAGCAAAACCCTCACACCTACAGAAATTGCCATTTAGATATATCTAAGTCTGTAAGATCTAGATTAAGATGGGAACAGACTGGAGCAGGCACTAAGCATAGGGCTCCAGATGCAGTTTGTTGAGGTGAATTGTCATAATCAGGGTACTTTGAAATAAAATATCCCTTTGCTGATGCAATGTGAAGTGTTAAATTGTGAGGGTTTAGGGGGAGAGGAAGAGAGAGAACATCTTCTGGCCTGTAGTAAAGCAACAGTTTCATACAAACCCTGCAATTTCAAATAATCTAAGTGGTAATTTTCCAAAACAGAACATCAGCTCAAGTGTCATAGAATGACAGAGTCACAGAATGGTTTGGGACATTAAAGATCAAGTCCCACCCTCTGCCATGGGCAGGGACACCTTCCAGTATCCCAGGCTGCTCCAGACACTTCCAGGGATCCAGGGGCAGCCAGAGCTGCTCTGGGCATCCTGTGCTCCATCAGTGCAAAACAAAAACAAAACAAACCACCCAAACAAAACTGGGGGGAGCAGCAGCTCCATCCTAGAGAACCTTCCCAGGGGAGTCCCTTGAGAGGAGATCTGCCCTCAGTGGTAGCATGCAGGGAGAATTTCATGCTTTGGAAGAAAACAGAGGAAAGTGTGGCAGGTGGTGAAAATGGGATTTCTACATCTTGAAGTTTGATGCTCAGAGTTCACTGTGCTCTGATGCTGTTTGAGCTGCTGCAGAATGTGAAACCAAGCTGAATTGAGCTGGCTGGCTTTAATATCCAGTTCTGTGTCAGGTTTTTTTATGAACCCAGAAAGATTTTTACTCTGTGTGTGTAATACAAGGAGACATTTACCTGATTTGCCTCAAGTTTGAATTTGCTGGAAGATAAAAAAAAAAAAAAGCTATTTCAAATTTCCTTAGTGGCACATTTCACTCTGAGAATTGCAATGTGACAAATCATGTCCTGTACTTAGGAGGGGTAAAAGCAGTTCTTGGTGTGCTGGTGGAAAGGAGATGAGAAGCTCCATGACAGAAGAATGCAAATCTTAGAAGAAGGAGAACTATCTGGGGTCCACAAATGTAGGATTGCAAGAATCTGTTATATTTGAGGTGACCATGTATCTTTGAATATCTGAGTCACAGACCATGACTTTTCTATTCCAGCTGCACTGGAGAGGAGCAAGAGATTTTCCATGAGAACTGAATAATGTTGGATTTCTTTTTGGAAAGGTCAGGTTAAGGACATTTAGGTTTGGGGTTTATTTGTGGAGGAAGAGAATCACATGGAAATTTGCCATTGTTAAGGAACCACCAAAGAGGATGGATAGCAGGACCATGTGACCTAGTGGTGGTATCACATATCCAGGAGATGTCACAAAGCAAATCATAATGTCCCATTACCCAGTTGTTCCAGGTTCTAGGAGATGGGCCCTAGAGATCTCCAAAGACATCTAGAGTTCCTGGATCAAGGAAAGCCTTAGTTGTTGGTTCTGACCCTTGTTGTCACACTGTCCATGTTTTCAACACAGCTCACAAAATATGGCACTACAGAGCAGGATCTGATTCCTGGTATTGTTTTCATCCTGGTTCTGCCCTGCCATCTTTGGGAACAACAATGCCTGAGCTGGATTTCCCACTCACTGTGGTGCAGCTCAGCATTACTTCCAACCTTGGGGATTTGGGAGCAGCAGGAGGGAAATGAAATCCTCCATGACACAACTGCAGTGACAGCTGAGTCAGCTCTGGCTCAGCACGGCAACATTAACAATTGATGAGTAATTTCCAGCTGTGAGGGGGTGGTTTTTATTGTGGTATTTTATTATTCTCCTGTTTTAACCTCACGAGCAGTTACTGATGATGCTGACACCACGCAGGGTCCCCTGGGAAGGGTGTTAGGATCTCAGCAGGGCCACTGGGTTCACTGCCATCCTCCTGCAGAGGTGCCACAGCCACATGACTCTGACATGTGCCCACTGGGGAGAAATGGGACAGCAAAATCTGTGGGCTTTCCTTGGGAAGTAGAACTTGGACACATCAGGCTGGATGAGTTCCCTCTTTAATCTCTGCCCACAGAGATTTCTGGTGGCACCAGGGAGAGCAGTACAGATGGGGTGAGGACCCCCCACACCGTGGCAGTGGTGGGATGACCCAGTGGTTTGGTTTTCACCCCTTGGTTTTAAAGCTGTGTGATCAAGGAGCCAAGACTCCTCTTAGTTGTTTATCCAGTGTATTCCCATCTCAATGCCTCTTGATTGAACCAACTCATAATCAACAGAGCTGGGACAGTGTCTTGTTCCTAAGGGCCTTGGCCCCCTGGTCACTGTAGACAGAAATGAGTAACTGCTGCTTTTAGGCTCTTCACAGAATTCCTGTGAACCCAGAGATGCTGTAACTCTCCCCTCTCCTCCCTGCATGGGAGCCCCTCCTCCTCCAGGAGTGATTGGCACCCCTGGATTGCTGCTGTTTAGCTTTGAAGATCCCTGGCTTTGGTGAGCGATCATGAACAAAGAGATTTGGATGTGTTCAGCTCTGATGCTGACTTCCTGTTTTCCTCTCCTGGATTTCAGAACAAATGTCAAGTGCCTGAGTTTTCATGTTTTAAAATGACAATTTCTCAGGAGTGACAGTTCAGCATTTTCTTGAATTTGAGGCCTTTGTGGTTTTCTCATTTGCTCATGCAGATTTCTCTGACACACTATTGTCAGGAATATGGGAATAATAGGAAATCTGGAAATAGCTAAGAAGGCACCTGTGCACTGCTGAGAGTGCACAAAACATCTTAAAATGACTCTACTAATTTCTGCAGATTATTTCCACTGTCTTGCCTCAGCTCTGCAGTGAAATGGTGTTTAGAATAGAGAATTTGTTCCAAACCCAGTGTGTCATTGTTATGGAGGGTGGGTTTTGTAGGTGACACCCTGTGCCATGACAAAGTCCCACGTGTCATGGCACAGGGTGTCAGGCCACGTGAGGGATCCAATGCTTTTAATGCCTTTCATTTTCTCTGCTGCTGCAAATGAGTTCCCCAAAGGCACAGGGAAATGTTTAAGTTAAAAAGACAAACAAACAATGAGCTGCTTACTGATGAATGCTGATTATGGTGAGTTTGGCTTCCTCTTTTCATGCATCAGAGCCCAGAATTTCCCTGCTGACATCAACTGCTTGACTAAAACGGTTTTGTTTCATCTTTTTAATGTCTGCAAGGGAGAAAACTCTGACTTTATAACACTCTCAAGGCTTTCTTTTGTGGTTTGTATCTTCCCCAGAGATCGAGACAGTGAAGTTGGCCCGTTTAGTTTACAGCAAACTGCACGAGATCTGCAGCAATTGGGTGAAAGATTTCCCTCTGCAGCCCAAGCCCCACCGCTACTACGAGACCTCCATCCACGCCATCAAGAACATGCGCAGGAAGATGGAGGACAAGCACGTCTGCATCCCTGACTTCAACATGCTCTTCAACCTCGAGGTGAGCACAGAGCACGTGGGACTCACAGATCCAATGATCAGTGGTTTCCTTTCTGGGAAACCAGGCAGTTTTGCACTGAGGAAGTGCAAGGTGATGGACCTGAGGAGGGTTGGCAGCTGGTGGTCACCTCACAGTTCATCTCTGAAGCCACTTGGCAGCTGGGGGTGGGTCTGCTCTGCTTTTCAGCCCTTCCTCCTGGCAGGAAGAAGCCAAAAGCACAAATAAGGAAAGAAAGTAAAAAAAAAAACCAAACCAAACACAAAACTTACAGCTCTATGGGGAGCAGCTCACACACAGTTCTAGCAACGAGAGTAGTTTGGTGGAACTGGGGCCTGTCTTCCTTTCTGTTAATCTCTTGATGTGGCCATTGGTCAGACACTCATTCTTGCTCTCCCTTGAGACATAAAACTGGACACTGAGGAATGGAAAGTATAAGGAAGTGGCAAGAATTCTACCTTAAGGATCAAATTACTGCATAATTGCTTCTTTATTACACCCTGTCACTTTAATAACCATCTTCTGCCCCATCTACATTCTTACCTTTAAATGATATTAATGCAAACAGAGGCAGATGTTTCCTTTGCCTGTCAATTGTCAGCTTTCTTATTCCAATTTGTGTTGGAGCCCATTACCTAAAAATTACAATGTGCAAATATTCCAGTCACTGAGCTGGCTGTCAAGGTTGAATTGGCTCTGTCAGTGGGTTGGTGTTGTGTGTGTGAATAGGCACAGGAGTTTCTGTCTCTTGGTACCACGTTGTTTCTCTGAACAGAGAAGGGGAAGCTGAGAAAACTGCCTTGAGGATGAGTGATTTTGCTGTATTTGATTTGTGAATGTAATCACAATTTTCTGATGAGAGAGCACATGCAGTTTTTTTAAAACACAGGCATCTAAGATGATACATTTTAGATTTAAGAAAAAAGAGTGAAAGCAGAGGCTGGCTGGCTTCATATTTTAACTGTACTGGCATTTTATCTGTGGTGGATTCCAGTCATGATGTAGACTCCATGCAAACTGTATTGGATGTTCTTCTCCCTCTGTGGTTTTCACAGTCACAAAATCTCCTGCACAATTTGATGAGAATGGCACTTCCTATTCGAGTTGTGTGACTGAGCTGTAACAAATGGGACCTAAGGAGAACTGAGAGCACTACACAGGGGATTCTGGCAGGGCATCTCTTGCACTTTGCAGGTAGAATTCAACAATAAGGTGGAAATTTCCCATTGATGCAAGTGCAGGTGGTCAGGGTAGTTTGCTTTTCCAGTGGAGACTCTGTCTCTAATTGCAATTTAATGAGGACATCACAAATCCCAAGTTCAAAGGTTTAAGACAATCCAGTGAGCTGCTTGCAATTGCTTTCCCCTGAGTTTTTTCCTCCCTGTGTTTCCACTGGCAGGACCAAGAAGAACAAGCTTATTTTGCAGTGTTTGATGGTCATGGAGGAGTGGATGCTGCCATCTATGCCTCCATCCACCTGCACGTGAACATGGTCCACCAGGAGATGTTCCAGCACGACCCAGCCGAGGCTCTGTGCCGAGCCTTCCGTGTGACTGACGAGCGCTTTGTGCAGAAGGCAGCCAGGGAGGTGAGGGGCTCCCAAAGCATCAGCCTGTGTCAGAGGGGGGCTCCAAGCACAGCCCAGGCTCAGCACAGAGCTGTCCATGCACTGCTCCCCACTGGTGGCTTCCCATCCATAGCTTCACATCCCATAAAAATGTCAGCTCCTGCTTCTCACAGCATCCAGCTCCTCTTAAGGATGCTGCTGCCATTGCCACGCTCGCCTGCTGACCAGGCTCAGTCCTTGGGTTCAGTGACACACAGGTGTTCCTGTCAGTGGCAGGAGGCAGCCAGAGCAGTCCCAGCAGTGCCCAGCCAGGGATGTCACGGGGAAAATTCGTGTTCAGCCAGGTTGGCTCCGAGGGGCTGTTGGTGAGCAGTCGTAGGGAAAGCACTGCCTGTTCCTCCCTGGGAATAGGCTCTATGCTGCAGTTTCAACATGTTCTGTCCCTGAGTTAAGTAAGAAAATGCTTTGAAATGGAAATGTATTTTTTCCAGAGCCTGCGCTGTGGAACCACCGGGGTGGTGACTTTCATCCGAGGGAATATGCTGCACGTGGCTTGGCTTGGGGACTCCCAGGTCATGCTCGTGAGGAGAGGCCAAGCTGTGGAACTGATGAAACCCCACAAACCAGATCGAGAGGTGAGAATGGCCTGTCTAAACACCCCTGGGCAGTGACACCACAGGTACCAGCTTTGGGGGAGCGCTGCCATGCCAGGGAGCAGCAGTGCGTGTTCCACTTCCCTGGTTTGTTTGCATCTGAGTGCAAATCCTTTGTGTCATGGGGCCTGCTGTGTCTGTGAAAAACCAAGTACCTACAGGAGAGCTGAGTGTGTGGTGCAGCTCTGACTGCTCTGTCCAAACCTCTCTTGTGTTGCTGTTCAGGATGAGAAGAAGCGCATCGAGGCCCTGGGTGGCTGCGTGGTCTGGTTTGGAGCCTGGAGGGTGAACGGGAGCCTCTCTGTCTCCAGAGCTATTGGTGAGTGGGCTTCCATTCCTTTTTGAGACTTGCTTTGCTTTTTAACTATAAAATTTTAATTCTCTAGTCATCGAAATTTGAAATACAGCTGAAGATAGACCTATGAGCAATAACCTCAATTTTTCCCCCTACAGTCTGAGGGAATAATTCCCCCATAATTGCTTTAACTTGGGCTAAGAGTCATTGGCTCCACACTGAGTTAATAAAGGGCTGATGGAAGCTGTGGCTGCAAACCCACAGTTGTGTTTCTCTACTGTTTTTCCACAGGGGATGCTGAGCACAAGCCATACATCTGTGGGGACGCAGACTCTGCCTCCACAGTGCTGGATGGCTCTGAAGACTACCTCATTCTGGCCTGCGATGGCTTCTACGACACAGTCAACCCCGATGAGGCAGTCAAAGTGGTGGCTGACCATCTGAAGGAGAATAATGGTGACAGCAGCATGGTAGCACATAAATTGGTGGCATCTGCTCGGGATGCCGGCTCCAGCGACAACATCACCGTCATTGTGGTGTTTCTCAGGGACATGAACGCGGCGGTCGCGGTCAGCGAGGAGTCGGACTGGACAGAGAACTCTTTCCAAGGTGGGCAAGAAGACAATGGGGAAGACAAGGAGAACCATGGAGACTGCAAACGGCCGTGGCCCCAGCACCAGTGCTCAGCACCTGCAGATTTAGGCTATGAAGGACGAGTGGATTCCTTCACCGACAGAACTAGCTTAAGCATAGGCTCCAGCATGAACCCCTTGGATGATCAAGGCTATTTAGACCTGACAAAAACAGAAACTAGTACACCTCAGAGTGCCAAATGTCTGCCACCAGTCCAAGTGTTTAGTCCTGGCATACCAAAGAGTGCGGATTCGATCGGCAGCTCCCCGGTGAAGAGCGAGTCCCCGGAGCTCAGCGCGTCCTCGGGCTGCGGACAGAGCGGTCCCAGGGAGGAGGACACCCCTCTGAGCTCGGGTGCTGCAGGGCAGGGCATCTACAGGGTCAGGGGTTTATCCCCTGTCTTCTTTGGGCTGGAAGATGAACTGTTCAAATCCTTGGGAAAACGAGCTGCGTTCCCTCACTTCCGGCTCTGCAACGGGAAGAGGCGGCGAGGAGCCAGGCTCAAACCAAAGTTTCACACGCCGCTCTCGGCCCATGAGCCTTCCCAGGGAGAAGGATCCGGCCTGGCCTTCCCTGCCCGGGGCCGCAGGAGCAGGAGGGCGTTGGCCCGACCCTCCCCGTGGCAGAGGCTGCCCAGCCATGGCTCTTACAGCGAGTGTTTGGTGCGAAGACAAAGTCATTGTATACCAGAGCCACACCTTCATCAATGCTGTAAAATGTAACCACCCCCTCGTGTTCCCCTGTCAGACTCCCAAAGTAGACATTCCCAAAATAAAACTGGCATCATCAGAAAGTGAAAAAAAAAAGAGGTGGGCATTTCCGAACTGTACTCCAGTCCCCTGCCAAGCTCAACCCCTGTGTAAATAGGTCTAGGAATTAACCAATGTAGTTGTTTCAATCTCTAATAAAGTTTGGTGGTGGTGCCACCCCGAGCAATGCCGCAGCCGCCCGACCACCCGCACACACGAGTGTCCAGCCACATCCAGCAGGGAGAGCCCAGCAGCCGCTGCACGTGGACAGACAACGCCAGGGCACGGGCCTTAAACACGCAGAAGGTTGCACCTGCCTGAGAAATGTCTGTGGAGCAATACTCAAAGAACGATCTGGGTTAGAACTGCCAAATTTTTTTAGAGCGGGGGGAAGTTTCCTTAGAGTCGAGGTGTGGGGGTTTTTTGGTTTTTTTTGTTTTTCTTTTTGTGTTCTGCTTTCTGTTTATTCCAGGTGAGCGTTAAGATGAATTAGAAAATTGCATCCACTTTTGCAGGTAGACGACTAAAAGCCATACAGGGTTTACCAGGTACCTTAGGAATGGACACACTAAGCTCCTGCTGCTCTGGTCTCAGACTCCCATCGAGGTACAGACTCATAATTTACCTTTTTTTTTTCTCATGTAATATAAAATGCGGAGTATGAAGAAAACTATTCTTGCAGTTTAAAAAAAAAATTATTTCCTATGGCTGGAGGTGCAGTGTAGGAATTTCATATCTTTCTGGTGCTTTTAGTGGCATTTTTTCTCGTTTCTCAGTTTAGGAAATTGTTCTCAATGAGTTGAACATGATTGTGCTTAATGCTTTGAGCCAACCTCTTCCCACCTTAACTTCATCTCAGGTCTTAAGAGAACCCAACCCGTGGAGGTGTCCAGTCCCCACCTTCTGTCCCTGCACCCGTCCCAGCAGAGATCAGGAGCTGTTGGATGAGCTGTGTGGTTCTGGTGAGGATTCCCAGGTGGCAAAGGCAGCATTTCACATCCAATGGCAGCAGGAAGGATGCAGCACCAGGGCTGCCAAGGGGTGGGTTCGGGCTGTGTAGGGATGGATGCCGGAGCAATCCAAAGAGGGTGGAAAGGCCGAGGATGCAGCAGAGCAAGGGCTGCACCGGGGCTTCAGCGGCCAGGGTGGAATTCCCTGCCCGGGCAGGGTTCTGCTCCAGCTCCCCGGGGCCCAGCAGGGCCAGGGAGGAACTGAGCTGCCCTTCTTTGCATAAGCAGCGGCCACCAGCCCCTCCCCGCTCCCGAGGTGAGGTCACACCCTTAGGGGAGCCGCTAATTGGGACATAAATAAAGAGCAGATTCCCATCAGCTCCACTGAGTCCAGATCCTGTTACTACCCTTTGTCACAGCGATGCATTGGGAGGAGTATGAATAAAGTAAGTCTTCATAGGCACTTAGTGAACAATTCGTATCATTTTAGCAGTAACAATAGCAGTATTAGTGTTTAGCTAGAATTTGCAAAGTATTTTAATATTAAGTAGTCGAGAAAATTATTCAACACGACAAGATGGCGAGGCTTGAATTCTGCCAATTTCTGCTGCTTCTCTCTTTGATGCACTATTTTAAAAGCAATCTGATGAACAGCAAAAGGCTTTGTGAGCAACCAGGAGTTGGAGTGTGGCTTTAGATTCCTTTGATCTTTTTCAGACTTTGTTTTAATCTTACAGGATCATTGGCTCTTATCTGCCATCTTATTCTGCCTTAGCTGTTGTCAACGTTCTCTTTAGCTGCAGCTTCTGTTCCAAGTCAGATTTACCGAGGAAATTTGAGAAACCATGAAATGGTAAAATATGCAACTCTGGGGCATCTCTGTGGTGCCTTTGTTTTAAATTATTCACAGTAATAATGACTCATTGAAAGTCCATCTTTAGCTGACTGTCGTGTTCCGGAGAGAAAGGTGGTGTAAGTGCAATTCTTGATGTGAGTAAATTAGAATGCAAACCCGTCACGGATGATTAAAACTTCTTCCCAGTCTGCAGGAGCAGTTGAAGAGCACTGGACTGCATGTGTGCTGTTTTGGGAAGGATCTAGCTTTTTTAGGTGTGGATTCATAAATGGTAATTCTGCGACTCATCCCATTTATCTTGCTAGGAGAAAAAAAAATCCACCATCGTAGTTGCAGTGTGGTCAGGTAAAACCATTGTATAGATAGAGCAAGTGTTCATTTCTTCACTAACTGCATATTTATAGAGTAGATAGGAACCATTTGTAAGGTAAGTCCTTTAAAGTTCTATAATATTAAAAGTAGTGGTTATTGGTCTGATTATGCTGCTCTTGATTCTACACACTAGACAAAAAGCAGTGCTTGTGAAATGCAGTGTTTTCTCTTAATGCCACTGGTGATAGGAAGTAGTTCCTTCAGTTCAAACTCCTGTGCCCTTATCTGCTGCTTGCTGACGTAAGCAATAATCCCTCTCTAACGGTATCTAAGTGTTCTGTATCTCGTACCTTGATCGTCTATCTGGTGACAGTGTAAAATATTAGGCTAATAGAGAAGTATCTCATTGTATTTATTAACTGTTGATACTGAGATTCAGTCTGTGACCTGTGTTTTGTATTTTTATCGTGTATCTTAGTGGTGGTGAAAATTTGTACAACGAATCTTTCCAATAAAGAGCTGAAGTCTCCCTTTTCCGCGTTCACACAACCCCGCATCCCTCTCGGTCGACGTGGTGACCGTGGTTGCAGAACCAGGAGGTAGCAGTGACAACATGACTTTCTTTTTGTTCTGTTTCAGTTGTGGTGGTTTTGAGGAAGGGGCTCGGGGCTGGTTTGCCTGGAGCTGCTCAAAACTCTCTCGTAAGCTCTTCACTGTGAGCACCGCGGGGCTCCCGCGCCCGGAGGGGCTGCTGTGCTTCTGCAGCTCTGAGGAACAGGGAGCAGAACAGCACCAGGGCAGGGAGCTCTTAACCCATTCCATTTGCACTAGAGGTGGGTGGGAACGCACGTGTGGAACTTTTCTTTACCTCGAAGTGCCATCCATTGTCCTTGTGAGTGAGAACCGTTCTGTAGCTGAGTTGTTGAGTTGGGTGGCGCCGCAGGACAATGGCCAAGCAGACTTTAACTTACACCACGTTGCTGGTGGTGCAGCATCCCAAAAACTCCGCCTGTTTTTGGAGCACTGTGTGTCAGTTGTCCCATGGGCAGATGAGGCACAACAAGTTGTGTGCATAGACATGGCTGCTGTAGTTCAGGTCCACTCTCTCCTCACCAAATCCTCCTAACCCCAAGATTCTGTGGGAATAAAGCAAAATGAGAAAGATTGGTTGAAATTAGGGGCTGTTTCAGCACAGTTTTGTCACTCGGCACTTAGTCACATAAACAAAGCCATCCAAGGGGACACTGCAGCTTTGTTCATGTCTGTAATTTAGGGCAATCTTTCTTTAATTCACATCCTCTTTGCGACAGGAACAAAACTTTCTACCCTTGTATCATGTGCAATAATAAGGAAGCATTAACACGACCTCTGACTCCAATGTCCGTGCCCCGCTCCAGCCCTGGCACCCCAGCCATGGCACTGCCCTTGCCAGCATTAAGCTAAAGAAAAACAACCCCCACCTGTCAGGGTCTCACACAACCCTTGTCCTGTCCGGTTTTTCCTCTCCTTCCCTCTGGAAGACACCTCGGGACGAGAACAGGGGAGGTGGCTGAGCTCACCCCGAGTGCTGCTGCTCGTGGCCAGCCAGGCACGTCTCAGCTCCTGGGTGCTCCTGCTGACCTTTCTGTAGTACCTTGTTCATGAAACATGTTCTTTATCAAGTGAATAAATTCAAGATAAATCATGTACCAGTGTTGGGACTTTTCCATTTGCAGTCTTGTTCTACACTTCACCCGCGACTTTAGTTCTAACCCTGTATTAGTCATCCATATTTTATTTATGAAAGCTGTTTATACAGGAAAAACTGTTGGAGTTTTACCAATATCTTAATAAAACAGTAATTTAAACCACACTCCAGATAGTCTGGTTATTTAAGAGCTAACAAAGGCAGCGAGCAGCCTTTACTGTGGTGAAAGGGGGTTTCCATTGTGGGCTGTGGAACTGGAATTACTCTGTTGAGCTCTGGCTTCCACGTGGCTGCCCAGGACCCAGTTGTGGCCCAGCTCTGCTGTTTTACAGCCCAAAAGAGAGGGGCTGTTACAGACAGCCCAAGGAGATCAATGCCTTCCAAGCCTCTTTTCCCCCCATCACAAACCAGCTCCACAGTAGTTGTCCATAAGGTGAGTGAATCAACAGCTCTTCTCTTGCCCTCCAAAAGCTGGACACAGCCTCGAGAGCAGCCCCTGGGCCTCAGCAGTCATTTCCTTCAGCTTGGGCCTCCCATGGACAGTAAAGCAGCTGTGGGTGCTGAAGAGGCAGAGTGCCATGATTAAATTAATTGAGCTGTGTGCAGTAATCACCACACAGCCCCAAACACTCCCAAGGCACCTCCAGGCTCTGGGGCCTGGCCCTGGCCCCCAGCAGGCTCTGCTCCCTCTGCAGCTGAGAGACATAAACCAACTTTGGGGGAAAAACTCTGCACCCTTCTCCCTTCCTGTTGGAATCGAGATTTATGCATGTGCTCTGTGGCTTCTACACACGGAATCCTAGAGGGGTTTAAGGGCTTTTCACTGAAAAATTAAGGAAAAAAGTGACAGGCAGATGGCAGGAAAAAGTCCCTCCCTGAAGAGCCAGGCCTTGCAGCAAGTGGAGCTGACCCTGCCAGCCTCCACCCTTTTATTCATCCACACACAAACACCTAAAACTCAAGGTTTCAACATTCATTTTATTAACAAAGTGCAAACAGTTTTAAACTAGGAGTTGTAGAGCACATTCACATGGACGCAGGGCACAGGCAGCCACACGGGGACAACACCAGGCTCATGCTTTGTCACTAACCAGGCATCAGCTCCCAGAGGAGCTTCACAAGGACTTCAGCAGCTCAAAATGCAACGAACAAAGAGTTTGGCAATGGCTGTGGTTGGTCCACATCACCAACTGGGGAAAACAACTGGAGTGGTGGCTGTTTTCCCCCAGCATTCCCAAGGACAGTCACACAGCAGGACACTCGTGGCCCCCGGGGACAGGGCTCAGCACCTTCCCCACCACTCCTCAGAGCAGCTGAGGGTGGCAGAGCACGAGTGCCACCCTTCAGTGCTGAAAAAGGTCATTGTGCCCCAGGACAGGGTAAGGACAATGGCAGAAGAACCATGTTTGCCAGAAGGGAGAAGGGCACACAGCCACAGCCAGCAGCCTCGGGCTCAGCTCCAGGGAATGCACACTCCTCGCCCCAGGGATGCAGCTGTGGGTCTTCAGGCCTCAAGCCCATGCTCTACCTGCTCCAGACAAAGTCAGTTTGTACTGAAAACTCTCCTGCTGGAGTAGTTTTATGGCTTCAAACACAATAAGTTAAAATTTTATGGCAGCTACTTCAACCCAGTCGGTTTAGTACTGATTATGGAAGCATTCAGAGCCCTCCCTCCCTCCTCCCAGACTGCCTCAGAGCTGGAGGGAGCTCAGGATCCTGACACAGGATGAGCAGTGACTCCATGGCTGCAGCTCCTGGAGGAGCACAGGGAAGGTGCAGCCCCAAGGTTGGCCAAGGAGAACCCTCCCAGTTACCTGGTGCTGTCCTCTCCAGGAACAAAGCTGAGATCATCAGAACTAGCTTGATCCCCGTCTGGTAGCACCGAAGAGTGCTCTGAGGGTGAAAACAACACCAGAAGAACCCAGTCACCCTCACCAGTTAGCACTGGAACAGGCAGGGAATGCTCCCTCCCCTTTCTCAGGCCAACACTTCCTCCCCATGGCCTCACAGCTTTGATCCATTGGATTAGAAGTGAAAGCCTCACCAGAGGACTTTCTGAAGCTCCACTGAGCTGCTGGAAGCACCCTCCTGCCAATTAAGATGCAAATCCATGTCTCAGGCAGTGGTTACCTCCCTGGAATTAGCCTACTTCCAGTGCCAATCCTGGCATACAGGGAGTTCCAACTGGGAACTGGAGCTATGGGTTTTCCAACCCTTCCCAGGAGACTCACCTAAGCTGACTTCTCAAGGCTAGCAAGAGTTTCCCTCTCCTGTTTTGAGCTGTTTTAATTGGCATCCCAAGAGAAGAGTTCCAAATCCTACTGGCAGTTTCTTGAGCTTGAACCCCTCCCCAGTGCCTCCCAGGCATCTGTACCCACGGAGCTCTGGGAAGACTGGGAACGTTTGGGAGGAGGGGCTCGAGCAGCTCTACCTTCACTGGGGGCCTGGACAGAGAAGGCCTGGTTGAACACCTCCGAGGGAGAGGCAGCATCTTCCTGCTCCTCGTTCTCCGTGTCACATTCGATGTCACTGTCACTGCTCATCCCTGGCAGGAGGTGAAGGACGTGCTTCTGACACACCCCGGCTGCAAGAGAAAGCAGAGACACCCAGGGCAAAATGATGGCAGCAGGATCTGCACAGCTGCAACCTCTGACTTTGTCCCATGGAAGAGTTCTTGCCAGCTCTTGGGATTTGGTACCAGGAGAACTGAGGGAAGGAGCACTTTCCAAGCACTCAGGGGGCTGGGAGAGCACTGGGTACACTGAACACAGCTGGATTTGTCCTGTGTGCCACCAGCTGAGCTGCTCGGGCTACTCAGCAACTGGGACAGAAAATAAAAGTTGCTTTTCCAGGAGCTAAAAGGCAGCACAACCAGTGGGGCAGATGGACCTACCAGAGCCTTCAAGCAGGATTAGTGTATTTGAGTCTCACACAACAAATCTCCCCTCCCAAGCAGAACCAGAGCTGTTGGTGTCTCCAGGTGGTGACCCTGGGTGGGCACTGGGCAGCCAGATCTCTCCATGGATGACACAGGGGCTGCTTGGCTCTGCCTTTTAAAAGCTGATACTCATCGCTAAGAAAAAGCAAAGCAAGGGGCCAACTCTACTGTAGTTTTTCCTCTGAAGGGAAAAAAATTGTAATATTTTCTTCCTGGGGTTTTTAACAATGAAGTATTTCAGTTTCTAAAGCGTTTTCCTATTGGGCTCCCTGCTCTGAGAGCAGAACTGCAGGAGCACATCACGATCACGCTGCAGTGACTAAGAGCAGAAATTCAGTTTTGTCACTGAGAGACCTTCTGTAAATGCCAACTCCCACACAATATTGCACACTGCAGCTCGAGATGGATGCTGGCACCTTAATATAGGCTTTGCGCTACAATCCAGTCATTGAAATTCAAATTAGTGCAGGGGTGGAAGGCAGGAGAGTTTTAGCAAGATAAGAAAAACTCCATGTGGACTTTCAGAAGGAAAAAAATAAAAAGCAGTAAAGCAGTGTTATTTTTTTCCAGCATGGAAAGGATGCAGGAAGGGAGGGGGAAAACTTTCCTTCAAGTCTCTAAGGAAACTGGATTATGTTCAACACCCAGCACGAACGAGGTGCTGGAGAGGCTCTCGTGTGGCTGTGGAGAAAGTTACCACAGGGGGTGGTCCCTGAGGGCAGCAGAATTACAAGCCAAGGTCACTGACTGCTATTTTAATTAGATAGGAAATTCTTCTCAAGGCCACTCCACTGAACAGCAAAGCAGAGACCTGGAGCTGTCTCAAGGTACAAAAAGCAGCTGCTTGTCCAGGCAGAGATGGCCCCGTGTGACAGCCCCGACCCTGCCCCCACAGCAGCCACACCGACATCTTCTCTCCTCACTCACATTTATTCTCCAGCTGCCAAATTACAGCAAAGTTCAGCAGCCACGGAAGCAGCTTTTGAGGGTGGTTTTCTCTCGTTCCTCCCCGCCCCAGAGGCGGAGCAGCAGCGCCCGGAGCGCGGCCACGCTGCACCCGCCCCCCACAACATCCAATTTACCTTCCTCTGGTCCTGCAGAGGCACCTTCAGAGCCCATCCCCTGCAGCTCCCCGGGCTCAGAGCTGCTCTCCAGGCCACCAGACTGAGCTCCTTCCGTCCAACATCCCTTGGAGTTTGAACTTGGGAAGGAATTTAGGAGAAATACAAAACCCAACGTTAGAAATTCAGCCTTAATTCAGTTGTGGAAACAAAGCCTTTTAGTGCCACATTGAGTTTTACTCCTTGTTTAAGTCTCCTACACACCCACTTACACTTTCAGCTTTTTTTAGCATTTTAATATTTCTAGATCAATTGAAAAACCTTGAAAAGTTTGAATATTTTCCAAAAAAAGGTGACTCTACTTATTTAGAAAAATAACCTGAAAACTCCATTGCTCTTTGCTTAGCTGGTCAACAGAGAATTATCATGAAACAGCTGAAAAATCAAGTTAGAGCAGAAAGCATCATCTTAAATGAGGAAATCAAAAGTGATTAATTTTCAGTTAGAGGGTAAGTGGGAAAACAGACTTGGACTGCCTTTTAATTCCAAATGCCAAACTCCAGCCAGAGCTGATCAAAATAAGAGAAAAAATGAAAAAAAAAAAAAGGAAAAAAGACACCTTGTAACCTAGTTATAAACCCAAAAATTGCTGTCCAGAGGGAACAGCAGCAACCAAGTAAACTTCAAAGTAATTTTTCTTTCATGCTACAAGCACCAGGTTTTAGGAGATTGTGGCATTTTTGTAGACCAAGGGAAGGTGGGGGAGGAGATAAGAGGAAAAACCAAGAAACCCTTACCCCAGAGCACCAACTTTTCTGTTCTTCTCTCCAGCAGCCAAGCCATTCAAGCCAGAAGCTCCCACCTCAGCATCTGCTCCCTCACAGGGTCTCTCCTCCTGCTTTGGCAGCGCCTCAGTGGCCCCAGGGCCAGCCAGGGCCCGAGGCTGGGGCCGAGCACTCAGCTTGGAGCTCCCCAGGCCTCCTGAGCAGAGAGAGCACAAATGTGATCCACATGACCCTCCCCTCCTTCCCTGAACCCTGGAGAGGGACAAAATTCCAATTTCTGTGGTAGAGGTTTCCTTGTGCTTGCACTGAAGGAAGGGCATCGGGCAACTCAGGAGCAGCACTGCCATAAAATTCTTACTGGAGTTTCCTTGAATTCCCTCTAAGCCAAATCACAATTTAAACCTGGCTCAGGGCTGTTTGATCCTGGATTTTCACTGTCAAGTTCCCTCCTGAAGTATTTGCTGAGACACCAGAACACAACACATATATTCATGTTCTGCTAAGTGAATGTGAGGTGCTGCCTCCCAGCTCAGCTATCAAAGGTCCAGTAACACTGTGTGGGAGAAAGGATCCATTCAAGTTTAAGGGAAACTCCAGTTGCCAAATCAAAGACTCATTGAGAAGCTTTTGTACAAGAGATGCCAGTTCCCCCCCAGCCAGGTGAGTGCCCCACACACCCTCAGCAGGGTGGCTGTCCCCCTTGAGGCGCAGGTTCCCGTCCCCGCTGTCCATGGCTCTCCTCAGGGACAGGCTCCCGGCGGCTCCCGAGCGAAGGGGCTTGGCTGAGGTGCTTTTCTTGCTGGCAGCTGCAAAAAAGTGTAAAGATGTGACAAGTGTTCACTCAAAGCACTGCTGGACCCTGGCCTTATGCTTGTTGTAAGTGAAGCTCCACATTATTCTCACTGTTCATTAACTCCCACTCCTGCATAAAATCCTTCCACACCCTCCTGTCAAAGGCCTGGCCTGGAGGGAAGCCTGGCCAAGACTGCACAAGTCATGTTCACCTGCCTTGCACTGAAACATCTTCCAGAAAGCTTCCTTCAGCCAGCATGAGATTATAAAGGATAGATAAACCCAAATCCTGGCTTACTTGTATTTTAGATTTCAGCAAGTCTGGACTGTTTTAATTTGTTCCCTGCAACAGCCTCAAGTTCCCAGATGGGCGTAATGCAGAAGAGTCAAGGGAGTGACCAGCTCAGACCAGTCTGAGCCTGGGTTAAACCTCAGAACATTGTCACTGCATCAGGTTTGGCAGTGGCTGTGGGGTAAAGTTTTGGTGTTTTACAGAGAAGGGCTGAAATCAGTTTCAGTAACTCACGGGCAGAGCAGGTTTACATTTCTGATCTTCCAGCTGAACCCAACTTTGAGGAACTGCTGGGGACACAAACCACTTGTAAATATGATTTAAATCCTCCATGCACTCACAATTCCTTATGTAACAACTGGTGACTGAAGACTTGGTCAGGAGCTCCATGCCTATTTCCTGCAGTTTGCTGCAGCTCTCAGTGCCACAGGCAGCCAGGGCCCCCTGCTCGATGGAGAAGAAGCTGGGCTGCCCCTCCCCTGGGGCAGCATTGCTGCTCCTCACTTCAGACAGCTGGTTCTTCACATCAGACATTTTGCTTCGAACTTCAGCCATCTGGGTTTTGAGTCTTTTCAGCATCTTCAGATCAGGGGGCACCCTCCACATGGCCTGGTGCCTCCGCTGGTCTCGATCCTTCAGGGAATAGGACGAGGCTTTGCAAAGGAAAAGGCAGAGAACACAGCAGGTAAGGAAATCCACTCTCAAATAAACATGGAGAGCTAAGAACTGCACCTTCTGTCCTGCTACAAAAGCGAGGGACACCCATCCTGTCCTGGCCCAGCACCACTCTGAGGGTGCAAGCACTGCCAAGCTGCTCAGACAGCAGGGTCTGTTCCCTGTTGTGGAAGAAAGTTCCCAATCCTGCTCACTGGGAGAAGCCAGGCTCCCAGTACTGCTGCAGGAATTCTGGTGACACCTCAGCTACCACCCTGCCAGCCAGGCTGCCAGTTCATCTCAAATTTTTATAAAACTTGTTGACTGTGTCTAGAAGATTCTCAGACCACCACCATCTCCTAACACAGAGAACTCAAAGAAATCTGAAAATAGGGAAGGAGTTCCCTTAATTACCTGACAGCAGAGGATCAGGTTGAGCAGCTAATACCTGAATAAACCTCTGTGCTGCTCAGCTGGAATTAGATCAACCTGGATCTATCTGAAGTGTTATAAATTCTGTGTTTCACTGCAAATTCAGCTGTTCCAAACTCTAAAGTTAAGTGGCTCTTAGAAACCTTCACCTCAGGAGGTGAGGTCTGGCAAACTCCAAATGGAACAGCAGCTTTGTCTTTACTGACCAACTTCAGAAAGCTCTGGGAACAGTCAAATCCCAAGGGAAGCTCCACAAAACAGGTGATTTTGGCTGTGTGTTCAGCAGCTAAAGATTCACACAACTCAGCACAACAGGAGAGCTTCACCCTGTTTGAGTGGCACAGCACAAAGTGCAGTGCCCTCTCCTGAGCTCTTTTTGTCCAGGGCTTTTTCCAAGAGCAAAACAGAACTGGGACTCACAGTTCATGTGCTGCTCCCTTTTTTTTGTACTTCTGGAAGTGACTTCCATTTTTGGAAATATGGATTATACTCACTGAAAATTCATGACTGTTTATGTAACTACATTTAAAAAGCTAATGACAAAGGAACAAAGAGTTGGAGTTAAATTCAGTACCAGCAAAGGCATTGTGGCAGCAAACCCAAGCATCACTTGCAGCAAAAGGACATTTATTTCTCTTTTGTTCTAGAAAGTAACCAAATGGTTGTGAGCCAGCAGCTCAAATAAATGTCAATCATGACAAAATTCAATCAAACCTCAATAATACATTTAATTTCTCACTACCAGAGGAACAAGCAGGAAGAGCCAGGGGTGCCAGGACTGCCAGCTCTGCTGCTGCTGCACATGGAGTTAATTGCTGTTTTCGGGTCAAGAGTCCCAACTGAACCACAAATATTCCTCAATTATTTAAATACCAATCACTATTTTTGGCTTATGACATTTTGATCCATTTCCTTTTTTTTTTTCCTTTTCCAGCCTTACAATCACACTTTTCTAGTTCTAATGGTCTCTAAATTCCAGGATTTATTTTGCTGGTTTGCACCATGCTCCAAGTACTTCCAGCCACTCCAGCTGTGTGCAGGGAGAGGCAGAGCTGCTGTCTCAGCACAGAATTGTGTTTTGTGTTTGCTCCCAGTGCCAAACCCTTCCAGAAAAGGGGTTTTTCAGTCATCCCACAGCATTTCCAAGCCTGAATTAAACCATCAGATACATGTGCAGTCACCTCTGTTCCGCAGAAGAGAGGCAGGAGGACGTGGCTGAAGGCCCCAAAGGTTTTCCATGCCATTTCTGTCTTTTAGGTCCAACAGGTGGATTAAAATTAAGGGATCTATATCCAGCAGACTGCTGCTGGCTGTGGAGCCCAGGGCACTCGCTCCCCGTCGTGAGGGTCTCCCACTGGCACTGCTGTAGCTGTGGCTGGTACCTGAGCAGGAGAGACAAAGGTGGGAGGTGTGGGACAGAGGCATGCATTATTCCCTGGGAAAAATAAAAATACTTACACAAGCTGATTAGGAGTGAAAACATCCCATGAAACTTAAGGAGACACCGGTATTTCATGGGTTTCTGGATGCTGAAAGCAATCAGATATGCTTCTAATTTAAGAGTAAGATAAAAACAACTGGAAAGGGGGAAGTGCTCCACTTCCTACCTTTTATAAAAACCTCTTAATGAACAGATTTGTTAACAAATCAATACAAAGATTAGATTTACTCTAAAGGAGTAAGGAGACAAACATGTCTCTCTCTGAACTTCAGAACTTTCCAACAGGGAATTCTGTCGTTGAAGCACCAACAGACTTGTACAGCAGCACAAATACCACTTCCAGAGAATGCCACTTCTGGTATCTTTGTCCTAAATATACTTAGATTCCATAATATATCTCTGTATTCCATATAGGTATATTTCTTTCAGAATCTTATGGCTAATTTGGGCTGTGATCATCTCTAGGCTGCAAAAAATCCCAGAACACCTTTTTGTCTTGCATTTAAAAGGTATTTCTGCTTGACTTGTGAGGCTTCTTTACTTCATTCCCTCCCCATTCTTTGGGTTTTGTGGTGCACTAAACCCCAAGTGAAGGTGTCACCCACTCAGAGGTCACACAGACATCAGTAAAAAGTCCTTGTCAGTCTCCTCTTGATCAGAACACAAGGAATTTCAGAGACACAAAGCTGCCCTCCAAACTTTGACATAATTTTTAAACCAGCACTTTCAGATGATTCTTCCCCCTCGTTTTTTCACTGAACCAATGAAGTGTTTCTGCTACACTGCAATAATCAGTACAAACCACATGATGCAGCAATTCCCAAAATAGAACTGCCTGCAGAACACACAGCTTGGCGTCGCTTCCAAGAGGAGCAGGGAAGGAATCCAGCAGCGTTTCACTTTTAGGGGAATTCTGGAGTTGTTTTTCATACCTGATGCTCCAGCAGTAGCAGCAGCTGCTGCATCCTCCATGAGATCTCCATCTTCC
The DNA here is from genome assembly GCA_020086605.1 of Lanius collurio. NCBI lineage: Eukaryota > Metazoa > Chordata > Aves > Passeriformes > Laniidae > Lanius > Lanius collurio. The sequence continues at coordinate 2,704,830 of JACBWW010000032.1, read as the reverse complement.
AGCTCCATAGTACTGCTGTATTCCACATCATTCTCTCCAGACCTTCAGGGATGAGCAGGGTGGGAAAAGGAGACTACAACTGTTAGCTTTCCTCAGCCCTTGCTAAATGTTATGGCACAAAAAACAACATAAAGTGCTGCAAATTGTATTTCCTGCCTTCCAAGCTAACCAAACTGAACAAATGAAGTGTAGTAATTAAATGACTGACTCATTAACCAGGAGGCCAAAAGTGCCATATGTACCTAGACTGCAAAATCTGATCCTGCAACTCCTGTATTTTAAGTGTTGCAGCACATTCTCACATTTTAATTAAGATTCCAGGATTTGACATCAGCTCTGCTCAGCCTTGAATTTCCTAATTTAAATACCTGTCCTTATCATCACTCTCCTACTACTACAACACTTCCCAATACCAGACCTGTGTTCTGTTACACTGCTGAGACAGATTTCTTAATAGTGTTTTGGGAAAGAACCTTCACAGATTATCACTTGTCAAAGACAGAATGAAGCACTAACATAAATAAAGAGATCAGAAAGACAGTAATTAGCTGACCAAAAATTCAATGTTTAGCACCTAACTCTACGAGTTCATGTTGTTCCCAGTATAGAAACCACCTCTCAAATCACACTGGAATCCCACACACCCAAGCAAATTACTCAGTTTCCACTGGAATTAGGATGATTACCCTGGGTACAAGACACAGGATGATCTGAAAGGCATTTATAGTTACTTACATAGTTTCTTCATCAATATCATTTTCTTCAGTGTTACTGGTTGCTGTTGAACTTGCTGAAGAGCTGCTGCCATCAAGGTGGTTCACCTCATCTTCTCCAGCAAGATCTATATCCAGGTCACCATCTGAGAGCTCGTGCTGCATGAAAAACAGGAGGTTTTTGATAAAGAAACATTCAGTTGCACCTTGATGCATCCCCCAAAGCTATGAGCAGACACTCTCTGTCCCCAGTGTCACTGTCATATAGCACTGAGGGGGCTCTCAAAGCACATTAAAGGCTGGGAACAAACACAAGTCATTTTTCAGGTGCAACTTAGAAACTTTTTTGTGGTGGGATCTTTCAGCTCTGTTCTGGAACATCTCTCTGGAGTCATCTCTCACAGCTTTCAAGTGTGTCATCTCCTATTTCCATAGCAAGGATAATAAACCTCATTTACAATTCAGAAGTTCCCCTGTTTCTACTGCTGCCTTATCACAGAAAGCTACACATAAACAGAAGCAGGAAGCAGAGAATTCCTACATTGAAGTCTTCCTGCTGGGTCTTCTCTTCCTCCTCTTCCTTGTTCTCCCGTGCTAACCCTGGAGCAGTGAAATTCTCCAGCAGTGCTTCAATGCTTTGTCCAGGTTTCTTTGCTCTTGTCTCTGAGCCCTCATCATTCTGGGGACTGAGGTGAGTGTCTGGAGGGGAAACCCCCCGGGATTTCTGAGTCCGGGACAGTTCGATCGCAAGCCTCTAAAAGATCAAAATAACAGAGAAAACAATGGAGCAGCATCACCACATCAGGCACCTTTGTTAACTTGCAGATACACTCCAACAGGTGATTTACATTCACAGACATCCCACTTACCTCTTTGAGGTTATTTATTTGCTGGATGTAACTTGTCTGAGCTGCTTCCAGTTGAGCAATGTACCAGTGCTGATCCCGGCACTTTTGGAAGAAGGTTGGTGAGCGCACTTGGAACCTTCAAAGGAACATTCAAAAGGAGTTTTCAGAAGGAGTTTTAAAATGTCCCTCCCTCCATCCAAAAGGCCCTGCAGAAAAACCTTAAAACCTAAAATCTAGTGGTGAAATCAACTTAACAGACAACAGGTCCTTGTGGACTCGGTGTCCTGAACACCCTGACTGGCCACAGTGAGTTCTGTAGGAAAGACTCAGAGAATTCCTTTATTCCCAAAGTTCTCCAGTGCTCACTACAGCTGTTTCTAAAGAGGGGGAGAAAGCACTTCTTTTCCTTTAATTCTGGTAGCTACAGGTCTCTAACCCTTATTAGTGTCAGAAGCAGCTACTCCTCAAAGAAAGGTAACTCAAAATTTCCACAACTCCCTTCGCCACATTTCCTTCTTTAAAGCTGCTGACAGTGAAATCCATTTAGAGCAAAACACATCACTAATATTTTAAATTCAACTGGTTAATTATTCCCTATTTCAGCAGCAGATCTGTGAGACTTTGAAAGGAGAGCAGGGAAGCCCCACCTGAGGATCACGGTGTCGTTCTGCCGGTTCAAGTAGCCCTCGTTGGCCAGCAGGTCCAGGCGGAAGAATCGGTTGTAACCCCAACATTCCCCAACTTCAAAATCAGAGGCAAACTCCCGAATGATGTTTTTTGTGGGATCATTGGTGGATTGATGGACCATTTCTACACGGTATTCATACCTGCCCAGGGGAAAGGCACAGGGATTAGGGCCAAAAGATGTCAGAATTTCTGACTGGGTCAGGTTTAAGAGCTGCACTTCCTGGCCCAGCTGAACGGGTGAGTCAGGCTGACAATTTTACTGAACACTTAAATAAACAGTGAAAAAGAAAAGAAAGTAGGAGAGTGAACTCCAAGACCAAACTACCACACAGATACTCTTATCAGTTGTTTTGCCACCTTCTCTTTTATCTCAAGAAAGCCACTGAGTAACAACTTTAAAATATTATCTCTGTGCCTGATTCAAAGCTCAGTGGACAACAGAAGTCTCACCATTCTTTTCCAAAGGGCTCTGTGCTCTCTGCAAATGCTGACAGAAAAACCCCACCAGCTGTTCTTACTGCAAGTTTGCTTACTTGGATGTCTCTGGCAACCCAGCAGACAGCTCCAGGAACACTGACAGGTAGTAGCCCCGAACTACTCCATTTCCATCCTTGAAATGAAGTTGAGAAGATGATTAAAAATAGAAAGGAAAAACCAGAAAAATAAAAAAAGCAAAACCACTTTGATACAGAAGACTTAGAAAAGTTTAGAAAATAGCTTCAATCAACACTGGATTTGCAGCAGGAATCTACTTTGGATGTCACAGTTGTGATTTTTAGTCTTCAGGGGCCTCCTACTGTAACATGAATCAACAAGAAGCACATACACAGTGCAGTGCTGGTATCTCAGATATGAATCTCAAGACAAAGCTTTAATTACTCTATTAGCACTTTAGGTTTTGATTAAGTGGAAGTCTGAATAGACAAACACTTACTGTACCAGAAAAATATTATTTCAGGTTAAACATTAGTTCTGAAATATTTTACATACAGTCACATTTCAAAGCTACTTCATTTCTGAGAAAAGAGCAATTTGTTCAGAAAAAAAATCCCATGCAACATGAAAAGTTAGGGCAGTTAACTAAGAAACAATATTAGAGTGACCAGAAGTCAAGAAAAAATACAGCAAAACCTCCATTACACTCACCTGAATCAAGGATGAAGAATGGCTCAACTTGAATCCTCCAGCTTGAAGAAACATTTCAACTTACCATTGAAAAAATAAATTTTAATGCCTTCTGACAGCACAGCTCACAGAGCTAATCCTGAATTTACAGTACTCTGGAAACTTCCACACAGTTCCACCTCTGCACTGCAATAAGACAATTCTGGGCATCCATGGGCTTCACTTCCAGAGTCATTTCTCCAAGGATGCCACAAAAATCACTAAGACAGAGCTGGTGCTCCACCACCAAACTCCTCCACACAGCTGCAGGAGCAGCACTGACCAGAGTGGGGAATGTGGAAAGATCCCAGCTTGGGGGGTCAACATTCCAACATGGGCAAAGCTTCAGAAATTGGAATATTCGGCCCATTGAAGGGACATAGCAAAATACACATTTTAATGTCCAGTTTGAGTCTACAACTAATACTTGGTCCTCCTCCCACCTTCCCCAGTATTACTCAAACATAGAGTAAGTTACTCTACACCTCAGTTCTGTAAGGAACATCTGCAAAAATCACGGAGACATTAAAATACCTATTGAAGTCCCTATGCCATATTAGTAGGACCCATCTTTAATTGCTTTTAAATTAACCAAACTATACTGGGAACGTTCTCACTGAGATCTGGAGGCAGAGAGGGAATTCTCCAGTGGTTGGTGACCAACTCTTACAACGTTCTTTTCCTACAGCTTTTCATATCCAGCATGAGACAAACTGATGATTCCTCACTGGAAAGCCTGGGAATGAACTGGGATGGGATAAAAACTGCAGCTGAAGACACAACTCACCGGGTAAACTTTTAATCTCCAGCACAGTCCTGACACCTGCAGGGGAGGGCTGTACACGGGATCTGCTCGCTGGCGCAAGGTACTGGTGAGAGAGGAGGAAAAATATTTGGCACTGGGACAAAGCAAACCCTTCATGGAGCCATGAGCTGCACAGACAATTGTCCTTCTCATGGAAAATAATTGTTCACCTGGTAAACAAGAGATTTTTAATGGAATTCCAGTCATTTAACCCACATCTCAGTTTTCTGTGGAGATTATTCTGTGTTTTAAATAACATTTCTCATGTACAGAAGGAACAGAAGGATGTTCCCAATAGTCACAATAATTTAAGATACATTCTTACCTGAAGTTTTCCAAGACAAATGTAGTTGAGTCATAGGCTGGAACCAATTCACTGTGGGGGGAAAGAATAAATATACTACACTTGAATAACACGGCATTAAAAATCCCAACTTTCACAATCTGTAGAAGAATTTTAGATGATTTAGGTCACCAGGGCCACTGCAGTTCACCAGGACTACACTGAGTTATTGGAGTATAATTCCATTTATAAGCCTCCTTAGGAGGAGATACCGTGGTGCCAGTGGAAAATGAACATTCAGATTTAAACCAAGACACAGCCATAACAATTTTCACTGAGGAATTCTTGAGACTTCTCTGAGTTTCCATTTTTTCAAGACATTTTTTCAGCACAGGCTCCCTCAGAACCCAGCACCAGCAGCATTCTCTTGATGAAGAATTGTGCTATGAAATGATTTTGGCTGTATATTCTGAATTAAGGTGACCTGCAGAGGCATCTCAGGAGAGCCTGGCAATTATATACTGAATGACCCAATAATAAGAGAAAAAAGGACAAATCAGTAAACTAAGTGTAAAAGACAAAAAAAATTGTGAGCTGGAACCCACTGTCCTGACTCCCCAGCAGGGACTACAGACACAAAACGAGCCCTGCTGGGACAGAAAAGCCTACTTGCAGCACAGGTTACTACAAGGAGTAAGCTAAGAGGAAACTCTCCTCTCAAGTACTTCAAATATATTTTTAAACACTGAACAAACAGAACAGAAATGCAACACTCACCTTGTGAAGTCTGGGGGGACAGGAGTGGTGACAAATGAGGCCATGGGTTTCCGATGGACCTGCTGGAACATCATCAGGATCTCTGAACTTTTGGAGATCAGCTCACTCTTGCTGCAGGACCGTAACTATACAGGGAAAAAAGAAGGAAAACAATCCTTAGCAGAGTAGAAAACAGAGGTTTTATCCACTTTTCTTTTTAAACAACTAAACTGCATGTTTGTCACAGCTTCAGAAAGTTTACCCACAACACAAAGTAAAATGGAGCTTGGAGGTTTTGTGTTTTGGTTATTTTGTTTTTCAGAATTCCAAAATGAAAGTTACAACTACTGTGTACTTCCCTTAGGTTAAACTAATTTATACACAACTGGGTAGTTTTGTACAGTATTACCACTAATCCCTGTACAAGTTTTTCAAGCAATACAACCCCTTTCGAGTATTTCTAGAAGACATACTTGTTTTTAAGAAGAAATCATGCAGTGAAGATATATCCTCCAAAAATCTCCATCAATTAATAGTTTTAATATAAAGAAATCAAGAAAAGCCAACGGAGGGGGGATGTCTTTTCATAATCACCTGATGTTCTACTTCTTGAAGCAGGGTTTCTAGAAGTTCAGTTTCTTGAGTAAGTGATGTTTTTTGACCTGTTTAAAGAAAAGACATGTTAGAAACCCCCAAAACCACATACTCTGTAAAAAAGTGTACTTTTTGTGTTTGTTTGGGGGTTTTTTGGGTTTGGGTTTTTTTTCCCACATGGAAGCTGCCCCAGACATACTAAGGTAAAGGATTTCTAAATATACCAAGGTTGATTGAGAAAGCATTTGAAAAGCATGTCTACATTTTTAATTAGAGCTGTAGTGAAGAACTCATTTGAGGTTAACTCAGCAACGAAACCTTCCGTGTCCCAGAAACAGCAGGATTGTTGTTTTGGGGTGCTTTCTGGACAACAAAAATGCAGTTTTGACTCTTATCCAGATAAGCCTCTCTCATATTAAAATTACACTAAAAAGAGCATTTATCACAAAGATGTAATTTTCAAACTTTTCTAATTAGAAAGATACACTTCTTGACCAACATAAATGATGAAGTAAAAGCACTTTAGTTGAAAGGCGCTAACATCTTCCAGCTAGCTGGGAATGTTTTCCAAGATATTATATAGGAGTTTTTGACAGAATATAATCAGGTTATGTAGAATTTAGAACTTATCACAGTAACTACCTCATTAACCAAAAGCTTTGCTGCAGGTGGAAGTTTTCTGCCAGCAATGAACTTGCTCAACACCAGGCAGGTGAAAGGAGTCAGGCTCTCAGGAAAAGTTTCTCAGTGGATTTACACACTGTCAATAAACTTCTCCTCCTCCTCACAGAGGCCAATACCCACCCATGAGAGTGATGAGCTTGTTCTTGAGCTGTGTGTCCAGGCGGGCGATCATCATCTCCACGGCGTTGCGGATCTCGCGCACGCGCTCGTCCTTGGCGCTGCGCACGGCCTCCACGTTCCGCTCCTGAACACGGCAGGAAAAACACGGACAAAAGCCTTCCCACATCTGCACCTTCCACCCATTCACACCTTCACTCCACTCTCTGAGATCCCACAAATGCTTATGTCTCCCTAAATCCCCTATGAGGAAAAAGAGGAGCGTTGGTTTTGAGTGCTGTTCCAGGAGCAGCCAGGATTTCAGCGGATGCCTCAGCGTGCCCAAAGGTTAATTGGGAAGCTGAGCAACGTTGTCTCATCACACAGGGATTTGGCATATGGGGATTCTTTAGCATCAGACCTGTAAATGCAGCTGCCAATTTCTCTTCTGCAACTTGAGCAGCACAGAAAAATTATCTTTGTGGTAACAAGAATAACGTGATGAACACAGAAAAGCTCTTTGTGGCAACAATAATGGAGAAAACCAGCATCCATCTCCCTGGCAGGGGAAGGCCACAAACTCTCAGCATTTTATAAACACAAGTGGTCCATGTGGTGATAAAGTCACATCTGAGCTGGAGCAGAGCAAAACTACCACTGCATGTGGCAAACAACCACCTGAACAACAGACAAAAATCATACAGAAACTCAATCAAAAAATTCCTGATTTTATCTGCACAAAGACTACACATCATAAATGTAACACGAAAGTAATCCTTCCTGGGAAACAAGAAACTGCATCAAATTTCTGGAATTCCCACTGAAACTGCCCAAGCTGAAGGTGTCAATATTTGTATCTTTGATACATTTACCCCACAGGGAAGAAATGGGAGATAGACAAACAAATCTCCAACTGGTGAGCTGCTCATCCTGCAGGCTCAAATGCATTTACAGATTATTATTCTAGAAAAAGGAAACTAAGCTGCTAGAATAAAGCATTTCTATACTTATTCAGCATGATAGAATGTACTTGAAGTGTGGACAAAACCACATCTTTCAAAGAACTGTGCAACTCCAGCTTTTAAACAGCCCTCACCAAAAGAAAAATTCTATCACCTAACTCTAAACCAGAATTGAGAATATTCTGATCTTTCCACATTGTTCAAGAAGAGTCAAATGAAAAAGCAAAAAGATCTCTCTAGAGGGTAATCCCATCACCTTCTAACAGGTACTACTTCCACTTCCCACTTGACAGTTATCCTTTGCCACTGGAATACTACAGGAAAACTTCCTTACCACTTCCTGCACCAAACTGATCAATTCCATGAGTCTTCTCCTAAGCTTTGCCACTTCTTCATTTACTTTTGTGACGTGCTGCTCGTAGATTTCTGCCAGTGGTTTAAAAGTGTGTCCTCCATGCTGTTCAAAGAGAAAAAAGGGGAGGAGGAGGAGGAGGTGGTGAATAACACAGCATCTCTTTTCCACTTTATTCCACTCCTATTAAATTCCTGAAAGAGAAGGGAAGAAAGCCTATGAGTGTATCACTAGTTCTGGAAAGGTTCCAGAGCAGATTGCATGTAGGAAGTCAGTCTTTCGCTTCCCTTTGTAAGAAATCATGAATTTGGCTCTCGTTCCATCAAAGCTTCCTGTCAGGAGTTATTTGGAGTCTCAAGAGTCCTCCAAAAATAAACTGCTTCATTCATTGTGCAATCCTTTACCAAATCAAATATTGATAGGTTTATTTTTATCATTATTATTAAAACACCCTTCCCAAACAAAGGCAGCACATTGTTAACCACTTACATTCCAGAAAGCAACAGCTGTTTCTCCTTGAAATACCCAACTGGATGGATAAACACTGAGGAATTGTGCTACAGCTTTGGAGATTACAGGCCAGGACAACTAAATCACAAGTGTTATCTGTGTTTTTTGAGCAAGGCTTCTTCCTTTGCCCACAAAACTCTTTCCATCACACAGCATTTGTCCAAGACATCATGAAGGTTATAACAAGGAAGGCAATTCTGACCTGTTTTTGGTAAAAGTTTGATCTCCTTCCCTAACTATGAACAGGAAATAACGTGTTTCACAAGCAATGTCATTAAGTAATAAATACACATAAAACTGCAGTATTTGCCTGGCAATCCAACAGCCATAAGAGCAGTTTCACAGCATTTCTAGTTCTTCAAAACCACTGTCACACACAGTCTGAAGTCTCTCAGACCATGTGTGTTCCACCAAGTCTCCTCTTACCATTCCTCCCCAAAGTGCACACTGGTGGCAGATACACTTCTTGCAGGTCCAGCAGAAAACACTGAGCTTCTCATGATGATTTTCACACCTTAAACCAAAAAATACACATATTACCAACAGAAAATAGCTATGAATTTTCTACAAACTCAATTTAGTATTTTCACTTGCTTTGCTACACAATCCTGCAAGTAAAGCACAAAACATCTTTTGCAAGAACAGTTACATTCAGTAAAAACCTTTTGTAAGATAAATGTTGCTTTTAGTATTCTCTCAAGAAGCACTCCACAGATATAGAGAGTACATTACTAAAATTGGCTCCTATAATGTCAACCACAAAACACTTCATGCAAAGAACACTCCATTTACTTGTCCTTTTCATTCTCTTCATGCTTTGTGAGGCTGCAGAGCTGAAGAGTGTCCAGCTGCTGGGTGACCTCCTCTGCCCAGCGACAGTTGACAAGCTCTCGGAGCTGCAGGGGGGCTCTGCAAGAAGGATGGCACAGTCAGAGCAGGAATTTGGCTCCAGGAGCCAAAGGAGAAGCACTGAAGTGAATTCAGTTCAATTCTACACTACCAAAAGAGTCACAGGCAAAAAATAAAAAGGCAGAAATTGTACTAGTTATTCCAAGGGAAAAAAAAAAAAGTCCATTAGCTCATTTGGGGACTGGGAAGAAGTAGGAACTTAATCCTAAAATGATACAGGATAGTTCCATGAGCACATCACACAAATTACAGGCATAAAAAATGGACACTTTCACACTGAAAACTGAAGCTTCTGGGCTCTGACTTTTGTAAGAAGAATATAAAGAGGAATTCCCTCTAGTTACTCTTATTACACCAGCTACACACACAGCAGTGTTATGTGGGAAGAACAAAGATCCTGCTTAGCTTGTCACAAAACTAGAACACATTTTACAGTAAGTATTATACCAGAGCCAATATTTATAGAAATCTTATAGAAAAAAAGGCAGGTCTCAAAAAAAAAATCAAAATATAGTGCAACTCTCACTGAAAAAGAGATTGATCATAACAGGACAATCCACCCAATTCCTGATATTAAAAATACCTTACCTGCAATGAGGGCACTGAGCTCTTTGTTCAGTCAGCCAACGCTATGATGGAAAAAGGAAAAATCTTTTTAAACAGAGTGGAATGAAAGACCTGCAGGCAAGCATGGTCTTTCATTAATTAGGAGTTACTTATTTTTATTACAGCTTCCCTATATTTTTCCTTTTTTCAACAAATTTTCAATTTAACTGTTCAGCCACTTAGTCACAGAAGAAGTTGGTACTTGTGTCTTAGTAACAAGCAACCACTTGGCTTTAGACATCAGAGATGCTTCAGTCAAAATTATACAGAGAATTCTGAAGTATCAAATATTGCATTAGAAACCACCCACCTGGCAGATTCCCAGAGTCTGAGACTAAAGAGTGCGTTTCAATAAAGGAAAGGAAAAGACACCACAAGCATCTCTTTCAGAGTCTAATTAGTCTTCAAGATAATTTATTTGTTCCTCTTGGGTTATTTATAGGCAAATTAAATACGTGAAGTTCAGTGATCAAATC
>JACBWW010000032.1:2636884-2689439 GCA_020086605.1 Lanius collurio | reverse complement strand
AGAGAGAGAGGAGCCCCCCCTCTTGGTGAGCGGGGCTGGGGTGTTACCGGTCACCGCTCAGGGACCGGCCCCGGCCGCTCCCGGCATCCTTCCCTGGATTCTTCGTGTCTGTAGTCACTGTTCTCCCCAAGCGTCATTTTCCCCAAATTCAGTACTTGTCAGGTCAAAATAAAACTGAACATTCGTTTATATTTACATATTAATAGTTATGACGTTTCTGTTTAGATTATAATATTTCTAATTAAGTCTTTATTTATGTATGTGTATAATATTACTTATAATACATTTTATATATGTATTTAATTAATTCCTATTTTTGTTGTATTTATGATAGCTATTTATTAATGCTATCTATCTATGATATAAATAGAAAAGGGAAAAAGAAGCTCATATGAAATGGTGCTTTCTGCATTCACTACTTGTGCACAAACACATCTCCATGGATCAGATTAAACTAAGGATATATTTTTTATCACCAGTACATGATAATTCCACCAAGGCAGCTGTGAGTAACTTCTGACTGGATTTCTGAGGTGCAGCCCATGTTATTCTCTTTGGTAGCATCTCTGTCCCAATGTATGATTTGGTTTAGCTCTCTACATTCATTTTAAATGTGTCTTTTTCACCAGCAATGGCAAGGTATAAGAAATGCAAACGAAAACGAAGAGCTCGAGCAAATTTTCGACTGGAAAAAAAGAGAAATGCTGGAATCCCTCAGGGCTCAGTTTGTCCCTCTCCTCGGTAAGAGGCTCAGCTTGAACTTTGCCTTCTCACTCCATCCCTGGGTTTGCTGTTTGCTCCCAATGGCTCATGGAAGAGAGGAAAGAATTTGTGCCAAGTTGATGTGGCACTTCATATCTTTTGGTGTAATTCAGTTGAAGGCTGGACATGATGACCTTGGAGGTCTTTTCCAACCTTAATGTTTCTAAGATTAATAACCAGGAAAAGCAATTTGAATAAAATAGTATTTGAAATAGGATTCCCCTCTCTCCTTTATTGATGTGTATCTTGGCCTTTCCAGGTTTCTGTGATCACATTTACTCTGTTGTTACCTGCTGGTACCTACCTGTAGTTTCCAGATGATTGGTCACAGTTAAATTTTTTGGAGGCTGAGATGATAAATAAAGTTCTGGCCTCATTCTGAAATGTTCTGTTTCAGGTCACCAGCTCATCTCCCTCTGAACACATCACCAGTGCCAAGGTGCTCCCTCTGGTCTTTAGCCTTGCCCAGCATAAAAAATATGGTAAAACCCTTGACAACAGCAGCATCACTTCTGTATTGGTGGTGCCAGAGCAGGGCTGCACAGGTATGTCCTTTCTCTGATATTTTTCTGTTTTAGTCAGGGATTAATGCTGTTTACTGAGTGGAAATATTTCATTGTACCAATTTATTTAGTTCTGTTAGTACCCCTCCCAAAAATCAGATTGATCTGAAGAAAGTCAACACACAAATACACATAATCTGCCTTCTTTTTATGCTTAGAGCTTTAAGGTGGTTAAAGACACCGTATTTCCATCACAAGTCTACCTAAGGGAACTAAATACATTCAGGGAGAAGCTGGAGAAGTTGGAAAGTGAATTTTCCAAGCTACAAGGAGCACTCCAGGTCAGTCTCAGTCTGGCTGGGACAGGGTAACATTTGCCTGTGTGAGAATTGTAAGGAACTGTGGTCAATGCAGATACACTGAGATCTGAGCAGCCCCTCAAGGGCATTCTCTGCACTCAGAGTTGCTAAACTGCTGCTACCTCACAGCAGTAGGGAACTGTTTGTGTCCTTATAGCTCCACCTCAGCCAGCACCTTTGCTGTCTAAAATCCCACCTACTTTTGCAGGCAGATTTAATGTTCTCTTTATTTATTTGTATCACTTTCAGATGAACAGAGTGGCAACTTTGTCTTCAGAAAGTTCTCTTTGCCAAAGGTGTCATAAGCCAGTTCTGGGTGCTCCTGTGGGGACACAGATGGATCCACCACCATCAGCACCCGTGCCTGTGTCCATCCCCCCTCCTCCTCCTCCTCTTCCTCCTCCTCCTCCACCGCTGCCGCCGCCCCCACCAAAACTGCCTCCAGCACCTCTCCTCCTCCAACGGGGCACAGCCTCCAAACCACTGCTGGTAGGGAATCACAAAGTTCCTCTCTTTTTGATTTCATGTCTGCATTCTTTTTGGCCCTGGATTCATCAGAAATGAGTCTCTCCATGAGCATTCAGTCACTTTCCCACCCTCATTTCCCTTCCAAACCCCTTTGCTTTCAGGCACCACCAGTGAAAAAGGATGGGCCCATGCACATCACCCTCAAAGACCTCCTGAATGTTAAACTGAAGAAGACAAACAGCAGCCTGAGAATGGACAAGGTAAACTGGAGGACACAGGGATGAACAGGTGGTGGTGTATTGAGGCAAAATCCACCCTGGAACTGCTCTATTTCCTGCAAAATTGATTCTCATCCAAACACCCAGTGATCAGTTTTGAGTAGCCATTCTAATTCTGCACCTGGGCTTTGGAAGTGAAGAAATAAAGTGACAAACTCCAATCTCACCTGGCATCCAGGACAGCTCTAATTTTACATTAAGGGCATGGAGCTTTCATGTAGCTTTGCATATTATCAGTAGATTTTGGACTTCCTTTTGCCCAGCTGGAATTTTGTTTGCAGAAGTGTTTAGGGGTTGGGTTTTTTGGGGGTTTTTTTAATTGATTTTTTTTTTCTAAATAAATATTTTTATCCAAGACACATTCAGATCTTAATAGTTTTAAAAAAAAGGCATAAAAGCCATAAACCACAAAAATCAGAGTATAAATATTAAATGGATTTCAGAGTAGTGAGACCTTCTGAAGTTTTATTTGGGGTAACATTTCTTTCCTTGCTTTAGGAGCAATCACCAGTGAAGCCACGCAGGGCATTAATTACAGTCACAGATCTACAGAGTGTTAGTCTGAGACCTAAATCCAAGCCATCAGCTCATGCTACAATACCTTTCATGTAAGATGTTTCTTTCTTATTTTGATATTAGATTTTTCTGTTTTAAACAGTGGTTAACTTTTTTTACTGAGTGGAAAATATTTCATTGTACCAATTTCTTTTGTTCTCTTAGTACCTCCCCTAAAAATCAGATTGATCTTCGGAAACATCTGAAGAAAGTTGATATACAGAGGTCTGCTCCTTTTTTTTCTCTTGAATTCTATTTTTCTAATCTAGAAAAAATAGAGAAGCAATCAAACTCCTCATAATTCCCGTTTCAGAAGTCCTGGTGGCACTCCTCTAAATAGTAAAGAAAACACTGAATGTGGCTCTGGGCTGACACCAATAATGACACAGGCACTACGGCGCAAATTTCAGGCAAGTCACTCTGTTTCTCTTCTTGGAATCCTAAAGTGGCTTTAAAATCTACAGAATTCCCTGCTGATTTAAGGACACTGCAGAATGGACATTCCATGGCAGGTTATTTGACAATCCCAAGAGGAAAAATCGCTTTTTTAGTGGCCAATTGGGTGCCTCAATGCGACTTTAAAAGTCACAGTTCCACTTTGCAGAAGAACAAAATGGGAGGGTTAACAGCATCTTTTGTTTGAATGATTTGCTGTGTCTGTTTCATGGTTCCAGCTAAGAATTGCACTGTTTTACCTCAGTGATAATGAGTTCAGATATCCAAGTTCTTACCCTTCCCTTCTTTTGACAGATGGCTCACCCAAAGAGTCCCTCACCTGCACGGTTGAGTGCTGCAAACAGCTTTGATGAAAAGTAAAAAGGAAAGTAGGTTTATGGAACAATGCATTTTCCATTTGTGGTCAGGAAGCCACTTGAATCCCATTTTTATCACACTCAGGCACAGGTATTTGTAAGTAAATCTAGTGCACAGGAGAACAGGGCATTATGAAACTCTGTAAAGCAGATTGTGCTTTTTAGCTCTTTCTAATGTCTCTCATTTTGGTTGCATCTTCATTCATAATATGGAAAAAAAAGTAGGAAATTTCCCAAGTCTTTTGATACCTGGGTGCTGCTGAAGGAGGGACTATTATGTTCTCAGCACTGGTGCTGCTTATCATACAAATATGTGTGTTTGCTGAAATTCAGTATTTTTATATCTTTTGTATATCTTTTTTATCAAAAAATATCTTGACAGTATTTGTACAGTTTCAAAGAAAAGCAACAGTTTAATGCACTAAGGTTATTAAAGTGGAAAGCTGCAAGACTCAACAAACAGTTCGAGTCTGTGGCTACAAATGTATGAGGCCCTTGCACTGTGTATCACTGCTGGCTGCTGTCTGATCGCTATTAAAAGGCTGCACTGCTTAAAGACAGGGAACTCAAAGCCTCCTTCCAAGTCCAGTTCACGGGGTGGGCAGAGGTTGCGCCTGCACCGCGGCTCAGCTCAGGAGGCGGACCGGGACAAGGGCAGACTGTGAGTCCCGGTGGCACAGCCGGCACCCCGGCACGGCAGGCGGAGCCCATCCCACGGCCGCGGACCCGAAGCCCGGGGCGGTGCTGGCCGTGCCGCCGCCCCCTGGGCGCGCTCCCGGTGCCGTGTCCCGCCCTCCGGGGCGGGGCCGCTCATGCGCGGGGTCGTGGCCGGGGCTCCGCCGCTTCCGGGCGGGAGCGGGGCCGGGCGATGCCGCTGCCCGGGGCCGGGCCGGCCGGGGCCATGGGCACGGCCGTGGGGCCCATGAGCCTGCGGGAGCTGCTGCAGGCGGCCGAGGCGGGCGGCGCGGCGGGCGGCGAGGAGGAGGTGTGCGTGGTGGGCATCTTCGGCAAAACGGCGCTGCAGCTCTGCTCCGAGAAGGAGGCCCTGGTGAGCACCGTGTGCGACCGGCAGGTGTTCCCGCTGTTCCCGGAGGAGGATCCCGAGCTGGCGGACGGCGCCGCGGGGCAGGAGGGTGACCCGGCGACGAAGGACTACAACCAGCTGCAGGCGTACTACAGCCAGGAGAGCCGCGTGCTGTACCTGGTGCTCACCTCCATCTGCGACACGCCGCAGCTGCTGCGCGCCTGCGGGGACCTGGCGGCGGCCGAGAACAGGGAGGCCGGGCCCGGCCACTCCTCCGGCGGCCCGGCCCCGCTGCCCCACGCCGAGGCGCACGAGTTCTGGAAGCACCAGGAGAAGCTGCACTGCCTGAGCCTCCTCTACCTCTTCTCTGTCTGCCACATCCTGCTGCTGGTGCATCCCACCTGCTCCTTCGACATCACCTACGACCGTGTGTTCAGGGCGCTGGACGGGCTGCGGCAGAAGGTGTTGCCCTCCCTGAAGGCTGCCATCAAGGACTGCCCGGTTGGCAAGGAGTGGAAGCTCAACTGCAGGCCATGCCCTCCACGCCTCCTCTTCCTCTTCCAGCTCAACGGGGCTTTGAAGGTGGATCCACTGCCAAGCAGGGGCCAGGACGCCTGTGGTCACCTGGAAAAGCCACCCCCCAAGAAGCATTCCCCCAAGAGGAGGCTGCAGCACGCTCTGGAGGATCAGATCTACCGCATCTTCCGCAAGAGCAGGGTGCTGACCAACCAGAGCATCAACTGCCTGTTCACCGTGCCAGCCAACCAGGCTTTTGTGTACATTGTGGCCGGTGGGCCCCAGGATGGAGATGATCCCGTGGCCATGCTTCTCGACCAGCTGAGGAGCAACTGCACTATGAGAGAGACTGACTTGCTGCTGGCTCCCACCCTGTCAGGACCCAGGAGGTATCAGATGATGAGGCACGGCCGGCAGCAGCTCTCCTTCCATGCAGAGAGCACCAGCAGCAGCTCCAGCTCCTCTGGGCAGCTCGTGGACTGCACCCTCAAGGAGTTCTTGTGGCAGCACGTGGAGCTGGTGCTCAGCAAGAAGGGCTTTGAAGACAGTGTGGGGAGGAACCCACAGCCCTCTCACTTTGAGCTCCCGACCTACCAGAAGTGGGTGGCTGCAGCTCTAAAACTGTATGAAGTGACCATCGAAGGCAAAGACGATGACCCGACCAGTGGTGAGCTGAGCTCAAAAATCATGAGCAGCATCAAAGTTTTGGAAGGCTACTTAGACATAGACACCAAGTTCTCCGAAAACCGTTGTCAGAAAGCTCTGCCCATGGCCCACAGTGCCTATCAGTCCAACCTGCCCCACAATTACACCATGACAGTGCACAAGAACCAGCTGGCCCAGGCCCTGCGTGTGTACAGCCAGCACGCCCGGGGCCCAGCCTTCCACAAATACGCCATGCAGCTCAACGAGGACTGCTACAAGTTCTGGAGCAATGGGCACCAGCTCTGCGAGGAGCGGAGCTTGACCGACCAGCACTGTGTGCACAAGTTCCATCTGCTCCCCAAAGCAGGTAAAGATGCTCACTTGTGCTTTGGTTTCATGGTTTAGTTTTGTATCTACTTTAAAATGTCTTAGGTTGAAAGCACCGACTCTGAAATGTTGTGGAAGATGAAAGTTTGCAGCTTTAAAGCGTTGTGTTCAAGGACTGGATGTGGCACTTGGTGCTCTGCTCCAACTGACAAGGTGGTAACCAGGCAAAGGTTGGGCTCAGTGTTATCTCAGAGGTCTTTTCCAACCCAAATGGTTCTGTCATCTCTGTACAGTGGGATCATAGCAGAGCTGCTGTGCAGGTTTCCTTTATGTTGTGTAATGTTTAGGAGCCAGTCCACTGTTAGTAGTAACTCTGATTTTTGTACTTATCACAGTGGTAACTCTGGTTCTGTCTTACTAATTAGAAGCATTTCACTGGAGTGCTTCTAACAAGAGAGGTGTAAGAACAAACTTCTCTAAAAAGCATAAGTGTCCCCCTTTGTTTTAAATAATTGGTTGATCAGGGAGTCAAAACTGACTTCTGCATGTTTATTGCAGGCAGAAGAACTTTGAGCCTTCAGGAGGACATTGTAAAAACAAAGACTATTTGGTTTAGTGGTATAAACTCCGCTGGAACTTTGTATTATTAAAAGTGGGAAAGGGAAGAGTTGCTTGACAAACTGGTAGCAAATCACTTTGTGTATATGTATAGCAGGGAGGGAGCAATGGACAAAGGGAATAAAGAAGGTTTTGAATGGTGAGCAATTTACCAAAGTTTGATTTTGCTTTTAGGGGAAAAGCCAGAAGCAGACAGAAATCCTCCAATACTGTACCACAACAGCCGGGCTCGTTCCACCGGTGCCTGTAACTGTGGAAGGAAACAAGCTCCTCGGGAGGACCCCTTTGATATCAAAGCAGCTAATTATGATTTTTACCAGGTAACTGTTCAGTCTCTTGGTGCTTCAAGCAGTGCTTTTGTTTCATCTGCAGAGCCTGTATTCTGAAGTGACCACAAGTTTCCTCTTAACCTTATCAACTTGTTGCTTGAAGAAGACATTTCTGGGAGCAGAAATGGGCTGACCAGGGTGGGCAGTTCCAGTCTTCACCAGTGCACACACACAGGAGCTCCTGTTCATGTACCTGTTTCCACTTTGTGTTGGTTCATGTGAATTTTAAATACACAGGTCTGTGGGCCACGTTCCCACTGCTGCTTCGGTTCTCACGTGGTGCAAACCTCTTGAATCTTAGTTGTAGCTGCTCAGTGTGTTGACTCTGAGCTCCCTCATCTCAGGGTGAATACTAAACCACGTTTTCTTTCTCGTAGTTGCTGGAAGAGAAGTGCTGTGGAAAACTGGAGCACATCAACTTCCCCATATTTCAGCCAAGCACACCTGACCCAGCGCCTGCTCGGGACGAGTCATCGCCCGCCCCTCCGGAAGGCGAGATTGAGAAACTCAAAGAGAAAGAACCTCAGACTCAGGGAGAGAGCACAGGCCTGAGCTTAGCCCTGAGCCTGGGCCAGTCCACGGGCAGCCTGGGCAC
Organism: Lanius collurio; assembly: GCA_020086605.1. NCBI lineage: Eukaryota > Metazoa > Chordata > Aves > Passeriformes > Laniidae > Lanius > Lanius collurio. The sequence goes on along the minus strand of JACBWW010000032.1, from coordinate 2,681,648 downwards.
TTACCCACCCGATGCCCAGGGTGGAGGGGACAATGCAGAGAGCCATGGGCAGAGCGGGGACTCCAAGAGTGAGAAGAGGCCGAGCCTGGTAGATCGCCAGGCGTCCACTGTTGAGTACCTCCCCGGGATGCTCCATTCCAATTGCCCCAAAGGCCTTCTGCCCAAATTCTCCAGTTGGTCACTGGTCAAGCTGGGGCCTGCTAAGGCTTACAACTTCCACACAGGCTTAGATCAACAGGGCTTTATCCCAGGAACAAACTATTTAATGCCTTGGGACATTGTCATCAGGACGAGAACTGAAGATGAAGGAGACTTAGACACCAATTCCTGGCCTGCACCCAACAAGGCTGTTCCTGGGAAGAGAAGCGCGGTGGTGATGGGAAGAGGCCGGCGGAGGGACGACATCGCTCGAGCTTTTGTGGGGTTTGAATATGAAGATGCACGTGGGAGGAGGTTCATGTGTTCAGGGCCTGATAAAGTGATGAAGGTGATGGGAGGGGGGCCAAAGGAATCTGCCCTCAAAGCCCTCAATTCCGACATGCCCCTGTACATCCTGTCCTCGACGCAGGGACGGGGCCTCAAGCCCCACTATGCCCAGTTCATGAGGCTCTTCGTGGTGGTTCCTGATGCCCCCTTGCAGATCACCTTAACACCTCAGGTAAGAAGTGCAGGAGGGAATCTGGGAACAGCAGAGGCAAGGGTGGTTGTGGTGGAAACATGAATTGACAAAGGGTGACAGGAAAAGATTCTCGAGGAACCCAAACCAAATTCAGCCAAGACAGTAATTTCCAAAAGTATTTGTTACATAAGCACTTGGGATTTCTTAAACTTCAAGATGCCAAATTTATTCTTTGTGTAAAGTAAGTTTAAAAAAATATTTTATCAAGGATGAGTTATTAGCATTCCCTACTGTAATAATGGCTTTTTTTTAAAAAAAAAGAAAAACAGCTAAGAATGACTTTGTCATTTTAAATGTCATGGAGGAAAGCAGTGACTTATTGCTCAGATTAATTATTATTAGTTACCATTTGAATTTAGGGGGGAAAAGAATGTTGGTTTTCTTTATTCTTCACCATTTTCTCCATTTTTTTAATATGCATTTGAAAAAGCTCCATTTGCATTTTTTGACCTTTTTGAGGTAGTAATGATGTTTGATTACCTACCCATGTTTTCTTTCACTTTTAGGTTCAACCAGGGCCACCACCCTGCCCTGTATTTTACCCTGAGAAGCAGGAAATCACCCTTCCCTCTGATGGACTCTGGGTGCTGAGGTTTCCCTACGCATACGTGACAGAACGGGGGCCCTGCTTCCCTCCCAAAGAAAGCCAACAGTTAATGAGCTACAAAGTTCTCCGAGGAATACTGAAAGCAATTACACAATGAGAATGGTTTTGGGTGGATCTGTTTTAGTTTAAGAAGGCTGTCTTCAACCCAGTTCATGGGTTTTGGTTACCCAACAGTTGTCACTGCAGTTGTGTGAAGCCCCCACTGTATTTCACTGGAACACGGTCAGATTGGAAATAAAGTTGATATCAAAGCAGAAAAAGGAATCTGAGGCATGTAAAATTTCCTTTTAATAAGTTTTCATATGTAAAAAATAAAAGCTGGTTTTCATAAAGTGCTGATCCTGTATTACTAGATGTTTTGATGACAATGCTTTTCCCCATCCTGTCTTTTTACATACCTATTTAGGAATATTCAAAAATTAGCATTGCCTTAAATCAAGAGTTTACTTTTCCTATTGAGGTAGTGATAAGCAAAATATTTTCTACTTTTCTGAACAAGCTGTTTGTATGTAAATGATGCTTTTAATGTGATGATGGGAGAAATCATCTTTAGAAAAAAAAAAGATACACATCAGAACTGCAGTATTAACAGCAAATGCTGCTCACCTATATCGAGTGACTCTTGGTGCCAAAAAATCAGCCACAGTAAATCCACTCTTAACTAAGGTAAAATCTATTAGTGACAGCAGCTGTATGCTGAGACCTAATTTAATTTCTAGAATATTTGTTTCTAATTAGCATGCACACAAAATTTAATTTGCCAGTTTGCTATAGCACAGTAATTATACTGCATGACCAGAGCTGAGACCTGGTTTCTGCTCAGACTATGACATCTCTGAGGGGCTGGGTGAGGAAAACTCATCCCTTTATTTGGAATACAACATTAAGGGTTGGATTAGATGGTCTTTAAAGATCCTTTCCATGATTCTGTGATCTCTCGGGCTGGGTGTGGGAAAAGTGTCCCTCCCATTTAGAATACGACGTCGCTGAGGGGCTGGATGAAGAAAAGCTGTCCCTGCGTTTGGAATATGACATCTCTGAGGAGCAGGGTGTGGGAAATGCATCCCTCCTGTATGCAATACATGAGGGGCCGGACTAGATGATCTCTAAAGATTCAACCCAACCATTCCATGATTCTATGATCTCTGAGGGGCTGTGTGGGGAAAGCGCATCCCTCCCATTTGGAATATGACGTCTCTGAGGAAGGGAAAACACATCCCTTCGTTGGGAATACGATATCTCTGAGGAGCAGGGTGTGCGAAACGCATCTTCCCACCTGTGAGGAGGAAGCCGGCACATCCAGGTGGAAAACGAAAGCGTGTAATTGAGATTTACCCCACAGCATTTGCCAAGTGGTTTTTGACAGCGACAGCCCCGCCCGTGAGGCGGGCGCTGGGCGGGGGTGTGGAAAACACATCCCTCCACCTGCGAGCAGGGGCGGCCAGGAGGGCGCGGTGGGAAATAAAAGAGAGCAATTGGGGCTTAGCCCCACGGTGATTGTGAAGCGTCCGCCGCTGCGAGCAGCCCCTCACGGCCGGGCGGGAAGGGCGCGGGGCTGCCGCGCCTGCGCGCTCCGCTCCCCCCGGCGCCGGGGCGGTTGCGCGGGCGCAGAGGCTCCGCTGCCTCAGAGCCTCCGGGTCCCGCAGCGGCTCCGCCTCGCCGCGAGCCGGCTGCGGGCCGGCACAGGGACACGGACCGCGGCAGGACGGGCCGGGGCAGCCGGGCACAGGCGCAGGATGTCGGCCACGCTCTACGTGCTCTCCACGCTGGGCGGATACGTCCTCACCTCCGCTCTCCTCCTCAAGTGCCCGGGGCTGCTCCACCGGCCCAAACGGCAGCGCTTTCGTTGCCGGCACATCTCTCACCGCGGCGGTGAGTGAGGGGGTGCGAGGATGGAGGGCAGGGGATGCGGGAGCTTTCCTGTTCTCTGCCGCTCCTGAGGGATGGTCCCTGCCTGGCTCCCGGCGCTCGGGGCTCCGCGGCCCCCGGGCGATGCTCCCTTACGGCCCTGGGGCGCTGCTCTGTCCCCCCGGGCACGGGAGGGTCGTGAGGGGCTGCGCGGTGTCCGTGGCTTGCAGCGGGCTCCCTTTAAACCTTCCTCCCACAGCCTAATTTTAGGTGCCACCTGCTGACCAGTGCCTCGGTTCAGCGCGGAATTAATCTCCGAAGTCCAGCCGTGCCAGCCGAAATCAGCTTTGTTTTTGCGTGGGGCGTGATGTTTTCCCTCTCAAACGCGTCTGTATATTTTTCTTCTAACGATTCTGTATCCTGGTATTTCTCTCCCCAACCAGAGGGGCGTCTGGCTGTTGTTTAGATCAGGTACAAGAGATCAGTCTTCTCGCCTGTGACTGCCTGTTTGCTTTGCTTTCTGTTTCAGGAGAAACAGAATTTGCTGTGACTCTGTTCTTGCTCCCCTTGGTGTTGCAGGCAGACAGTGAATGGCTCAGTGCCCTGGTAAAACCGATCCCATTTGAGAGTCAGGCATGTTGATTCTGTCTAAAATAGGTTTTTAAGTTTCTTCCAGCTTTTCCAAAGCATTGGGAGGGAGAAAATGCAGCAAGTTGTGTCTTCCTTTTCTGTAGAGATCAGTTCTATGCTTTTCCCTGCTGCCTCACTTAATTTTTGAAAATAGGCAGGTTTCTCCTAAGTATCTTTTGATATCCTGTGGGAAAGATGTCTGATACTGAGTTTAAACAGTTTTCAATATCATACTTAGTGCCCGTTTATGCAGGGGTTGATCACAGTTTTAGCCAGTGGTCCTTAACTACTGCTGCTGCCTTGATATATAAAAAAAAAATTATCTAGAACTGGTCTCTTAATTATTTTATTCCTGGCACTTCTTTCACTTAGTTTATTCAACAGTTTAAGTTTCTTTATAACTATAGCTTTAAGTGTAGCATAAAATGCACCTTTTAGTGTGGAATGTGTGTATTATCTGTTTCTTGGTAGGTATATTATTCCTTCAACGAAAGAAATTTTAATTTTGAAGGTTTCCTGGTTTGTTTTTTTTTTATTTGTAAGCTGTTAAAAACTTGCAGGCGTCTTTGTTGGAACTTGGTATGATCCCCTTAATCTTCTGTTCTTACTCCTTTGCAAGGAACTTAGTTAAGATGTACAGCCCTAAGCCTCGAAGGAGAGTGCTTTGGCCAGTTGCTCTAAGCTCCATCGGAACAGCAGGAAAGCCTCACTTAAGGGAGGATTATTCCTCAGGCATTCAAAGTCCACGATCTGTGAATTCTTCTGCGTCCTGTGAAATCCACCCGAGGCAGGAGCGCAGCCGTGGATGTTGCAGCAGCTTTTTGCTTATCCGAGGCTGAAGATCACTCGTGCTTTACTGTCCTGGTGTTTACCCTGTAACATAAATTCCTGTGGGACTCGAGTTCTCCTCGGGCTTTAGTCATGCTGTAGCTTTAGACTCAGTGTCAAGTTTCCTATTGCATTACTCCAATTAACTGTGGAGATCAAGGTAACACTTAACTTGTTTGGCTTTTTCCTCTCTGAGATGAAACCTTGTACAGTGACTTTTTTAAGTCTGAGGGATTTGATTTCGCTTGCTTTTTTGTTCAAGAATTTTCTCACCTCATTTTGTAGAATCATCCCTGAATTATTTCTACACTTTGCAAAATTTTAAAATTGGTCATTTCTGAGAACAATTATTAAGTCTTGATATTCTGTGCTGGAGTCCTCTGCCAATGCCAGCAGCCCTGGATTGCAAAATCTCTGAGAAAGTGTGGCATGATGATTTTTACAGAGAATTGGAAAAATCAATCTGAACTGAAGCAGCTTGGTCATCTCGTCTGACCAGAGCAGGTCTTGGTCCAGTTAGGTTTTGAATACATCCAGGGATGAAATCTCCACAACCTCTCCAGGAAGCCTGTTCCAAAGTTTGTTCATGCTTCAATAAAAAAGGAGGGTTTTTTCTTACATTTATAAACTGAATTTCCTGTATTTAAGTTTGTTCCCATTCCTCTTATCCTTTCCCTGGCACCACCAAGAAGAGTTTGCTGAGTTTTTGTTACTCCCTCCCATCCAATATTTACAGGTGTAGGATCCTCCCTAGCCTCTCTTCTCCAGACAAAACAATTCCAGCACCCTCAGCCTCTCATTGCACACAAGAATCTCTCATCCCTTCATTTTCACAGCCCTTCCTTGGGTTTACTCCAGTAGATCCATATCAGTCTTGTGCTTTGTAGCCCAGAACTGGATTTGGTGTTCCAGGAGCAGAGGGCAATGATTGCCTCCCTTGACCTGCTGCCCCAAAAACTTCTGAGGGTCATCTCCTTGAGCCAGTGCTTGGTGTTGGCTCTCTCTTGGCTGTGTTGGTGCTTCCAGAGTGCAAATGTGTCCTCACAATGTCTGGATGTGCCTGTTTTGGCTGGGAAAGGTCAGTTCCATGTGGGGAATGCAACAGCACATGAAGCTGGAGGAGCGTTTGAGGAAGTGTCAGAAGCTCTTTGGTCAGCCCAGCCTTCTCACTTTTCAGGGGACAGAATTACTTGGATCAAATAACTTGTGTAGTTCCCCTTTCTGTTTGTGGTTGCTGATTTAGAATTCTTGTTTCAGCTGACCACTCAACTTTGTTCCTTATTTCCCCCAAATGCCACAAGTCAGGCGTTTCACTCACCATCCCTGGCCCTTTCCCTCCTCCCTGACATGTGATTTCTTAGATCAGCCACTTAAAAGTTTTATGTTTGGCACTTTCTGCCTGGGAATGTTGGGCTACTCCTGCTTTGTTCACCAATTGAAGACCTGACTCAGGTGTTTTTGCCCTTCCCTCACCGTTCAGGATGTATGGGCTGTGTTGCCACAGCTGATCAGTTATCTAAAAACCTCAATTATTATTGCAGTTAATTTGTAACTAATCAGCCAGGTCCTATGCAGTGGTTTCCCATTTGTTAGGCAATCAGCAGATGGATACCAGGAGCTTCTCATGCTCTCCTTTGTCCCTTGGTTCACTTTTGCCACTCAGCCAATTCCTAGTTCTGCAATCAAATCCCATAAAATGTTGGTGAAGGCTGATCACAGAAGCTGCTGTGGACTCACCATATTATTTTAAATTAAACCCTGCAGATTTTTGTCATTGTGGTTTCAAGTTAAGTCTTTCATTTTGTAAACCTACCTGAAAACAACAATTTTAAATTGGTAGTTGTGCATTGCTGTAATTAACTGAACACAGGTTTAGGTAAGTATGTCCTGGTGAGGTCTTGTTAATAGGCAAGGCCTTAATTGGAGCTCTTATAATTGCTGTTTACAAAGTCTGTCATTCATTACTGTCAAAGAGCAGTTAAAATTTGCATAGATATCTTCATCAGCACATGTATCTTCATGAGGCTGTTTTGTTTTTCAGTCTGTAATATTGCCTATTTTCTGAGGGGGAGAAGGCACAACCTTTTCCAGTCCCTAATCAGGCTGAGTTTTAAAGATTTTTTACAGAGAATGCTGTCTTAGGAATTGCAGAGTTTAACTCCTGCCTGTGAGAAAATTAAATTTGCTTGTCCTTTCATTTGTTAACTAAAATTGATGTGTGTTTTTCATTCCTCATGTGTGACACCTCCTTTTTCCAGCAGCACAAACCTTTATTGACAGATCTGTGCTGCTGGGGAATATCCTTGTACTGAAAAAAGAGGTTGTCACCTCTTGGAGCATGAGCTGGGGTGTACAACTTGGGGAGTGTCAGTTGTAGAGTGTCTTGGTTGCTTTTATTCATAGTTTTTTGGGGTTTTTTTCTTGTTACTTGTCCCACCAAATCTTAAATAGATTTTTGCATATACTAGGGGGTGGAGGGGGGAGACTTATTTTCCTAGCTAAATACCTCTGGTAAAAGAAACACTTTGTTACATAAATCCAAGATAAGTTCTTTTTAAAAATTATTTTACCTGGGGAACGTTGTGTCTCTCCAGTAAGTTGGTGGCAACAGGGATTTCTGCCTTGAGCATCATACTCATTCCTCAAAATAAGTACATTTTAAAATCTGTTATTTTTAAAATTTATTTTCAGTGGGATTGAGGGAAGGAAAAGGATTTTGTCTAAGTTTTATTTTTGTTACTTCTGCAGGTGCTGGAGAGAACCTGGAGAACACAATGGCAGCCTTTCACCAGTGAGTACAAAAGGATAAGAATGCTTAAATTAGGTGTTCTCAGTGTCTTTAGAGTGAAGCAATCAAGGGAGGTGGGATTTCATCAGTTCTTTGGGGTTACAGTGTCCTGTTTCTGAAAGTCAGCTCTCCTCTGGATGACTCGTGGATTGCCAAACATCCACTCCAGTTTCACCAGAAGGACTTGGGATACCACAAATTATGGTCTGTGCACAAGAACAAATGGAAACAAACCCCTGAGGCCCGATCTGTGCTAGCCAATAAAACAGCAAACAATACTGTGCTTAATGGTGATTTCTTCTATTAATTTATTTATCATTATAAAGCTACAAATGCTGCTGTTTATTTTCTTTCCCTGCACACACACTGCAGTCACGCAATGTGTGAAAGCCTCTTACCCAGGGGTTTAAAATGGGGCTGGGACCAGAAAGCCTTTTAAGCCTCCAGCATTTAAGTAGTGAATTTTAACAAGGTTCTCAAAGGCATTTGGAAAAGAAGCATATCTAAAACTCCAGCTGCTGCTGAGAAGGGACCACATTAATGTTGGTTCCTCTTTGTTTTGTTTGGGGTTTTTCTAATTTGCTTTGTGCTTTGGAGCCTCATCAGTTTGCTGTTTCCCTGCAGCCTGAGGGGTGCCAGCTTTCCCAACCAAATAAAAGAAAGTACTGCACTATTTTTCTATCTCCATGGAAGCTGAGTGTAGTTTTGTGTGGCTTTTTGGTTTGTTTTTTTTTTTTTTTTCTGCTGGCCTGCTTTTTTTTTTTTTTCAAGGCAATGGAAACTCTTCTGGCCCCTTCTGGGAAGGGTTAAAGGCTTTGTCCTTCACATTTGCTCATTCCCATCTCCATGAGTGATGTAGCAAAAGGAATGGGGTAGAAGATCACTGATCTAGTTGGTGAAAAACTGTCAGGATTGGCTCAAACAGCTGGTATGAGCTGATCAATTTATAATCCATCAGATTCAGCATGAAGCCAAACAGGGTGTGTCTGCAGGAGCTGTTCCTGCAGGTTTGCACAAGCAGGAATTTTTGGCTGTTGCTGTAGTTGAATCCAGAAGAGAATGTGTGTATGGGAGGGACAAGGCCTTACTGGCAATTTCAGTTTCTATATTGCTGAATTTACAAATATTCTGGAAGGAAATTACAAGCTTTTTGTACCAATGACAATATTTTGTTTAATTATGTAAAATGCATAATAGATGGGGGGTTGTAATCTTGTTCTACCATATTTAACTGCTTCTGTGGTGGTTTTAGATTATAAAATAACAGCTTTTAAACAAGAGCATTCTCATTTGTAAATGTGAGCCTGCCTCACGTCTTGAATTCTGGAGCAGTTGGATCTGAATCCACAACGATTTTGTGAATCTGGAGCCTTCTCTGGAGCAGTGTGAATTTGACAGAACAAACTGATTTCCAGCTGGGAAAGCTCAGCACTTGAGGAAGGTTATTTAGCAGTGAGCTGCTCAAAAGGGCCTGGCAGAGTCTCAAATTTGTTAACAAGGGAAGTTGTTGTTCTTCCTTTCCCATGCAGCATTAGCCCTGACTTTCTTAAGCAGGAAATATTGCTAATAAAATTTGCTGGTGAAATGATAAAACCTGGTACTACGTGGGAACATCTACAAACTTGGCAAATCTCCTGTGGCAGATTTGGAGATGCTTTCCCTCAGGAGGAAAAAAAATCACCCAGTACAGCCTGTGATTCTTCCATATGTAACAGGATTTTGTTCCTCTCCTAATTCTTAATTAGCAGCACTGGAAAGCAGTTCACAAATTGGCTTTAATTTGACAGCCCTCCTTGATCATTATCCCAGCTGGACCAGAAATTGTGTTAAACACTTTGGGGAGTATGTTCTGGTGGGTTTTTTTTGGTTTGTTACTGCATTTGTGGATGTTCATGGCCTGTGTTCAGCAGCCAATAAAGCCCATGAGGAAAAGGCTGTTACTGAATTTACAGAGCTTTGAGTCTCAGGTAGGCACAGCTCACAGGTGGTGCAGGTTTGCTCAGAGGTGGATAAAAAGATTTTGAAGAAAGAGTTCAGACTTTTTTCTGTCTACTGGAATGACACCTCTTTTCTAGTTAAATGAGCAATTCAATTCACTGCTTATTGCAGTAAAGCTTTTTTATTCTGGTGTCAGGTTTCTTGTACTTATTTTTCATCAGTATCATTACTACTTTCTGCTTTCTTCTGTGAGCTAAACTCCTATGGAATGGACTTGGGACTGGATTGGAGCTTTTCAAAGAAGTGTATTGGAACAGGAATACCTATTTTGCTTTGAAAAATATGACTGAATGTTTAGTGGTTTGTTTATTTTTCAATTTAAATTAATTTTTTTCATTAAAATAATAACTTCTTAAGTTCTTTTTGCTGCTCAAAAGAAAGCCAAAAGCTTGAAACCCCCACTGCTAATTTCCTGATCCATCCCTTCCTGATTAATGTAAATCAAGGGGAAAAAAAAAAAAAAGGCAGCTTTCACATCCCTGTAATTTTTTGTTTCTTACTGCAAATTTGATTACTTTCTTTCAAAATCTCACTTCCTCCAGTGGGCAGATGTGCTGCTGCTAATAAACACCTCACTCCAAAGCCTTTAGGAGTAGGTTTCTCAATCCTGGGGTGGCAGGCTGCAAGCCATAGGTTTGCTTCCTGATTCCTATGGGAGATGGAGCCAAAAATCCCATCTCTGCTTCATGGGACGTTGTTTATTCTTGTGCCAGCTTCCCACTGCAGCAGAGTTGTTTGCTCCTTGCTCTGCAGAGGGATTGTGAGGATTCCTTGCACCATAAAGCATCCAAAGCACTTCCAGTGGGATTAGTTGATGGAATGTGTTGGGTTTGGAGCTGCACAAAGTGGTTCAAGGCAGGCTTTCCTTGCAGTGCAGTTAATTTGGGGACAGACATGTTGGAGCTGGATTGTCACCTGACAAAAGATGAGCAAGTGGTTGTGTCCCATGATGAGAACCTGAAGAGATCAACAGGAGTTGATGTCAACATATCTGACCTCAAATACTCGGTGAGTTGAGGAGAAAATGGGCTCTGGGGGGTGTTGAAAAATGCATCTGTGGGGTGGGCAGGGGGCTGTGTGCATGTCTGTGTGTGCCTGGTGCCCAAAACCAAAGGGGAGGAGTCATCTTTATAGAAAAGCCCTACAAACCACCCCCAAAGTTCACTAAACTCCCATGGCAGTCAGAGGATCAAACCTGGCACATTCCAGTATCAGGCTGGATGAATGGCTCTGGAGCTGGGGTGTTTTGCCACACTGATGACAGAGGAAGGTTAATTGACAAGCTCTTCCGGGTGTGACCAGCTTCTTAGTGGGAAAACTGGGAGATGATTCTCCCCTGCCTTGACACTGGAATTTTCAGAATTCTCAGGCATCTGGGAATGTTTTGCCTTATTCAGCTACAGGTGACACAAATCTAACAATGCCAAATAGGTGAATTAATACTGAAAGTGGTGCTACTGAATCACTTTTGTGGGTGAAAAGATTTTAAAGGTAAGTGGCTTATGAATTATGATTTTTTTTGTCTTTTTGGAGGAGCATCATGATTATATCCCTGCATGTGAATTAATGTTTCATTTCTCTTTGTTTTTAAGGAACTTCCTCCCTATCTCTGCAAGTTGGATGTCACATTTCAGAAAGGTGAGATGTTTGTCTCTTGCTGTTTCAATTTTCCATTTCATAGCATGGCAGTTTCCTGCTTTGGCAAAGGGAGTGGAAAAGAGCATTTGCTTCTCTTAATCTCATGCTAAGAGAAGATTCAAAAGAAAATATAATCCTGGTAGAAACCAGTACAGTAGTTACTGTAGGTATGACTTAAGAGTTCAGAAGGAAATTCATTCTCATTTGGTCTTTTTTATATTTATCTTGTTGCATTTGGTGTGTGGTAACTGAGCCTGTTTGCTATTTCAGGATTTTAACATTGCCTCCACTCCTACTGTTGCTAAATAATGAGTGAATTTCATGAAGTTAGAACCTGAATGTGCAACATGCTCAGGGCATTTTCATTATGGAAATGAGCTTGTCATAGTTAATTACAGCTGAATTAAGTAATTTTTTTTGTTTAAAAACGTGATAATCCTAGGAACTTTATAAGAAGTTTTAAGTTAATGAGTGCTCTGACATTTCTGGTTTTATCTGTGGTTTATTCAAAATGGCCACAGCAGTGACAAGTTTTTTGTTTCCCCAGAATGTCAGTGCGAGGGGAAGGACAATCGAATCCCACTCCTGCAAGAGGTGTTTGAGGCATTTCCAGAAACTCCTGTCAACATTGACATCAAAATGAACAATGATGTGTTGATCAAAAAGGTACATGAGAATCTCTGCTGAACTGGGAGTGAAGGCAGTGGAAGGATGCTGGTATTCCAAAGGTTTTTTGGAGTTGTGACAGTCTGTGATACCAAAATCTGTTCTTGGTCTCCTTCATCCTTCACATGTTGGGTCTTGCCTCGTGTGTGAGGTAATACAGGAGACAGAGAAGGGATCTTGTGCAAGATTTTCAGTGAAAGCTCTTTAGGACCCTTCATCTGGGTGGGAAACTGCTCCAGCACTGCTGGAGACATGCTTGGTTTGTACTTTACAGGGAGGGTCTTCTTAGGGACTGTTGCTCTCCAAAGCAGCATAAAAACATGATGTTACTGTGTAGGTGTGTTCAACACAGAGAAGGAAATCTTTCCAGCAAATACTGTTTTCTCATTTAGGTTTCTTGAATTCTTTAGGGTTTTTTGTAGGTGTAGTGGTCTTTTATCATTGTCATGGACACCTGTTTATTTCCCATCAAAGCATCACAACCACTTTATGATGGGAGAGAGTAGAGAACTCTCTTCTGTAATGATCTCCAAAGCAAGTAGAGTTCCAGTTCAATAATGCTGCATTTAATTTCCAGTGACTCCATGTGAGAGTTGTGCTTTCTGTGCTGCAGGTCTCAGAGCTGGTGAGTCAGTACAAGAGAGAGCATCTGACCGTGTGGGGGAATGTGAATTATGAGATTGTATCCAAGTGCTTCAAGGAGGTAAGGCTGAGTCCAGCTAAGCTTTTGTACTGTGTGCTGACAAAACCTACAGAAAAGCACCCTGCAAATCAAGATTTAACCAGCTAGGCCAGGCTCCTACTTGTGGTGAGAAATTCTGTGCTTAGATTGTATTCTGCTTGCTAAAATAAGAAAAGCACAGTTAACACTCCTCTACCCTGCCATAAAATACTTGAGGAATTAAGCTTAGTCATGCTTTATTCTTGTTTTATGAAATATAGGACATTGCAATTTTGTGCCAAGAGTTCTTAGAGCCTCTTTTGCACATCATTCATCTGATAAAAAGCAAGTTTTCCAAGGATTGCTTATTGTCTGTTTCTTTGCATGAAAGTAATGGATGTGGCCACTAGTGGACACAGTTGCATCACCATAAAGTTATTTCACAGCCATAATTCTCCTCCTTTTTGTGCTGAGGATTTTTACAATTTAGAATTAAATTAAAACTGTGCTTAGTCCAAGGGAGTTATGCACCTGAGTGAAATCCATCTTGTTGATGGTTCAATCCAGTTGATAATTTCAATTTATATGTGCAGGACAACATCCCATTTCCTACCTGAACAGCAGTTAGATTTATTTAGACATGCATTGATGAGTAAATCTAATTGCAACAGACTCCAAATCTACCAAGATAACTGAGAATCTCTTCCCTGGTTCCTGCAGAACTCTGACATTCCCATCATCTTCTGTGCCCAGCGTGTCCTCCTGCTTCTTGGCCTGTTCTACACTGGTCTGCTGCCATTTGTTCCCTTCAGGGAGGAATTCTTTGAGATTCCCATGCCTTCCATCATCCTCAAGTGAGTTACAGCCCATCAGTGGGTGCTGCACTGGCAGCAGTGTAAAGCAGGTGAACCATGATGCCTCCCTGAGCACTGGTTTTGTTGGTGTCCTTGGGCTGAGGTTACTTTTCTGTTGATTTATGCACTTTTGGATATTCCTGAGAGAATTCTGTACACAGCAGTTCTGTACTCATAACTAATGCTTGCTCTGTTCTCCTCTTTTCTTGAGAACAAATTAGTCTGATAGGGCCAAAAGACAAGTCAGCAATAGGGTGGATATGAGATTTCACAATCTTTCTCATTCTTCACTCAAAGTGCTGCAGAATTCTCATCTCTGCTGCTTCTCTTAAATGTAGCTCATTTCTCTTGTATAACCCAATTCTAAGTCACTGTCTTGAGCAGTGAAATTACTGCTCCAATTTGAGCAAGATTAATTCCTCATGTTCCTTTTGCAGGAACATCACAACTAAGATTTTAATCTGTGCTCTAGTAATTTTTGGTTTCCTTTTCCTCAACAGGCTGAAAGAACCAGAGAAGATGTCAAGAAGCCAGAAATTTATTATCTGGCTGGCTGACACGTAAGATTTTCATCTGATTAAATTTTTATTTATATTTTGCCTTTAGATTAACAGTTGACTCAAGCAACTAAGATTAGCTATTTCTACATCTATGCGTTATATTTTTTCAAGGTTTTTTTTGTCAGTGCATGATAAATCATATTCAAATCTTATGTAGGTGTGCTTTATGCTTTTTTTTTCCATGCACTGAAGCATCCTGAGGTGCAGTAGCAGTGGGCATTATTCCAATTGTGTCTGTTAAGCTTCTGTCCTTAAGTGTGCTCAGCTAATTAACATGCAATTAGATGCAGAATGCAGATTTCAGGGATGTGACTGTTTTACAATATTGTCAGAGGAGAGACACTGTTTGCCTTACAAGGAACACTTTGCATTTTAAGAATATCTGTGCTTCAGAGGGAATTTAGTCATAGTTTTTCAGTGACTGCAGTGTCTCCTGGCTCTTGCTTCTGTCTCTGACATTTGTTAGTGTAACTTCTCCAGTGGCCAGGATATTTTCATGTCTATTGGAAGGATAAAATCTCTCCTGTTCATCAGACAGGGTATAAGGTATCTTTAGGATGAAGGATTTAGCTGCTGGATTTGATCTTCAGCAGAGTTAATACTTGAATTGATTAAACTTGGAGTTTCCTAGAATTAATTTTCTCTTGTGGAAAACATTGACTCTACACACTGTGTGGGAACTTCATTGCAGGACATCAGCAGATACTGAAAATTCCATATGTACTTGAAGTTGTTAATTAATGTCCCTCTCCTTCCCCAGGCTGCTGATGAGGAAGGCACTGTTTGACCACCTCACGGCTCGGGGCATCCAGGTACAGTGGGGCAAAGCTAAAATGAGAGTTCAAACCAGACAGACACAGCCTTAAAAGGGGTTCCTGTTCCCCCCAGCATGTTCTTTCTGTTTCTGGGACTGTAAGTTGCTGTTTAGTTCCTAAGCAAAAGCTGCTGCTGTTATATTCGCAGTGCTCTGATTGCAAAGGAAGATTTGTGCATTTGGAAAAAGATTTTTTCATTTAATTCCTTTAAGTTTAGGGATTTTTTTCTCCCACTTCAAACTTAAGCTTATAAAATATGCAAAACTGGTTATGTATTGTGGGGCTTTCACAAAATAACATTTTGACTTTTAGAAGGATCTAAAATCTCAGGTAGTGGAGTTAGAATCACCACTAAAAAATGTCCCTTTTGGAAGGTGAGGAGGAAAAGTTGGGTTTATTTGTGTACAGCATCACAGTGTAACTATTTCTCATTTTAAGTATGCAGCAGCATCTCCCTCACATAAAACAATTTAGGTCAAAAGTCACCTTTTAAAAAAAACTATCTCCTGTAATAACTTGGTTCTTCTATCCCATTTCATAGGTGTACATTTGGGTACTGAATGAAGAGCAAGAATACAAGAGAGCATTTGATCTTGGAGCTACTGGAGTGATGACAGACTATCCAACAAAACTGAAGGAGTTCTTACATAATTACCCAGCATAAAGGAGGAAAACTGAGAAAGTCCTTCCAGAACAGATTGTGAGCCAAGGATTTTCCTCATTAAAAAAATAGAGGGCAGCATGCACAGATCATTTTTGTTGGAAAGATGTAATTGATGATCTGTTACCTTGTTGTCAAATCACTACCTAATGTAAAGGTTGTCTATTTATTTTGGAACTTTAATTACATAGTTTACATTTGTAAATAGCTCATTTAGCAACTGCACACTTCACAAATGGTGATGATTAGGGAGAAAGTTGCCCAATGAGGTACCTGTAGATAATAAGCATTATCTTACCTGTCACAAGTGTTCCTAAGCAGCTGTCAAGACATGTCAGTTATTCCAGGTATATTCTAGTGAGCAGAAACTGAAGAATTTCTGAAAGTGTAACCCGTGTGTTTGCATTTCTTGTGTTGCTTTTAGATTTCAGATAACTTCTAGAGGAGAAAAAAACAGAAAGAGAGGCACAGGAGAAATAGCAAAGCAGAGCCTGTGGCTGGCCAGGTAGTGAAGTGTACTCAGTGAAGGTGGTCACTTTTTAGCCAGAATTAACTCAGTATAAATCAACTCCATTATTCTCACTGACAAAAATGTTGAATTTGAGTTGGAATTGGATTTAGACCCTTTCTGAGTTGATGGCAACACTGTGGTTTGTTGGTCCAGGTCTAAATACAGGATTTAAATCAGGATCTGGGTTTGACACTGAGTTCCACTGTAGGGTCCAGGCTTGCCCCTGGCTCTGGCCTGCCTGTCAGGCCACCTTGGCATAGCAGTAGCTGGATTTCCAGGATGGAAAATTGCACTTCCTACAGATTACACTCACTTTAAAATAGCCTTTTCACAATGTCCTATAAGTCTTGTGCACATTTGTGGTTCTTGATGAACAGGAAATTGTTTCTATGGTGAGGGACCAAAGAAGACTTAAATTTGGTCAGGAGTTTTAGGAACAAATGAAAATGTTCCTATTAAATTAATTCTCCCAAAGCAGATCTATAGGTATATTTATAAAGGGAAGAAGTGTCAATCTAGAATGTGTGTAGACTTCTGACTTTTCTCTCCACAAAAAATACATTCAATATCCATTAAGTTTATGTGCATGGGCCTGGAAATAAGTGGCAAGAGCCTGGAAAGCCCAGGTGTGATGGAATGGGGTTAAGCAGGAAGGTATTTCTAGAAGCTTCCCATGCTGTTCTGTCCTTCCATGTGTCAGACAGGTTGGAGCCTGCAGTGCCTGTGTGCCTTGGTGTGCTCGTGTCATGGGTGGGAGTTCAGGAGGAGTTTGTTTATTGTGGCTTAATTACACCCAGTGTATAGAGCTCAGTCACTGAATCATCAGATGCTCTCTCTAAACAAGAGTTTTATTCAGTTTCTTGAAGGAACTGATAGATATATCATATGGAAATTATAGATCTTGATAATAAACACAGTAGCTAGGTGTGTATTTACTGCAAGGTGCACCCACTGATTTTAAAGTAATTTTTTTCCCCTCAGTAGCTCAGATTTGGGAAAGTTCTTGTTTCACCCACCCTGGCTGCTGTGCCATATTTATAGTTGTGGAGCATCTTTGCTGTTCCACTGCCTGTCAGGAGGCTGTCAAATTGCCAAATCCATCTGCATGGAGAGTGTTTGTTTCTGCACCCCAGTTCCTTTCTGAGGAATATGTCTGGATGAAATGGAAAAAAACTACTGCCTTTAGGATTTGAGGGAACATGTAGTGATGGGGGCAAATGAGTTAATGTTGTCCTTTTGAATATCTGCCTGCTGAAGATGACTGCAGATTCAATTTCCTCCTAATTTAATCAGCCTTGTTGCTTATTGAATGGAAGAGAGGAAAATGTAACTTCCTAACTGTTCATGGGTAGAAAAGGATGAAATTATTTATTAGGTACTAAGCTTTCTGTTTCCCTTTCAGACCAGTTCTGTCTGGTCATATAAATGCTAATAATCAGTCAAGTCACAGCTCTGCCTGCTTTTTAGAAGTCACAGAATAGTTATAGATGTTTCACATGAATCTTGTAAGTAAATTTAAAAATTCCACCTTTCTGTCCTAATCCTGGGTTATTACCAGTTTGTAGCTCCAGGTAGGTTTTATGCATTGTGGTTTTTATAAACTCAATTCTATTGCTCTTGAATTTCTACCACATGCACCAATATTAAGATGCAAATACAATTCTGGTTTTAGAAAATACCATCAAATAGCTCTTGCATATTAAAACTTTTTTGTTTAGGATAGCTATACAAAACTTTTCTGTTTTGTTCGGAAGAGCTAAGTTTTAAAATACCAGTTTTGATCTCTAACTTTGTCTCAAATTTCCCTTCCCACTCAATAAATAAACAGTTTTGCATTATTCTATATTGAATGACAAAATGCAGGTACTGAAATGACAGTGGATTATATTTAATTTTAATATTTTTATTCTCTCTCTAATAGTAGAGATGGAAATTTTTGCCTTCTAAGGTTCTCAACCACATTTCTGTCAGACCACCAGTGTTCTTACATCTGAGGTAGCTTCTGACTGTGCTGTTTATACATTGACATCTCTTGGATAAATTTGCTGCTCAATATCTGAAATTTGATTAGGAGGGAAAGGGTCCAGTGCTGGAAAAGCTGCTGGATTTATTCATTCACCTGTTTGAGCTTTAGTAGAGGAGCTCAAGTTTGATCTCTTGAGACAGATAATGTTCCATGGACGAATCCCAGCACCAATGCACAGGGCTCAGGCCATGATAACTGTTTGTAACAAAATAACATGGAATTGAGGTAACTGCAAAACATTTGTTGTATCAAATCCTTGTTTTGAATATTCCAGAACTTGCTATGTGATTTTTGTTTTGTTTTTTTTTTTAGACCACTTGTGCAGAAAAGCTTTTGTTGAGAACTTGCACAACTGTCCAGGAGGATGTTCAGTTAATCTGTCTCTCTGAGGAGAGATTCTTTTCAGGTACTTTTAACTCTAACTATTGTTTTAACACTGTGTTCTCAACCCTGTTGCAAACTATTTTATGTATGAAGGACGAGGCATGTATTTCATGCACTTTTAATTTGCAGAAAGTCTCATGGACCTCTCTAGCTCCAAAGCTATGAAGTGATTTTTCTTTTCATGTGAAGAAAGATTTGATGCTTTTGAAATGTGGCACAGTAAAACATCTTTGCTCATAAAGGATCTAAAACTGAATGCTTGTTAGTTGTGACTTCTTTCCCTAAAAACCTAATTTCTGAGACTGATTTTGTGTTTACAGTGTAGTTGGTTTGAATTTGTATTCACAGGAATTCTACTTGCAGCAAGTTTGTCCTTTCTGATGATCAGCACAATAACATTTCCTCTAGTCCTAGAGGTAAACTTCCAGCTTTCCTACTGGATTGCCATTAAATTACATTAAATACTAGGTTTTAGGGTCAAGTGTAATTTTAAATCCGTGAGGGTTCATATTTAGGTAAGAGAGGTGAAGTTGGGGGTTTGTATGTTACAGTATTTAGTAACTTTGGAAGGATTTTTCCAGCGTGATGAGAGGATTCTCCAGATGGCTCTGGATGCTGTTTGGTTTCTTAAAATACATCCTAAATGTCTGGTAAACCAGAAGAAGGAATTGGGGGACATTCAAGAGCCTTTGAACTCTTCACCTCAGGTGGTGTAACCTGCCCTGAATCTGCAGCTCAAACAGAATATTCAGAACAATTCCCAGCACTTTCTCCAAAGCAAGAAGGCTCCAGGTGCCGATTATCTTATTTTCAGGATATATATTTTTTACTCTGGTTTGCCCCTGGAATTCCCAGTACCCCTGGAGAAGGGCTGAATTCTGGTAGGAAAGCTGAATAAATGTGAATTTCCGGTTGCTGCCGCGGGAGGCCGCCACAGCCCGCGCATTCCCGATGGATTTCCATGGGGATTCCTGTTCCACACAGCGATTCCCGGAGCCAGGCGGGATGAGGAGCCCGCACTGCAGAGCTGCGTTAAACAGAAGTGCTCCTTCCATCCCAGATCCTGAGGTTTGCCATCGGTTTATTAAGATGGACTGATGGAAGGAGAAGTTCCTCATTCTAAAATCTGGAATATTGCTATGGAAAGGAAAATGAGGGATCAGCTGTGGGTGTTGAGTTTTACAGCTGCACAGTCATGGCTTGGTAATTTTTGGGGCAGGATAAAGCACTGGGAGGTGCTGGCTGGTTTCTTGGTGGACCAAAAATAGTGATGCTGCAAATTGGGGGGAAAAAAACCCCTAATTCTGGTAATGATGGAAACACCTGAAGGATGCTTCCTCATGTCTCTAAAAAATGTAAAGTATTCACACTTTACAATTAAAGAAAAAGGGCAAAATCACCTGAAGTATCTTGATTACAAGGCCATTAACACCTGCTGTAGATAAAATTTGGGAATGCCAAGAAACTGAGATTTTTATCAGATTTAAATACACTTAATTCCCAAAATGTTGAGGCAATATCTCAGTGGGTGATTTGGTATTTCTTCCCCTCTCAGTATTGCCATGGCAAAAGTTTCCTCCAGGCAGTGGTGCTTTATCAGTTGGGCTTTTCTTGTTTAAATGATAATTAAGGTTTAAATTGATGTCAGACTGAGCAGGGAAAAACAGTGGCTGTGCTGCTCAGGCTCCAAAAAATGAGTGTTTGCAAATAGTGAAATTAAAAATCCTGTTCAGTTGAAAGCTAAGTTGTCAAATATTGTAGAGCCAAAATTCAGATTTTTTTTTTTTTTAAAATCAATAGATTTCCTCAAAGCTCAGCCCAGTAAAAGTTTTCATGGTGCTGCTCAAGCTGTGCTTGGCAAAGTTTGCAACTGAATTCTGTAACCCAGAATCAAATGTGAAAATGGGACTTGAAGCTTTAGTAAGTAGCATTTAATCCAACTAGCATTTTATTTTACAAAAGTGAGTGAAATGCTTCTGGTAAAACGCTGTTATCCCTAAAACCCTTAAAATTTTTGTAAATCATAGGGATTAGAACATAAAGAAGAAATTTGGGCTTTTTTTATGGTGATACTTTACTACAACTTCAAAGCTGTGTGAGCCCCCAGCTTTCCATGGTGATGCTGAAGTTAAAGCAGTAAAATTCCACTTGATCACCACCCTAAACCAACGTTATTACAACAGAAACCTCGGTGTAAATAGATAAAGAATATTGATGTGCACCTTGTAAATAATAATGTGTTTTTATTATGAAACTGAAAGTTCTGCTGCACCAGGTGGAGGGAAAAAAATCATTTCACTGCTGTGCAGCAGCCTCTCGATGATGTAAATTTGTTTTGCTGATGGTTTCTTGTGGTTTCTGGGTGATTTAAAGTTCAAGTAAATTCTGTCAGCACTTCCTGCTGATAACCTTGTCTAGATCTGTTAAATACAGAGCTTTTAGCACTGGGGAGAGGGGCTGAAAATGTGATGTTTGCTCTTTGCTGCTGGCTGGGGAAGGAAGGAGGTTATCTAAGAAAAGAAGAAGCTTAAAGTTAAGCCTTCAAAGCAGGCTCCTCTTGCAGCTGGCCAAAGATAACACAGCAATTTTCCTCTTTATTGGGTGTATTTAATAGCTGCTAACTACACTGCTGCTTGAGTCTTTGTTACCAGCCTGTTTCAATTGTACCACGAGTGTACAGGGGGTGAAAAAAAAATCTCATTTAGTATTTAAAATCTGCTTGTGGAATTCCTTAACCAGCTGCCAGCTGGCTCTGTAACACCAGAGGGGTGGGGTTGGCTTGTGTGGAAGGGAAATGGTTTATAGCACAAGGTAGAATGTTGTTTTACCCACAAATAGTATCCCAATTAATAGGAAATATTACTTTTCTGGTGTATATATTTAACATTTGAACCAGAACCTTGCCCTTGCAGTTACCAGGAATTACCAATTAAGGAATTCTGCATTAAAATACCCTTAGGAATTTGCTTAAGCAGAGTGTGTTAGAACAGGAATAATCTCATAAAGCAAATATATTTCATCCCTGAAGATGTAGAACTTTAATCCTTGGGTGTAAGAAATGGACAGATAGAAAACATTAATTAAATATTTTTAATATTGGAAGTGTCCAAGGCCAGGTTGGAGCAACCTGGGCTAGTGGGAAGTATTAAACCTATACTTTATACACTGAATTATTGTTATTAACACTCAAAGGCTGAGCTGGGAATAAAAACGTGCAGGGAGAAGAATTACCTCGGCCTGAGCAGCTGGGTGCTCGTGTCTTAATTACAGAGCTTGGAGGGGATGGCATTTAATTGGGGCTTGCTGTGCGTGTGCTCAGGCTCTGTGAGCACATCTGCAGATGTTGGGGTATAAAATTAACAAGATCTCTCCTGGAAAAATTCATGGCAAGGGCAGGGATGGAGATTTCCAGGAGAAATATGGAATATCCTCATTTTTGCAGTTAGCCCTGTGGTGTGTTGGAGAAGCTGCAGTAGCACTGGTGCATTTGGGGGTTAATACTGGTGAATTTTGGGGCTTAATACTGGTGAATTTTGGGGCTAGTAGTGGTGAATTTGGGGGTAATATTGGTGAATTTTGAGGCTACTAGGGGTGGATTTGGGGGTTACTCTTGGTGGATTTTGTGTCTGTGCTCTGTCACTCCTCTCCCACCCCCGGGCCCAACCCAAGAGCCCACCCTACGCACCAGCCACCGCTAATTACCGCCGTTTATTAACGGGCGCTAATTACCTGCGCAGGGAAAGACGGAAATAACGCACAACCACGGGACAGCGACCACAGCCGCCCCCTTCCCCTGTGCCGTGGCCCTGAAACCTCGGACCCCTGGGCCCCCCCCCGGGGACGCGCAGACCCCCGCGCATCCTGCGCGCATCCCCCGCGGCGGGCGCGGCGCCTTTAAGAGGCCGCGCCGTGTTTGTTGTGCGGCCGCGCGAGCCGCGCTCCCATTGGCTGCCGCCGCCGCAGCCGCTGCGCGCGGGGAGGGGGCGGGACGGCCGCACCAGGGCCGCGCACTGAATGGTTCGGCAAAAATGGGCTGCGGCCGGCGGTAACCAATCAACGGCATGTTGCTATGTGCCGGTGGGCGCTGATTGGCTCGGGGCGGTGTCGCTCAGTGCCGGCAGGGTATAAGGGGAGGGAGCAGGCGGCGGGCGGGGGAGGCGGTGCGGGGTCTGTGCGCGTCGGCGGCGGCCGCGCTCGGTCCGCGCCGGGACGCGCTCGGTGCGGCCGCGGTGAGTGAGGGCGGCACGGAGGGCGTGAGGGGCGAGTGGCCGCCGAGGAGAAACGTCCCGACCCGCTCGCGGCGGGGCCGGGGCTGGGCGGCCGCGCGGAGCTGCGCCACAGCCGCGTCTGTGTCCCTGTGTTCCCCCCCCTCCACCCGCACCGCGGCCGCGTGAATCCGGGAGAACATCCCCGGGAGGCTCCATCGGGGCCGGTAGAGGAGGTGGGGGAGCTGCCGGTGCTGGCGGCTGGAGAGCCGGGCTGGGCGAGCGGCGGCCTTTGTGTGTGCGGCCGGGCGAGGGGATGGAGGCTGAGGGGCAACAGGTCCGGGCCGGGAGGGGTTCGGTGCCACCGACCCCGGGGATCGACAAGGAAAGGCCGGGGGAGGAAGAGCAGAGGTGGTGCTTGGTCGCCACCCATCTCGCTGTGGCGATGAACGCACTATAAACCCTGACCCCTCAGGTGGGACAGGGTGTGCGCGGGGCTCGGGCGGTGACCCCGCGGGAGGTGCAGCGCCTTTCCCCGGGGCTCCGGGGCTGCAGCTCCATTTTCCAGCCGTGCTGCGGGTGCTCGGAGCCCGGGCCGTGCCCAGCTGTGTCTCTGCTACAGCGCTGACATCGTGCCCGGCGGGGCACAGGGATTGCAGGGCACCCTGGGGATGCCCCTCCCAGGGCAGTTCTGGCACACGGAGCACCGAAACCTGGCGCAGGGTAACTCAGCTGGTCCGTGTTGTTGCTGTCGCCTCTGATAAGGGTGTAGCAGCTTCCTCTTCTGCAGAGCTCCGCCGAGGGCCAGGGCTGAGGGTGAAATGGTAACGGGGTTCTGCATCTCCATAGAAACATCTGGGTTTCATCCAGAAACGCCAGAGAAGTTCGAGGTGGCAGAAGTAGCCACGGGTCCATGGCTTCAGGTTTTAGTGCTGATTTTTGAAGCCAAACTGTTTTGAAATGCTCTTGTTTAAAATGTGATTTTAACGGGGAGGGAAAAAAAGAAGTGGAATCCTTGCCCCCTTACCCTACAATTTACTGGAGTGGCTCTGTCCCCACGTTTTTCTGTCTTAGAAAACATCCCGAGGAAGGCCTGTCAGATCAGTTCCTCGCGTGTGGTTGGGCGGGACAGAGCACAGCACCTGCCTTCCTGCACTGCCTTCCTGCCACTGCGTTCCTCAGGGCCTGCTCCAGATAAGGATTTTTCCTAATGCGTTTATGGTTACTTAAAGCTGGGCAGTGCAGGGAGGCTGTGCTGAGTGAGAGGGTTGTAAACAAGCAGATACCGAGGGAGCTTGCCTTGTAATCCGTGAGAGGATTCTGCCTGGAAAGGATGTGTTTTGTGACTTCATCCTCTCAGAGCACTCCCACTGATTTTGTTCAAGATCTCATCGTGTTGGATCCACGCCTCTGGTTCCTTGTAAACATTGTTTGCTGTGTAACGGCAGTGTTGGAACAGGGAATTGAGATGTTCTCCTGTTCTCTGTGGATCCCTGATTCCTGTTCCTCGCTGAAAGGCCTTGTGAAAGTGAGGGCTGTGCTTTGAAGCTGAAGTTGGGAATGCTGTAGGGAGGGTAGAGATGTTGCTTTCATCTGTTGGAGATGTCAAGTGCTTCTCTTACTTATTTATTATTTTAGTTTTCTTTGCAGGTGTCTCTTTCCCAGTGCCAAGATTGGAATAACTGGCAAAACTTGGTCCTTGAGCTCCCTCGTGTCCTCTGGATCCATAGATTCTGAATAAATTATTTCCTTTCCTTGCTGCTTGGTGTGTGCAGTTGAGTCAGGGTTGTGTTGAAGAAGACAGCATCCCTACCTGTAAATCCACATTCCCTCAAAGGCTCCTTGACTCATGGATTGAATACCTGTTGCTGAGAGAGAATTTAATTAAGGAACTGGTCACTCTGGTGTAGGTCCTGGCTGGGAGTTTAGAAAGTGGGAGCTCCTTCATCTGGTGTGGTACTACAAAAGCATTTCAGGGATTGCAGAGGAGTAAAAAACCATTTATTTCTTGTTCTTGCATCATGGCCTTGCCTTTGACCATGTGTGTGGAAGAAGAGACACCAATAAAGCCAGGCTTTGGTCATTAACTGGCAGAGCTTTGTTGGCTTGAGCTTAAGCAGAGTCTTCATTAGAGGTCAGCTATGGAGTGCTGGAGCAGAGGGATCACAGAGTGGAGTTTGGAATGGGGAAATTGAAAGTTCAGTTCCTTGGGCTGTTTTGAAGCTGATCAGGATGTCCAAGATGTAGCAGAGTGCAGCTATAGCTTGGAAACCAGGATGCACAGCTGCCTTTTTCCCCTCCTTGGTAGAGACCTGTAAGTTGGTCCTTCAGGATGTTCCTTCTTTTCTATGCCTGTTTATTTGCAGCTCTTGTCTTTTGGATCTACTTACAGTAACTAATGGCTAAGGACAGGTTTCCTTCCAGGAGCCAAGAGATGTTCATGGAAGAAAGGGACTATTCTGACTCAAAGATTTTTCATTTCTTTAGAGCAGATCTTAGGTGGTAAATCAGTGCCAGTTGGTCGTGTGGTGCTGGTTGAGAATGTGAATTTCTTATAGGTTGTCTTTTTTGGGGGGATGAACAGACAGTTTTCCAGCAGTGCTGTGCACTGGGCCTGAATCATGTTCCCTGTTGCCCCTCTTGGTCCTGGTCTTCACTTCCCTGGAATTTGGAGTCAATTCTCTCTGAGTCTGGTTTTTGCCATGTCATTTTGCCTTTTTGTCCCTGTTTGTCAGGGTCTGTGGCTGTCCTGCAGCTCATAAGCTGATTGGGTTTGATTCTTCTCCTTCTCTGCAACCCTTTACTGGACAGCCACATTTTCCAGGCCTGTCAGGGAGTGTTTCCACCCTCTGATGTGGGATGTGTTGGCCATCGGGAGCAGCTCCGTCTCCGGAAGCATCACTGGACTGGCCAAGCCACTTAAGGCTGCAGGAAATAACATAATTAATGAGACTTAGTTCTCCCACATCTTGTACCTGACAATCTCAAGTCACTTGACAATGCTAATTAAAGCTAATCACGCTCCTCTGTTTTTAGTAAATAGCTATTATCCCTGCTTCACTCTTGCTTTAACAAATGATAGTGCCAGGCACTGTGAGTCACTGGGAGTTCTGGGAATGCAACCCAGCAGAGCTGCCTTCCGGTCTCACTGACATGTCCATGTAGAGATTGGTTCTGTTACACCTGCCCAGGTGTTGGTGAAGAATGTTAAAATGTGAGATGTTTTGCTGACTCACAAAAATACACCACTTTTAGACTCCTTTTTTTTTTTTCACTGCCATCGTGACTTGTACAGAACGA
The DNA here is from genome assembly GCA_020086605.1 of Lanius collurio. Classification (NCBI taxonomy): domain Eukaryota; kingdom Metazoa; phylum Chordata; class Aves; order Passeriformes; family Laniidae; genus Lanius; species Lanius collurio. Next base: position 2,655,989 of record JACBWW010000032.1, on the reverse strand, counting down.
AACTCCCGCAGACAAGCAAAGGCTACTAAAAGTTCCAAAAGCTGAGGATGCTTTGAATTTGCCCTTCAGAGAACTTTCTGATCTGCTGAGAGGGAAGGCAGAGTGGTGCCACTTCTCCCATTTCACATTGGCACCACAAAGACAAAACATAGTGTGTTGTGACCTGGGCATTACATGGCTCAGCTGTGGAGCTCCACAAGAAACTCTGAGGTTTCACTGATGAAATATGGCTGGAGCAAGATGTTACTAAAAACAGACTGTCCAGCATCACAAACAAATAAAGATGGGGTTAATTATTAACTGTGGGGAAATAAGAAACCTTCTGGAGGATCCCAGGAACTCCCAACTCAAACATGTGTCAGTAGGCGCAGAACTGTGTGAGGTGAGTCAGTTCCCTACCTTGGCAGGCTAGAGAGGATATCCAGGAGGAACTAATGACAAAACCTGGCAAGGTAACAGCTGACTTGACCTTCTTAAACTAGATTCATTTTTAAATTATCTGTCATGTGGAGATCCAAGCTCTAAATCCTCACCTGACTTTGCTGCCTTGACACACGACACTACTAAAGGAAAGCAAGAAGGGTGGTGGCTGAAGTGCCACAGTTTGTCCCTTGTTAGTGCAGGAACTGTTGCTTTAAAAGTGTTTCTGGCAGAGATGGGTCAGAATTCACCATCTTATCCTTTGCTTTACTCAAAAAAGAGACAGATGTACCAGGGTAGAAAATATAGTCTCTGTCTGTCCTGTGACAGATGAGCTGCTGGGCAGAGCAAGGCCAGGTTAAAGATGTTCCTGGGAAGAATCCTCTGAGCAGGTGGGGTTTGTGGGCAGGTGAAAATTTAGGAATTTGGTAAGGGAAGCTTGTAGTAATGAGTCATGGCAGGCAGCTAGAGCAGACCCTTTAATGTCTTTGAGGATATTGGAATGATCCTTGCAATAGATAAATGTTCTCACTGTGTTCCCTGGCTTTATCAGGAAGAAATGGATGATCCATCCTGCAGCCCCAGGTAATTGAATCCTGGTCATACCTACGTTTGCCAGAGAGGGAGATAATAAAGTGATCTGAGGAACACTACAGAAAATTAAATGATATGAGATTTATTTGGACAGCCAGACTGTTTTGCAATTAAAGCAAATCAAACTGGGAAGTTGGGATGATGAAGAGCGTTTCCATTTTTTGTCAGTAAGTGATGGATTGGATGGGAAGAGCTTTTCTTTGATGCTTTTAGTTCAGGATGGTGTTAGAATAGCGAGGCAAGGGTCTTGTTTCATTGTGTGGAACGCTCTGTGTGTGTGACACTGGCAAAGTCCTTGATCTGGGGCTCCAGATGTGACCTTCACCTTGAACGTGTGGCTTTCCTCAGCACAGGGGTGGGTCTGAAATGAGGAGCTGCAGCTCAGCCAGTTCCACTGCAGGACTCTTACCCCTTCCTGGGCCTGCTGGAGCTTTGCAAAATGTAAAGGAGGAAATGGAGTCACTTGTGTGTTAAATTAGTGCAGCTTGCAGCTTTTATTTGTGGCACGAGTGGGATTTGCCAGTGGGAGCAGACGGAAGCGCTGCCTCGTTCGGAGTCGCGCCGCTTCTCCAGGAGACTTTTCCTGCTCTGTTTGGTACCACTGGAGTGGCCTCTGCTGGAATTGGGCCCTGGATTTGGCTGGAGGGACCTGAAGGTGGACAGCTTGCAGCTGTAATCTCACCCTGCTGCTCCTCAGCAGCAGCACAGGCTCTTCTGCATTGCAAAGATATCGCTGCCAGGCAACTCGGGAGAGTGGGAAGAGAATTCAGCCAGAGGTGTCAGTCATTCCTTGGAGAGGCTGAATCTTGCAGTCCCTGCTTTATGTGGTTTCAGAGACAGGCCTGGAAAAAGTAATAAATTCTAATCTTTTAGTAATACCTTTAAATAAAAAAAGGTTTAAATAAATCTTCTGTAATAAATTATGAAGCCGGGTGATGTCTGTCCTAGCTTGTCCCGTGCCTTTTTGAGGTGAAATTGTAAAGGAAAGGCTGTGATTAAAATATCCAGAATTATTTCCCTTCTCTGCTTCCCAGTGCTGTCTGATGGTGCTTTGAGTCATGAGGAGAGATAAGTGAGCAGTGCTAACACTGAATGGTCCAAGCCCAGCCTTAGGCTGTAAAGAAACTCAGAAAATTCTCATTGTCTCCTGCTCTCTGTAGTCAGGATACAGAAAAAAGCACCTCTACTCCATCTTCACTGAGTTATTTTAACCTGTTCTTTCCCTTTCCAGTTGGCTGAATGCTGTAATTCACACAAGAATTCCTGCTTGGAATGCAGGAGCCCTCTGGATTTCTTGCATTTAAGAACCTGAAAATGCACTGATGTGGGTTATGAAAATAAGGGAAGCTTTTAAAATTTGATTTAATTTCCAAATTGGCAGAACCTAAATCAACTATGTAAAGAACCATTTTTAAAAAATATTTTTAGTATTTATTTTTAATAAGTTTAATGGGTTTTTACTGGATTACAGCGACAAAGCTACAGAGACTTAAAATTCTAACCCAAAGTGAGTTTTAAAGTTTACTCTTTGTTGCTTTTAAGTTTTGACTTATTTTCCTGTACTTTCCAGGTGACTTTTATAGGAAGCCTGTCCATCAGAGACACCCCAGGGGCTTTGTTGTGGGATGCTGTGTCTATTTTTGATGAGAAGAGTTGTGATAGACATGGAGTGATGGTCTTAAAGAGGGGAAAAAACCACCAAACCCCAGCCTTTCAAAGGTGATTAATATAATCAGCCTGGCAGTTCTGCCGGGTTAGGTGCTGGGAGCTGTTCAGCAGGATAACACCGGGGTTTTTCCTGCCAGGCTGGCTGTGGAATGTGGAGCACGGCAGGTGCAGCAGGGTTGGCATCCTGCCCGTCCCGGATTCCCTGTGGCCGGCTGGAGAGGCTGGGATTGCCTCCTGCTGCAGCTCTTCCTGATGCCCTCTAGTGGTTTCCTGGCAGGTGTCTGGAATGCTGTTTGCCATCAGCATCACCTCCATCCATCCCTCCATCCATCCCTCCATCCATCCCCTTTATCCCAAACCCATGAAGTCCTTCCTTGCCGTGCAGGAAGAGATGAACTCCCTTGCCAGGAGACACCCAGAGGAGGGAAAGGGGTTAGATATTATTATTTGTGTTGTAGTTGTGTCCATGCAGCTGATAAAATGAGTGCAAAAGGTTCCTGTTCCACGTTTTCTCATGGTTTTTTCCTGCTTCCAGGGTTTGGAGGATGAGCTGAGGGAGTGCAGGTGTTAGAGAAGGACACTTGGGGATCAGTGGTGCTGCAGTGTCACCTTAGGCAGGGTTTGAAATTGGTGCATTTCAGAAACTCGATGCTGAAGGAGTGAAGCACGTGGTGTTCACCCATCTGCTATTTCAGCTCCTTTCTTGGCTTTCCCTTGTGTTCCCTGTTTAAATTTGGGATGCTCATCCTTCCTCCCAGACCTTCCCCAAGGTATATCCCACCCTCCCAGCTTCAGACCATCCAGTTCATCTTTCCCACAACTGAGGATCTCCAGAACTGCCCCAAACCAGGATTTTTTGGCACCATCAGAGTATTAAATGCTTCTTTAGCAGTGCCAGATGTCTCTGAGGGTCCAACACTTGACACTGATAACTTCTATTCCATAGGGAAGCAAAACTGGGCGTCAAACCCAGACTCCAATTAGAGAAAGAAAACCCTGGTAGGTGGTTGTACTTACCTTGAGAATTTTCTTAGAATCCTGCTCAGAGCCTGGAGCAACCCAGGCTGCCACAGCTTAGACACAGAAAACTCTACAAACCCAACTCCTCTTGTGCTTTCCTTGCACTGGCAATCAGCACATCTCAAACTCTTTCTATATTAATGAGAAGAGACCCACCAAGGAAGAAAGATTGGGTTTCCAAATAGCTGGATGATTTCAGAGCTGCAGCAAACAGATTTCTGTAGCATTTGCTGTATTTCAAGAAGTATTTCACAGGCTGAAGTTTATCTTTAAAATGGAATAATACCTAAAACAAACTCTCAGACCCAACAAACCTGTTGTTTGTCCTGCCACAATGAACATTTGCATCTGAGCCGCATTGCAAATGGATTTTATTCAAAATTAGAGTTGTGTGTGATGGTTTTACTCTCTGGCATATGGACTTGTACACGCAGTGGCCTTGTCTGGCAGGTGCTTGGCACAGACTTCCTCCCTTTTTTTGTGTTTCCTGAATTGCTGACAGCTTCATGTGGAAAGTGGGTGTTGGACACCCACAGGTGGAGGGTGGATTCTGAACCAAGAAATTGTCCAAATGGCAAAATGTGTGTCATGATTTTTCCATGAGGAAGTTGATATCTGCTCAAAACTCAGCAGGATGAAGCAGGACAGCCCAACACACCCAGTGCAGGCAAGCAGAACATTCAGCTGATTCTCTCACTGATAACCCACAATAAATGACGTTGAAAGCTTTTTCTTTAGAATTCCTTCCTTTGTCTAAACCAGCTTTCTGACTTGTGAATTAATTAATAGGCACAAATATCTCTTCCATTGAATTGAGTGAGTCCCATCCCAGAGATAAATTTCTCCTGAATGAGAAAAGAAAAATAATGGATGATGTTGCTGGTGACAGATACTCATCTCTCTGACAGTACTGGGCATGATGATAAAGTGATCAAACCTTCTTTTGTTCTGTTTTAAAGTGAGTAGAATGACTCCAGTGATGCCCACTGCCTGTGATGCTGATGAACATGAACTCATCATTCTGAAAACCAGAGGCACAGCCCAAATTTATCCTCATGCCTTTGTTCTGCAGCAGGACAAATGCACTCTTAGCTGGTAATTGTCTCTTAATTCAAATGTAGTTGTCATTAGGACATGAAAAATCTGAGGGGTTGGGCTTTGCATTGCTTGGAGCCACTGAATACATTTTAAAATGATGTTTAAGACAGAAATTGGTCCTTACAAGCTGCTGGCTGTGCTTGTAGGATGTCAGAATGCATTTCCTTTAGGTTTTCCCTCCTCTCCCACACTTGGATGAGGACAGAGCCCTTGGTAGACAATGCACATGTGATCAGACTGTGTGAAAGTGCTGTCTTGATAAATTATAGCTGCCGTAGCTGAGCTTATCTGAAGTTTTTATTCAAGGCATTTTCTTAACGAGGCTTCCCACCAAGATCTTGGCTCACAGATCTTTATTCTCTGCCCTGCCTGAAGCAGAGAGATCGAGTTTGCCTTCTCAGCACAGCCCTGAGAACAGGAATTGCAGTTCCTCTGATATCATCTCGCCTGAATATTTTTTTTTGTCTGCTTTTAAAAGGTCAAATGTTTTTTGCTGATGTTCAGTGTGTTATGAGGTCAAATAAATGAATGCTCATGAAATGCTTTTGCAGAAAGCTGTGTGCAGCAGATAATTCCTGTGTGTGTTCATTGCTCTGTCAGATAAATGCAGCTGTAGTATTTCCTGCTTTATTCATTGTTCTGGAGCATTGATGCTTAGCAGGCCTGGACAGAGGGGTCAGCAAACAACAAATTAAGGGATTGTTGTGATATTATTCTGGTTGGGGTTTATTTATCTCCACTGGGCTGTGGGGGTGCCTGTGGATTACCTTCTCCAGCTGACCAGGAAAGGATAGTTTGGCACGACAGGATGGAAGTGATAAAAGTGGTGATTGATCATTTTACTGATCCATGCTGAAGGAGAGGGGGGTTTGCACTGTTTCATTACACATCAATCAAGTTTAGGGTTTAGACACAGTCTGGTTTCTCATTCAGGAATCAGGAGTGATTGCCAGTCCTTCCTTGTGCTTTCCTCCAGGTGCTCTGTCCAGGGGACTCTGTCTCCAGACACGGCTCAGTGCCTTGGGGTCCAGATGCATTTGGCCCCAAGAAGGGCACACTTGGTCTCCTGCTTCCCTGCACTTGGATGCTCACAGATTCTGGGTTCTGAGATCCCTTAGGGCTGGGATAAAACACATCAGCTGCTCAATCAGGGCCTTGGAATTCAGGGGTGGTTTTGTATCAGCTGAAAATGAGGATTCTGCTTTGGTTTACATCTGGTTTCTGCCTTGTTGCAAATTCAGGGTGCAGTCCTTGAGTGCTTCTCACCTGGGATGGGAAAACGGTGCTGACTAATGCAGAACTGTGTTCTGACAAAATTCTGGTGCACACAGAGAACTGGGACAGGATACAGGTGGAGACTGATTTATCTTTCTTCTCTGATAAGTGTAAAAAGCAAATCTTGCTGGAATCCAGAGCTGCAGCTGTGGAGCAAACAGTGCCCAGTCCTTAGCAACTGGCCAGGTGAATTCTTGGCAAGACCCCCTTTGGACTGAACAAGAGAGGGGTGAGCTCCTAACAAGCTGGGAAATGAACCCTTCTGTGTCAGGATGGGTCCTGCTTAGCTGTGGCTGTAACTTGAATTGGAAAAGGTTAATCTGATTAGTTGGTGTTTGCAAAAAGCTTTAGGAATGAGCACTGCTGTGGAAGTGCTGACTGTTATGATCATGATAGATATGCTTTATCAGCAGTTTGCCTGATGAACAAGATGCTTTTTTCCTATTGACTGTGAGGGAGCTGCCTCCTGGAGAGCAGAAGAAAAATATTTCAGAAAAAAAAAGGGAACAAAAAAAAAAATGGGTATCCTGTTGTTTTACTGGATTCTGCTCCCTTTTGAGCACTGTGTGTGGTCATGGTCCCTCTGGTATCTGCAGGGAGCTGCAAGACAGAGAGAGAGGGACTATTTATAGGACAGGGAGTGACAGGACAAGGGGAATGGCTTCACACTGACAGAGAAGAGGTTTAGGGTAGGTATCACCAAAAAATCCTTCCCTGTGAGAGTGGTGAGGCCTGGCTGAGAAGCTGTGGCTGCCCCATCCTTGGAATTGTCCAAGGCCAGGTTGGACAGAGCTCTGAACACCCTGGGACAGTGGAAAGTGTCACTGCCCATGGCTTGGATACCTTGAATCTGCTTTTGGGGAAAGTGTTGGAGGCAGGGTTTTCATGGGTGCCTAAGATGTTATTTCTTGTTTTCTTTGGATGGTGGTGGTAGTGGGGAAGCTGGTGTTGTTCCATGTTTGATACACAAAGTGCAGGCTCAGAAACTGAGCAGAATCATGTGGGAAGGAAAATCTTCCTGGGAGAAGCAGCCAGAGTTTGTGATTAATTTGTAGAGCATGTGCATGCCTGCCTTCCATGGATCCAGGAGGGAGCAGAGCTGCTTCCTTTATGCTTTTCCATCCTCAAAAGGAACATTTGTAGCTGGTAAGACTTTTATAGGTGTGGGATCTGAAAACTCCATTTCTGCCAACAGAAAGAGACCCAGACTTGAGCTGCCTCGCAGGTGCTGTCAGATGATGTCAGAGTGTGAAATGGTGTTTCCATCCTGAATAGGGTTTTTAACTGTCTCTTGCTATCAGGAGTAGTCTTCAGAGGCCGTGCCTTGCTTTGGCTGCTGTCAGATGTTCAGATTAAAGAAAAATAAAATACTAGAGTGCAGTTTATAGAGTAGCTTCTACCTTCAGAGCTTGCAGGGAGTTATAAAGGAGAGTGTAATGAAGAAATCCTGCATTTCCCATGTGGAAAGTAGGGCAGAATGGAGAGAAAAACTGGTTTGGTGACTCATATCCTTACCTGGTGGCTCAGAAAACCCAGGTCCAGCTCTCAGTTTTCCCATGGGCTTCTAGGGTGTCACAGCAGTGACTCAGACAGGGGACAGCAGGGAAAGTCTTGGGCCTCTGCTCCTCACTTTCTCCCTGAATGGCAGAGCCCCGGGCGAGTTCCCCAGAGAGGTTTGGGTGACCAAGCTCCACGGAAATCATCCCAGCATCTTCACACCTCTGCAGTCATTTCCAGAGCCATTAAGTGCTGGAAGAATGGATGGAGATAACAGCAGCAGGGAGATGTGAGGGCAGCCAGCAAGCAAATAAATCTCTGTCCTGCTGATGTAATCCCCGGGCATCACTCCTGTCTCCTGCTGGTCAGTCCAACCCTAAATCCCCCTGTGGGCTGGGACAGCGCTGAATGTTCTGTCTGTTTTCCACCGCAGGTTTGTGTGAAATCCCTGCTTCCTCTGCCCAGATCTCTTCCTCTGGAGCATCACCAGCGTGTGGAGCCTGCCCCACACACCCATCCCCTGCCAAACCACGGCCTTTACCTGCGTGTTCCGGTGTTTCCCGTGCGACCCGTCCTGCGGGAGCGCCTCCTGGGCCACCCCGGAGTTCAGCCAGCGCTCAGTGGCTCCAATGGTGAAGATGACAAGGTCCAAGACTTTCCAGGCATATCTGCCTTCATGCCACAGGACCTACAGCTGCATCCACTGCAGGGCCCACCTGGCCAACCACGATGAGCTCATTTCCAAGGTAGGTGCTCTCTGGAGTGGACGGTTCGCTCACCTTGCAGATCAGTGGCTGTGGAAGTGCTTGGCCTTATCCTGCTGCCTTTTTCCTTGGAAAATGGGCTCTCAGCCCAAAGGATTTATTTGTGAGCTGCTGTTTGTTTTAACTGATTGGGGTCTTCAGCATCCTCACAAGTTGCAAGGGGCTGGTACTGATCTCTTCAGTCTTGTGACCAGGCAATGGCTGGAGCTGAGTGAGAAGAGCTTTAGGTTGGATAGCAGGAAAATGTTTTTCACTCAGAGGGTGATTGAACCCTGGAAAGAGGCTCCTCAGGGTTTGGTCACAGCACCAAGTCTGTCTGAATTCCAGAAGCATTTGGACAAAGCTCTCAGGCACAGGGTGGGATTATTGGGGTATCCTGTGCAGGAATTGGACTCTGATCCTGGTGGGTCCCTTCCAGTTCTTGCGGGGTGTTAGGATAAGCTAAATTAAAAGCTCTCAGAACCAATAAGTGTTTTGATGCAGAAGGAGCAGGCCAGTAAGAGGAGCTTGTTCTGAAGTGGCAAAACTAAACTTTCCCAGTGTGTGCTGGAGCCTGCAGTGCCTGGCTGTGGTCAGGCATCGAGTTCCCAGGTCTCGGCTGCCTTGGAATAACTGTTCCGTAAAGTTTATTCAGCTTATAAAGTCTGTGTTCAGAAAAAACAGGCACAGCCAGAGATTTACGAGCTGAGCTGAGTGGAAATGCTGCTGTGAGCTCTGTGTGTGCAGCTTAAACAGTTCAGCTTTTTGGAGCAGCCTGGAAAGACCTGGATCACCAGGGACAGAGGTGCTGTGCCCAGTTGGAAAGGGGTTTGAAGTGTTAATGAAACAGCATCTGTGCCCTCGAGGTGAAACTGCTTCACCTTTTGGGGCAGCTGGGTGACTCCAGACTCCTGTGCCCAGTTGAGATGGGGCAGTGACTGCCTGGATTTTCATTTGGTACCCTGGATTTGGTGTTGGGACACAGAAGGTGCTTTACTGGATGAGGAAAGAAGCTTGTTTTACTTGCTGTTTTTACAGTAGATTAGAGTTTGTGCTTTGCTCTTTTTTTCCTCAACACAGCTGGTCCCCAGCCAGGGAAAAACAAAGCTGTACATTCCCAGTGCTTTCACCTTTGATGCTTCCTTCCCCTCCTTGTTCCATGTCCATGCTCCAATGCAGTCAGCTTTGCAGGTTAAGTAGCTTCCAGCAGGGCAATGCCAGTGCTGCCAACTGCTTGGAATTTGAGCTTCTAGCCCAAGGCAGGCAGAAACTGCTCAGGAATGCTGACTGCTGAAGTACAAACTGGAGAGGGAAAGGAGGAAAGCAAAATGTGAGACTGTGTGTGACTTGTGGAAGTGTGCTGTGGGATCTGCTCCTTCTAAAAGATCATTCTAGACCAAGGTGTGAATTAATAGCTGGGTGTGAATTAATAGCTGGGTCCACATTGCTGGTGGAGCCGCTGGCAGGTCATGGAATTTCAGTGCAAAGGGTTTGGGGTTTCAGGATTTGTTTCTCAGGGTTGTAAACATGAATAAAAACACATTCTTTGTATAACTGGAAACCGTATAAAAGTAGTTGTGCAATCGTGGCTTTTACAAGTGGCTGTTTGACAGAACAGACGGGCAGTGCCTGCCTCAAGGGGCTTCCAAAATGTGGAGGAACTTTCCCAGGCAAACTTAAATAGTTGCCTTTTTATCTGTTTGAGTTCAGTTTGCAGAAGGCCTCGGGGAGATGTTTCAGTTCTTCCATCACAGCCTTAGGTTCACATCCCTGAGCCAGGCACTGCAGTTGCTGTGCTTGTTTTCCTTATGAAAACGTGGCAGAGGAAAAGGGAGGAACGAGGATGGAAAAGGAGGAACGAGGATGGAAAAGGGAGTGGGAGATTCTGCAAACAGGAGCAGCTCATCCTGAACCTGGCTGTGCCACTCGAATCCAAACAGCCCAAATGGCACCATCCTTGGGAACATTCCCCAGAAAACAGGCTTTTATGGAACAGCAGGGTGTTGGTGATTTGCCTCCATGAAGTTAATTCCTCTGCTCCTTTTGCCCCGAGCTGTGCAGAGACCACAGAGAGCTGGGCTGCTCTGCACTCCAGGAGCTTTTTGCTCTTTTGGATGCACACAAGTTGCAGCACTGGCTTGAGCTGTTGGATGAAGCACAAGCTGGAGCTGAATCCCAGGATTGTTCTGTGTCAGTCCATACTTTCATTTCCTCTCCATCTCCCAAGTTTCCCCTCCCAGCCCTTCAGCATCAGTGTTAACACTTAACTCTGGCTTCAAAGTGTTTTGCCAAGACCAGGTATCCAAAACTCTTTGACAGATATGCCTTGGCAGGGCAGTTTGTGCTCCCTTCTCTACTTCAGGAAAACCTTGAGCTTGTGCAGGGGTAGAGAAGGTTTCTCAATAAACCATTGCTATTTAAAGAAAACAATCGATGCTGAGGCTTTTAAGAAAATCCAAAGCTGTTACATGAAGCCAGTTACCAAAGTGTTTCTTACTTGGCCTTTTATCTCCTGCAGCCTGAGGGAGAAAGTGGTTTAGTGTGTCTGATTTGTAACAAGATCTGAATTGTAGGTTGGACTGTCTGGCCAAGAAAGGCCTTATTGACTTAGGAAATATTAAGGTGATCAGATAAATTGGGTGGAGTGAGTAGTTTTCCTTTCTGTGTTCCTTTGGTGTCTGGGTTAGCATGAGTGGAGGTTCTTGTTCTCTTGGAGCAATGCATCATTTAAAAGGCTGTGCCAAATTTAGTACATACTCCTGTTTCATTGCTTTTTGCAGTGCTTAAGTGGGCTGAGACTTTGGGAACTCAACCCTACCCTGCAACAGATTCCTGTGTGACCTTGAGGAAGTCACTGGATGTCTTTATTCCTCCTTCTCCCCACCTGAAATGCTGCTGCTTTGTCCAGTCTGCTTGGAAGACTTTGGAGCAGGTCTTGTCTGCTCCTCCAAATTAGTACAGGGTGTCCCAATCTTCTTTGATTTTAATGTCTAAACAAAATCCCTGTGCCAGGCAGCTGTACTTAAAAAGCACATTTCAATGCCAAAAAATAAGTGAAAGGTACTTCTTGTTACAGGCACAATATCCCATGGTTTTTAGAATGTTTAAGAAAAAATATATATTCCATCATCAATGTCTCCAGGAAGGAGACACAGGAGTTTTTCTTTTGCATCATTTTCTAGTGGGGCTTGAGGGAGCAGCTAACAAAATAGACATTTAACAAGGTAAATTTAAACAAGTTTCTCCAGCTGGCAGGGGTGGTGCTGATTTCTACCTCCTCTGTGCCCTTCCAACTCTGTCTGCCTTTTCTGTTTGAATCCACATGTCCTTGGTGCCCTTAAAGGAGGTTGGGAACAAAAGCAGAAAGATCCAGGCTGAAGATGCCACTGGAGTGTCTTGGGTGCTGATTTTTTGTGCTATGTGAGCAGTAATTCAGCAGAAATGTCCCTGATTATGGAAATATGTGGAAAATGTCTTGTGGGCGTCCTGCAGTTTCTTTTTTTTTCCACGAATTGCTGTGATCCAACTGCTAAACATTATGCAGTGATGTATCCTCTGAAGTTAGCCCGAGGCTTGCAGGGGAAGTTTAATGTTTTCCTTTGATGTCTGCATGGAACATGAATGGGAAATTCTTCAGCACAAAAGGCTGCAGCTCCTCCAGCACTGAGAATTTAGGAAAAATAGAGGACTCCTGTGTGCCTGACTTTCTCATTTGGGGTTGGGTTGTTAATGAGGGAACACTTAGAAGCTCTTTTTGATCTTCTCAGTCGGGAGTTGGGAAATTTATCAGGAAAATTCGCTCCCAGTCCTTGTGGCCTCTCTCTTCCCTGGCTGCTGGAGACTGAGCCTGGTGGTTCAGCAGCCTCTTGGTGAGATTTATGGCTCGCTGAAAGCTTCAAACTTTGCTCCATGTTGCAGCTGGAGGATCTGAAAAGGATTTGAGGCTTTGGTGCTTCCAGAGAACTTCTGGAGGAATTCAGCTGCTTGGAAGGATTTGATGCACCACATACAGGGCAGTAGTTGTTGGGTTTTTTGATTTGGCTCTTAGCTTTTCTCTTTGTTTTTCTTTCTTTCATGTGGACAAGGCAGTGTTTAATGTTCTTCAGGGCTTTACATGTCAGGAGCCAGCTGATATTTGTGGTTCTATTCACTCTGAAGATGTGAAGTTATTTCTGGGTGGGGGTAATGTGCACAGAGGTAGAAGAAGAATCTTAAAATTACAACGTGGTAATCTTTAACCTAAAGGAAAAAGAGGCAATTTATAAGTGTCCAAGACGAGTCTGATGAAAATCCTGCATTTCCATCATAGGAAAAAACAGTGTATGAGGTGAGATGGGTATTCCCTTCTCAAGGCTGAAGTTCTTATTTTTCATTACACAGGTTTTATTCTTGCTTTAAAGTAGATCTTGTTCCTTCCTGAATATGAATTTAAGTTCCCAGCTCCCGACTCTCAAGGCCAGGAGGAGCCATCACATCATCACACCTGATCTCTGGAGCATGGGCCAGTGGGTTTCACCAGGATTGAAGCAATTCTTGCAGGAAAAGCATTTAAGTCTCCGTTTGAAGACTTCAAGAGGGAAAATTCACTGCTCCCTTTGGTCATTTTTTCCCCAGTGGTTAATCATCCTTACTATTAAAAATCAGAGACTTTGAACTTAGATTTTTCAGACTTGTGCTTCCCATCACTGGCCATTATTTTATTTCTTTTGCTAATAAAATACATCTCTAGTCCCTACTCTTCTCCCTGTAAAAGGTCTGCAGTAACCAAAGTCACTCTTGATCACTTTTTGGACAGACTAAACAGATTCAGCTCTGTCACGGTGCAATTTGATTTTTTCCAGTTCCATATAATTTTTATGGTTCTCTTCTACATTTCTAGCATTTCAATATCTTTTTTAGGGATGGGAACAGGGCTCATCTCATTGTTGCAGCCTCACACTCAGCAGCAGTATCTTTTCAGCTCACACATTTCATAATTGTATCAGTCTCACTGGCTCAGCACTGCCCAGAAATCTTCTGTTCATTTATTTGCTGTGAGCTCTTCATGCACCAGATTTATCAATTTTATGCACATTTCTAGAATCTGTCCAGTAGCTTTTGGATCATGCTTTCCAGCTCTTGTTCCCTAATGAATTTGCCACTTCCAGGCATTATTCAGAGCTTGCTCTTAATTGCAAGTATTACAGTTCAAGCAGTAAATGATAAACAGCAAAGCAGCTCCAGGAGAAGTCATTAGGAGGTTTTTAGCTTCCCATTTCACTGCTGTGAACATGAGAGGGGGAGGCACCTTGTCATTCTTGGCTTCCATGAAGTTTAAAATTAAATGCAGGTCGAGAGGGTTTCAGTCCTCAGTAGAACAATGTGTCATCAGAGCTGTTTAATGGGCCTTTTCCTTCAGCGTTTCAGCAGGAGATGGAGCCTTGATTAGACTTTTCCAGACAAATCCATCCCCACAACCCTTTCCAGGCAAGTTGGTGTTTGCAGGGAGGAGGGCAGAGGGTCTGAGGTTGCTATTTGAGTCCCTCAGCTCTGTGTTTGGGAGGGAATAAACAAACAACACGTGCCCTTTGCAGGAGAAAGTCAGGATGTGAAATCCGAGCTGTGTAATGAGAATTTGTGGTGCCCATTCCATAATGCAGCCACCTAAATTAGATCCTTCTGTCCTGTGGAATTGCTTCCTCTGGGATTTACCCTACAAGTGTCTGTGTTGTCTCAGATCCTACTGTCCATAAAGGGACTGAAGAGAGTCAGGATCAGGCCTTTGATTTAGTCAGGATATGGTTGTTCCATAGAACAAGCCTGAGGTAATTTGTACCTCCTTGCATAATTGTGTTTATACAGCAATTAACTGCTGTGCGAGTTCAAAAAAAAATTCATTCTGTTCCAAAAAAAGAAGGGAAAAGGCAATAAATCACAGGAGTTTAGAATTCCCTTTCAAGGAGGAGGAACAGGGTAAAAATGGATTTTTCTAATCCATCACTTTCTTCATGGAAACAGCTCTCCTTTTATCTGCTGCTTCCTCTGCCTTAGAATTGATGACCTGGGCATAAATAAAATATTGTTCCCATTTATTATCCAGGGAGCTGCCAGGGACGAAGGACAGTTGAATCATCAGGGTTTTTGCTGCAACTGCTGCAAATCCTGGACAACTGGAGCTCGGAGCTGGTGAGGTCTGAGCCTTCCTGGGGCTTTCAGCTGTTGGCCCTTGCAGCTGGAAAAGGAGGGAATTCCAGCAGGCTCCAAGGCATGCTCCTGTGAGGAGCTGCCCTGGGAATTTCCCTTGCAGGTGTGTGGTTTTAATCTGATTTATCATTGTAAGAGCAGCCCAGGAACAACACAGAGCTCTGGTTTAATCTGTAATTTAATCACCCACACAAATATGGGGGCAAAGCAGGGGGGCTTTTCCCACCTTCTGCCTTTGGGGAGAAGACCCTGAGGAGTTCCTGATGATAATTCCTATTTTAGAATAGCAGGAAATGCTGTCAGAGGGCTTCACATCTGCTTTAGGGCAGCTGTTGTGTCTTCCAGACAGCAGCACATCCCTGTGGAGTCTGTAGGATGGATCCCTGTAGGAGTCTGACCTCCCTGGAGCAGCATCTGCAGTTCTCCTCATCCAGCAGGACTGGAATGGGCAAGGATTGAAGCTCAGGGAGATAAGGAAACTCCACCCAGAGTCTCCTCTCTTAAAATACACAGTGGGAATCACAACTGTTAGGATAAGTAGCATTAAAAAAGTAGAAACTAAGGCTGAATACCTGGAATTGGGGAGATTTCCAGTGAGCCCTTTCAGCAGTGATTGCCAGGGGAAAAAAATGAGTTAAAATCTGATTGAACTGGAGCATCTCAAATAAAAACACCTGGATTCCAGCTCAGCTCTGAGGACACATCCACAGTGATAACATAGGTCCCAGTACCAAAACTTGTTTTGACAAGAGACAAACGTTGAGAATTTAGGTGATGGATTAAACAAGGAAGGATAACTTGAAATTCTCAGTCATGAGGTGTTTGATGGCTTTGTCTCCCTGCAGTGCATCTTCCCCAGGAGCACAGGGGAGCTGCTGCTCTGGACAGATCTGCTTTTGCTGAGAAGCAAGTCTGCCCTCACTGTCAGCATTGGTGCTATTATGGGCTGCATTAATGGCAAACAGTGCTCCACTGATACATGGACACTCACTATTATGCTGCTAATTAAATAACTCGTTGCATTAGCAGTTTACATCTTCCATCCCAGCTCTGTGTTTATCTCCAAAACCCATGCAGCAGCAATAATTAATGTGGAAATAAAGGGCTTTATTCTCCCCCTGCCACTACTTTTTAAATTGACTGGCTTGGTGGATGCTTTGAGCCTACAGGAAAAAGCAGCACTCAAAAATGGGGGATAAAACCCATAGGAAAAATCACATTTTTCATTCCTGTCTATCCAGAAAGGGCTTCATTGTCACCTTCTGTAGTTTTTCACAGTAAATAACAAAATTCTCTTCTGCATGCCAAATGTAGATGGCTGTCACTGAAATGCCAGAGGTGCCAAACTCATCTCAACTCCAGCTCTGGGAATGCTGGTGCCTGTTGGGAATGAGGCCATGGAAGTGCAGGGATCAGGGTTAACCAGTGCCCAGGCTCCCTGCCCCTCTGGGACTCATAATCACACACATCTCTCCTCCCTGCCTGGGCTGCAGAGAATGGGGATCTGCCTCCTGGAGCTGCTCTGCTTTTCTCTGCTTTTCTCTGCCCTTAAATAAATTGGAGTAACTCCTTTTAAAAGTAAACACTCCATCTGCTCTTTCTCCCCACAGAATTTCCATCCTTTTTCATCTTAAAGTCAAGTTTTGAAGCATAACAGCAGCAGCAGCCAGAGACTGTGGAAATCACAAGAGAAGTCCCAAAATAATTGTGAAGTTTTATAGAAGTAATAAATTTGATGTATTTCTTTTATTTGCCTTCGGTAGTTTGCGCCCTTAGCATTCGCATTTTGAAATTTCCCTTTGAAGTCTGTGAGCTGGAAACTCCTTTAAAAATAAATAAGAGCAGAGTCCAGGAGCCCAGGGCTTCAGGAAGGAGGGGGAATAGCACTGGGCTTGTGATACTTGAGGAGAATTCAGTGTTGTGACTGAAGTGAGTCAGGACAGCCTGGCAGGCACGTGAGGGACAAGGGGATAGAGCAGTTTGCAACTATTTTGTGAATTTTGACTTTTTTGTAGAGTTTGGCTCAGGATTTAGCTCAGCAGGGTGATGTCTTAATCTGTGTTAGAAATCCAAGTGCTCAAGGAAAAGCCACCCCCTCGATTTTAGGCAATTTGTACTTCCCTCAGTGCTGCTCTTCATTAATTGCAGAGCCTCAGATGAGATTCTGTCTCTCCCTTCTGCAACTGCAATATAAAATTTCCCCTTGGAGAGAAATCCCCTGCCCTGCCCTCTGGTTATGGATTGATAACTGGGAATGTGCCCCTGGACCCTGACCTATTTAAATCCATTTATGAAAGCCCCACATGCCTGTTGATTTTCCATCTTCCTGGGCAGAGTGACATTCCAGGGATAATGCTGGATGTCCACTGCAGTTCATGATACTTTAGCATTTTTACAGAATCTTGTGAAAATGAGGATTTCTCTTGGCTCCAGCTCCCAGAAATGTGAGAGGATGAGAGAATCTCCCTTTGAAAACCAAACCAAACTGAACCAAAAAGGTCCTTGTTAAAAAGAATTTAAAAATGAACCGTTCCTTAACTTTGCCTGAGGATTTTAAGGATCAGGAGTATGGCCCTGGAACACTGGGATTTCAGAGCACAAGGACTCTTGTGGGTTGGAGTAGGGCTAGGGGTTGGGAGGCAGAGTGAAAAATTGCAATGGTATCTCCCATCAGAATAAAACCAGACAAAAAGCCTTTCATCTGTGCACCTTCCTGCTCACAGGCTGCATAACCTGAGCCACCAAATCCGTGTGAGCTGCTGGGATGGAGCTGCTCTGAGGATGGAATGCAGCAGATCCTGGTTATTCCCTGTGTTTTTGCACAGTGACATAAACTGCAGGGGAATAAAGGCCATGCTGAATTAATTGAATTATTTCAGAGATGAGTTTGGTCCGCTAATTCCGTATCGACTTTGAGCTTTAAATAGCATTAAGGACCCGTGTTAAAACTCAATTAAAACTCAGGAATGCAGCTGGAATAGGGTAAGGTCACATCTGTGCACGAGGTGGAATAATGGAACCTGTTCCCTTGACATGGGTCTGTGTCTTGTGTAATCGGAGCAAAATTGAATCTCTGTTTAATCTGATCATGGGCTGCCCCTTCTGTGAGGGAGAACAAGGTGGAATTAATGAACCCTGAGGAGGTCTCTGTAGTCTGTGTGTGTACAGGCACCAAGTAATTGAACTCCTGCTCCCGTGGGAAATGCTGGAGTGTGATGTGAGAGGATGTTTGGAATGGCTGGTGCAGGAATCTGCAGCAGGAATTTTCAGTTTTATTTTCCAGTTTTCTCCCTGCTGCTCAGTGACTCACAAGGAAACTCCTCACGGTGCCATCGTACACCTGGTGCTGTTAACATGGAGTGGTTCCTCTGCACACATTCCAGGGCTCATCTTTTTAATCAAATCAGATCAAACAGGGCTTGAAAGGTGCCATGAAGGCCAAGCTTTGTGTGGAATGTGGGAAAGCAGCAGGTAGGAATTGGGATTAAGTGCATAAACATGAGGAAGCCTGGGATTTGGGGCACATCTTGGTGCTCAGACTCGTGTCACGTTGGATTGACATCACATTTTGTCTTACTTCAAGGTCTCCTCTCCCTGTTCAAGCTGTATTTTATGAGAACATCTCATCTTTGGATGTTTAAGGGTTAAACCAGCAGCAAGAATGGATAAAGCTTCCAGTCAGTGTTGTGCTATGGCTGGAGTAACTCAAACCCAAAAGCTGGGAAATCGGTGATCCCAAATCTCTCTGGAGAGGTCGTTGGGTGGATTTCTCAGGCACAGACCCAGTGCCTGAGGGTTTGTAACATCCTTTCTGTCACTGCCCCAGTGGGGACATCACAGGGAACGTGTCCTGTTTGGAAAATCCTGGTTCCTGTGCTCATTTGGCTCCTCCTGACGCTGCCATTCCGCATTGCCCAGGACGTGCCACGGCCGTGGCTCTCCAGGGTGGCTTTGGGCCCTCAGTTCCATTTGCATCCCTGCAGTGGGAATTATTTCAGGAGCAGAGCGTGAAGGGGCACATGCTGTTCCTTTTCCCTCTTGAACCTCTTTGGGACCAGTTGCCTTTTCATTTCTGTTTTATTGGCTTGTTAAAAGGCTGCCAGCTGGATATAGGTAAGTGGGGGTTTTCTGTGCTGCAGTCTGCAGGGAACAAGCATCACTGTGGAGCCATTTAGTCCTGGCAACTGCTTCCTCTTTTTCCAGATGATTCCAGCAGCTCTTTTTGTGTTTAGCCTATTGTCAAATACCGTCACAAAGACTTGGGGTATTAATCCTGTCATCTGCTCAGAGAGTGGAACTGCTGAGTGGGCTGTGCTGTGAATGAGCTGGAGGTGCAGGGGAAGCAGGACGGTGTTTTTAGAGTTTGTGCTTTTCCCTGGCATCACTGATGGAATGTCAGGATTCCCTCCTGTGTCACCAGAGAGGGGAATGTGCCAGAGCAAAGGTCTGGAGGGGTGGAAGGGCACAGCCCTGCTCTGAGTGGCTCTGCCAAGGGGAGCCTGTGCCATGCTCAGAGCTGTGGGTTCAGCACTTGGGGCTGAGAGCAGAGTGTAACAAATGGGCTCACCCAAACCAACAGCTCCTAAGGTCATGGCTGCTGAATAGAG
>JACBWW010000032.1:2609178-2636877 GCA_020086605.1 Lanius collurio | reverse complement strand
ATGGGCTCACCCAAACCAACAGCTCCTAAGGTCATGGCTGCTGAATAGAGCAGGATTTGGGGTCCTGCAGGCTGGGTCCATCCCAGGTGAGCAGGATGTGTGTGCCCCAGAGGAGCTGGATCTGGGGGCAGGTCCTGCTTGCTCCTGCAGCAGGGCTGGTTGAGCAGTGTCTGTGAAACCCCAAATCCCTCTCTGCACACTCAGTCTCTCACCAGAGCTGCAGTTCTGCTCTCTGCCTCTGCCAGAGCATTTAGAGAACTCCCTGCTCCACAGACCCCCATGCTGTGGCCAGGAAGCACTCCCTGGGATTGTCCTGGGTAACAGGGTAAAGAGGGAAAAGCCCCTTCCCTCAAACCCACCTCACCCCCCGCAAAACATTTGTTTTTTTAAAACAACGATTACACAGCTCTAATTTGGGATCAGCACAGCTGAGGGGCCATAATGAGTGGCTGCAAATTGGGTGGCAGGAGCTTCTCAAACCAGAGCAGCTGCCAAAGCATCCTAACATGGAGCTTCTGCCATGAGGAGAGAGCTTGGCAGGCTGGGATCTGCTCCAAACTGCTGACTCCAGGCTCATGGCTCCCCACCTGGATACTCCAGTCAGCTCTCCTCGGGCCCTGCAGCTTCTGGATGCCTCTTTTCTGAGCAGCCAGGAGTGGGGAAGGTTCCTGAGCTGAGTGTCAGGAGGAATGAGCTGTTGTGCATCTCAAATCCCAACAGCTCGTGTTGTCTTTTGGAGGGCTCAGACAGGATGGGGAGGGAGGGTTGTGTTGCTGGCACATCCAGATGTGTTTCCAGCCAGACTCTGAGCATTAGCAGGGAAAAATCTGTGCTTGGGCTTCCAGTGAGAAACAACAACAGAAAGATCCTTTCCATTTTTTTCAGCTGGAAAGTGATGCCAGAAGCTGTTATTTCAGAGAGCAAGAAGTCTGGATTTCTGTGGGTGGTGGGGTGAGATGCACCTTTGAATGTGTATCAGGAAAATCTACACAGAGAAAATGCAGAGCACAGAAAGTAGGTCTGGCTGCTGCGTGTCACTTCAGGGAAAATCAAGTGTCTTGTGGAAATCTTTTCGTGTCTCTTAAAAAAAACAAACAAAACAACAAAAACAAATACAGGAGCATCTGCTCGTGTATAAATATACCTGTTTTTTTCTGATTTTGTAGTTCCCATTACAGCATATGCCAGTTTCTCTGGCATGCCAGAGGAGCAGGAACATCTCCAGGAAGTGCTCAGGTTACAACAGCCAGATAAAAGCTGCCTGTGCCACCTTTATAAAGATACAGCCAGCTGAGTCTTACAGAGGGCAAATGCACCAGGGAACTTGTGGTTACCAGATTCCTCTCCCTTCTTTTTACATGTTTTGCCAAATCCCTTGCTGGCTGCAGGGTGACTATTAAGACAGCACTGAAAGCTGAGCAGTGGTTTGTTGAAGACTTCTGCTTGGACAGCGGATAAATAATGTGATTTTTTTTTTCCAGTGACCACCCTTAGATACCCCCAAGCACTGGCTTGAGCTGGAAGGAAGGGCAGGCACCTCTGGAAGGATGCTGCTGTCCCTGGGAAGTGGAACAATGTCCAGTGGGCCCCAGCACAGCTGATGGGATTGGGTTTGTTGTTTATTAAAGACAGGCCTTTGTAGAGCAGGAACGGAAAATCCTATTTCTGTACCAATAAAAACTCTGCTCCCATAGTTGCTGTTACTGGCAAACTCAGCCACTTTGGTGTTTATGGAAAAGTGTTTACTGGGAAGGACTGGATGGTGAGCAAGCTTCATCTGCTTTCATTTTGCTCTGATGGCACACACGTTGCTGTGGGACTTTGTGTTTCATCCCTGAACCCTTTTCCGTGGCATCCCAGTCGGGCAGCAGGCACAGGCAGTGCCCTCCTGTTTGCTGCAGCCAGGTCTGGCTTGGAGCCTCCTTTCTGGCTGGGGAATCATCACTTGATTTCCCCCCAGGACACTGGGATGGTGCAGGGTGTGTTTGGGAGCTGCCAGGCTGGTTGGATGTGGGGCATGACAGCAGCAGGAGCACAGGGCCTGAGTTCTGCAGAGGGATTAAAAGCAGCTTCTCTAATAAATGCAATTACACAAACATGCTTGAGCCGTGTGTCCTATTTAATTCCTTCCCAAGAAAAGAGGCATTCCTCGGGGCACTGCTTTTGTCTGAACCAAAGAGATATCCCAGTGCCTCAGGCATCCTCTCTGAATCCACAGTGGCTCTTCTGTGCCCTGGGTGGCAACTAATATTGGGCTTCAGATTGCTCTGAAGAATAGTTATCCCTGCAGGACCGAGGGAATTCTGTGCCAGGCAGGGATTATGTAGCTGGCAGAGCCCTTGCTGCCGTGCAGACCTCACAGGCAGCTGGCACTGCTGGCTGTGGCTCCCTTCCCGGGTGCCCTGTGGCATTTTTGCCCTTTGAGGTGCCTCTGCTCTGTGGAAAGGATCCTTTTGCAATTGGAGATCTTCCCAGGGAAGCTGTCAGGGCTTTGACTTTGCTTCTCCACAAGGCAGGAGTTGGGCAGGTGCAGGAGTGCTCTGCTGGAATGGGACCCCCCAGAGATTGGTTAATGTGATGTGGGATTGTTCTTAACCAAATAAATGACCATTGTTAGAGGGCCAGGGAGGTAAAACATGAATGTTTCTCTTCCCTCAAAACCTTGTCCACACTTTTAAGGGTTTTTGGTCTGAAATCATCAGCTGAGGTTTTAAGAAAACCATTGAACGTTCCAAGGTTCCTGGTAAGGTGCAAAATAAATAGCCCAGAAAAGCTCCTTTTTGACTTCCCCAGCTCCTGCCCCTCAGACATTCCCTGAGGTGTCCCACAAGGTAACCTCTGTACAGACAGCCCAGCTCTCGCTCAAGCACCAAATGTTTAATTCAGTGTATGCTTCTCAAAGCACATTAAAAATGCAGGTGGCACTTGGTGTCAGCCAGGCACTGTCACAGCCATGCCACAGTGGGATCTGCTGGGAAGTGCTGGCAGTGCCTGCAGTGTCCTGCCAGGCTGGCACTGCCCTGATCCCTCCAAAACGCTGCCTTTCCATGGTGATGCTCAAAGATCCTGAGGAAATGGGAGGCAGAGAGGATGGGCCTGGATTATGTGGGGTGGTTTGGCTGCTCTGTGCTTCTCTTGTCCATCTTCCTCTCGATCTCCTACTGAGTTTAACCCCAGTCCTGAAGATCTCCCAGGCCCCAGGAGGAATGTGAGGCTTGCACACACCTCAGGGCTGAGGCCTTTTGTGAAACCCCTGGAATTGTGTTTGTGTGCACAGCTCCTGGAACAGACCCCAATCCCTCAACTTGGTTCAGCATCCAAGGGGAATTTGTGTGCAAGTGCAGTTTGAAAAGAGATTCAAACCAATTTTTGGCAGACTTCAGGTGAGGCTGAGGCGAAGTTCACAAACACTGAAAGGGTGAGCAGGGATTTTGCTGGGACACAAGAAAGAAAACTCCTGAGCAGCACATTGGGCCTGTATGAGAACACTGGTGATTCCAGGTGTGTCCTGGGAAAAGGGCAGGCCTTAGAGCTGGATAAAAGTTGCCTCTTTCCTCTCAAGCAGCCAACTGAGCTTTGTTTTCTTGCCTTGCAGTCCTTCCAGGGCAGCCAAGGACGAGCGTACCTCTTCAACTCCGTGTGAGTACCCTGCGCACGCCTGGGTGGATTTAACAAAACCCTCCTGAAAAAGGAGAAAACCCCGTAGTTTTCTGCACAAAACCTCTGCCTGGGGCTAGAGAGCTTCCTGAAAAGTTGGAGAAAGAGGCAGAAATAGCCCCTGATTCATATTTGAGTTGTGTAGAGGTTTCAGATAAGCAGCAAGGAAAAGGTGATTTTTTTCATCATCAGGTTGAGAAATCAGAGCTAATGGCTGAGTCATTCTCTTCTCCCAGGGTGTAGTTGGACCAAAGAGCCAGAGTTTTGTAAATGTGGAGATGAATGATATCTAAATATGCACTTCATAAAAACGAAGTATACTTTTCCCAGTGACTGGAAATGGTTTTGGGCAGGTCACTGCTGGTCTTTCTTTCAGCAGAACTGCTGATTTCAGTCACATTTTTCAATTTTCCATTTGGGAAAATAAAAGTTCCATTTTATCAATTTGAGAATGAAAATCTTTCTCAAATGCCTAATTAGCCCAAGTGACTGGAGTGTTATTAATCTTCTGTTCAAAGCTTTGAATAAAAATCCCATTTTACCTTTTCATTCTGCTCTGGAACTGCGAGAGAGCTTTGTTCTGGGCACAGCTGAGAAACTCAGAACCTCCTGCTCATGTTTTCAAACACTGCAATGAAATCATTGTCAGCTTTATTGGAGCATCTTGATGTGGAAAGGCACTAATGGGGAGCATCTGTGCTTTGTCCCAGAGTTAACGTGGGCTGTGGCCCTGCAGAGGAGCGGGTGTTGTTAACAGGATTGCACGCCGTGGCAGATATTTACTGTGAAAACTGCAAAACCACGCTGGGCTGGAAATATGTGAGTATTTGTGTCCCTGGCTTTGCCCCCCTGGGCAGCTTTGCTCCAGCTGAGGGGGTGGAAAAACCATTTTGGGAACCCAAAATGCAGGTTTTCATCTGTAACCATCTATTTTCCTCCTTCGTTGTGTGTGTTGCATTTGGAGCATCAGCTTTAATGTAGTTTTTTTTTACTAAGGATTTACACCTGGTTTTGGTGGGTGCCCCTCAGTGACATTTAACATAAATGGGGATAGCTTCAGTCTTTTGGTTCACACTGTCTTTTTTCTATTATTCTGGTAGATGTTATCACAATAATAGAATGCTCCATTAATGCTGTGTCCTTCCCACTGGAAGTGCTGTTGAACACGTATTTATCTGTGTGCTCTTCATAAATTCAATTACCTCCCAATAAAATCTGATGTTACATCCTAATTTCTGCCTCTGGACAAAACCATTTTGTCCAAACATTTTCACCAGTGTCTAAAGAAATCCTAGTTTGTATCTGTGGCCTCTGGGCAGAAATATTCTTCACTAAATCAGTTGAAAGGCTATAAAAAACAAAGCATCAAAAATTGATGGGGTAGGAATCCATGCAGAAACACACTGTGGGTCTCACAAACAGAGCAAGGCACTCGGGGCATCAGCTGAGTAAAGGAAAACACAGAATTCCAGGAACAGCAAGGAATGACCTCCTGCCAGGTGAGTTATAGGGGCACAGGGAGAGCACCTGAGCAGAGCTGAGTTGGTTTGAAGATGCAGCCTCAGGAAGGGGAGTCCCTCCTGCTCAGGGACATTGGCAGTCCCAGAGGTTCCCTGTGTTTCCATAGCTGCAGGCACAGGTCTGTGCAGAGTGGGGTCTTCACGTGGGATTCCATTTCCACATCTACTAATCCATCCCATTCCCAGGGAGAATCACTTCATTTCTAACAAACTTTAATAAATCCCCACACTCCCCTGGAGAGAGGTGCATTTTACCCCAGTGATCCCTAAATCGTGGTCCACAGAGCAGTTGCCATTGGCCTACAGAAATCCGCACATTCCATGCTTCCAATTCCCTTTTCCCAGCCTGTAAAGACACCTAGTAGTAGGATTTAAGATTCTAGAAGCAGGATTTAAGATTTTTTTCCCTCACAATTTTCCTGAAAGCCAACAGGAAGACCTGCAGTTGACTTTTTCTCTGTAGGCAAGGCTCAGACTTGCACCCGCATTCCCAGATCTGATCCATAACGTGATTTACATCCAAATATCACCTTGATCTCACTCTTCCTCCTTGTTTTTTTTTTTTCAGGAACACGCTTTTGAAAGCAGCCAGAAGTATAAAGAAGGCAAATACATCATTGAACTAGCTCACATGATCAAGGATAATGGCTGGGATTGAGTGGGAAGAGCCCAGCCCTAGCAGCGTGTAAGAGAATGCCATCCAACCGAACATTATATCCAAGAGTGAGAGAGTGACTGAACGCTTGGTTCCATGCATTTAGAGGCTCTGCAATCCGGGAGCATCTTCACACCCTTCTCCATCTTTATTGGTGACTGGCCTCTAAATTTCTGTCTCTCTGTCTCTTTGCTTTGTCTCTGTTTGTGAGTTGACCCTGGCTGCTTCTCTCTCTGTTCTGGCGTTGGCTCAGAGAATGCACCGAATGCCCGACAGCCATTCCATGTGCCCAGTGCTCGATCCAGCCTGACCTGGGCTCTCCTGGCACCTCCCCAGGTGCAGGAGGAAGACCCCGAGGTTTGGGCAGGAGAAAGTGGGAGAGGGGTGGGGGAGTGACCCCGCAGGGGAACCATCAGAAGGTGACGCTGTGCTTCTCCTTTCAGTCCTGGTTAAGCAAGGCTTGAAACCATCTCCTTGTCTAAATGGACAGAGAAATCTCTCCTTGTCTAAATGGACAGAGAAATCTCTCCTTGTATAAATGGATAGAGAAATCTCTCCTTGTATAAATGGATAGAGAAATCTCTCCTTGTCTCAAAGGACAGAAATTACCTCACGGCTGCGTTTCCTCTCCGAGTCCCGAATCCATCGGCGGAGCCTCAGCCCGAGCTGGCTGAGCCCGAGGCAGAGCCAGTTCCCCCCCCCAATCTGTGTTTTGTTTGCTATTTATGAACTTGTTGTTTGAGGGGGCAGGACCTGGAGGCTGGGGAGATTCCCTGCCTCTCCTCGCTGGTTCTGGGTAGGGAGGCCGTGGGGAGCATCCTCACAGCCAGAGAAACCAAATCCTGACTCTTGAGCCCTTCAGAGAGGAGGAGAAAACCACTGCAGGCACGAGGAGGCTGGAGCTGCAGCTTAGAAAATGGGGTGGGGGTGACAAAAGGCACGTGCGAGGCGAGGAAGAGGAAATTCCGTAGAGGAGGATGGGGACAAACAGTAACAGAGGGTACCCCTGGATTTCCTGGCCTCCCCTGAGCACCCTTGGCAGTGTTTTACCAACCTTTCACAAGTGCAAGTAGGAAAATGCTGTTACAGAACCTTTTCCTTGAATCCCAGGCCCCACTGTGGGAGCCTGGCACAGAAATGGTGCGAGAGTGGGGCGAGGAGGGAGCCGAATTCCTGGTGGTTGTGTGGCACACGTGGATATTTCAAACCCTGAGGTATCTCCCCAAATCCTTCCCCCCTTTTCCCAATCCCAGCAGCCTCGTGCAGGCACAGGGAGAATGGAAAAGGAAAAAAAAAAAAAAGAAATGAACCATCTTGCCACCACCCCTGGAATGATGAATGCCTTTGGGGGGTAGATGTGCGTGTCAAAACCGCAAGGGACAACGAGTCCTTCCCATTTTAATTTTTTCATTGTCACTCCTTAGCACCTTCCCGAGGTGGATGGTGGGGAAGGGGTGTCGTGTGTGAGAGGGGAACTGTGTGAGGCCAGAAGGACAACACAGAGTTTGCTCTGCAGCAGTGCAGCCAGGACCTGGTGCATAACCCGAGACTACGGAGCTGGGTTTGTTTTCTCTCTCCCTCAGTGAGTTTTTATTTCTGTTTGCAGAATTCTTTCAAGTAGGTTAATCCATGGGGGGAAATCTTTCTTAATCCAGAAGGAAAGAGTATTGTGCAGGGGGTGGTGACTCCTTACGAAACAGAAGCTTTGGAGCTGTTGTAATCTGTTGTCATTGGCCTCCACCCCTGAGAGATTCCAGGGGGCTCTGGAAGAGTCATTTGGTGTGAAATTGCCAGGGAATGGGAATAGAGACTCTCCTTAAGGATCAGGGTGGAATTTAGTGTGGGATCCTTGTGTTGAAACCCAAATCTGATGAAGCAGAGGTTTTTTTCAGTCTCAAAGCTGTGTTCTTGACAACCTTGGAGAAATGAGGTGGAGTTGGCCGGGCTCCTGCAGGGGATGGAGTTGGATCCATTTGTGACCAGCCTGTCCAGAGGTGGCTTCTGCCCTCACCCTTCTGCTCTGGCTGTGTAATAATTGCTTCAGCTTTTGTTTGGGATTGTTTCTGCTTCCATCAGCCACATTCCCTCCAGTGGCAAATTCAGTAGAAATCCAAGATTCACAGCATCTGCTGTCCTGTGGACTCTGGCACTGACCTGGTGCCATTTCCCTGTCCTGTGGTCGAGGATCCGTGGCAATTTATTGAGTTTTGACTAGAGGGAAGTGATTCCTGTTCTTCAAAGAGCTCTTTGGTCTCCACAGAGCCTTTAAAGGAGCTGGGAGAGGGATCATCCCAAATCCTGTGAGGTCGAGAAGAGCACACAGAGCTTGTGGTTTGATGCTGGTATTTGGAGTGACTGCTGATAAAAAGTGATATAAAAGGCAGGGCTGTGCAGAGAACTGCTCTGAGAAATAACAGCTCCAGAGAGCTGCCAGGTGTGAATGTTTTTATCCATTTATTTGGGACAAAAAAAGTACAATGCCCATCACACCTGGCTGGATTTTCCTGGTCACAGGTGTTGGGCTTTTAATGGCACCCAGGCCCAGCTTGAATAGGGCAAGGTCTTAATCTGCTTTTAATTGGTTTTGTCCCATCAGCATCTGCAGAGTTGCTGGCTGAGAGCCTGGCCTTGAACCCTGCTAGGAACCAGTGTGTGTGAGTGTGGCTGTCCCCAGCACCCAGAGAATTCCCTGGGGAGGGACTGGGGTGCCCTGCACGGGTGGAGGAGGAGAAATGGGATTGTGCAGCTCCTGGGTGTCCCCAGCAAGCAGGAAGAGCTTTAGCTGGCTGCTGATTGCCCTGGGAGCTGCTGTGCTGGGGGCTGCCAGGAATGTGGGGTCTGTGCTGCTCTGAATGGGGGATCTGTGCTGCTCTGAATGTGGGATCTGTGCTCATGAGGCTCCCACAGCAGCACAGGGAGAGTGGGGGAGTCACAGAGAGACCCACTCAGAGATAACCAAAGAACTTCCCTGCTGAGCTGAGCCAGGTGGGGCCTTTTCCCAGGAGAGATGGACATGTGGCCCATGGGAGCTGCCTCTGGAGCACGTGGGGCTGTTTTCCTTGGCAGCATCCTGGGAAAACACGGACAGCAGTGAGTTTTCCTTCTTTTTTGGATGTCCAGCCTTGTGTCTGGGCAGCTGTGAGCACCCTCGAGTTTACATCCCCTCCTCTACCCCAAAGCTCAGACTTGAGTAAGTTTTAAATTGTTCTTGCCCTGGTGGATTGTCTGGTGTGAAATCCTGACCCCTGTAAGAAATATTCAGATGATAATATATACAAAGCTGAAAAAATAACCCCCAGGCGTTATCTTGTGAAATATACTTTTGTAAATAATATTTAATTTTTTTTTAAAGAAATAATATATTTGGTGCTGTTTTCTCAGAGCCCCTCCCTGAGAGCACTTTTTTTGTTGTTGCTGTTTTTGATGATCCTGTTGCCTTCTGTATTTGTTGGAAAATATGTTTAAAGGGAAACAAAAATAATAATTTACATTGTCCTCTGAAGTGGATCCGTGTTCCCTCTGGATGTGGCAGGAGAGGAGACTCGATCCCACTCCCAGCTGGCAGATTTGGGGCTGGGCTGGGGACAGCAGCCCCCAGGGGGGATATTTGGGATGGGAGGGGCTGCAGGCACTCAGGAGGGCTCCAGTTTTCCCTCTGGGTTTCCCTGGGGCCGTCACCTCGTGCTCCCAGCAGGAATTCCCTGGAGCCCAGTGAGGCTCCCGACTTTGCCTGGATTGTAGGATCCAGGCCTGGAAGTTTCTCTTGCACCAGTATTGGCTGGAGTGAAGTAGATGTGGAGCTGTAGGAATTGGGATTGGGCAGGAGCTGCAGCCTCGGATTTGCTGTTGCTCGGGGACAGGAGGGATGGAGGGTGGAGCTTTTTAACTCAATGTTGTTTTTAACCTAAACCATAAATCTTTGGATCCTGGTTTTATTTTTGAGGGGAGGTTTTTTTTTTTGTTGTTGTTTATTATTTGTTTTAAACCAGGCTGCTACATAAAAATTAGAGTAAAAGTTTACCTCTTTTGGCAGTTAAGTTCATTTATTTTGTTCTCCTTTCTGTCTTTAATCTCCCTCCTTCTCGCCCTTCTTCGTTTTTATTTCATTTGGTCTCTTGTTTATCCCAAAGTGGACCAACAGCACAAACCACTGGACTGTGTTTTGCTGAGCAAGGAGCTGTTCAAGAACTGTTGCAGCCTCTTGAATTCTCTGGGTTTGGTGCACACGACTTCAAAACACCCAGGAACAAAACAAACCCTGCGAAATAAAACCTGATGTTCTCGTGGAGATCAAGTGAGAATTTTCTCTGTGTGCATTTTTCTGACTGGTCTGTGAGAGTGTGAATCATGCATTTCACTGCACTTCCCTGTTTCGGGAGGAGCTTCCACAGGAAGCAGTTTTGGGGTGAAGAGGGGACACCAAACACCAAGCTCAGCTCAGTGGGAAGGAGCTCTTCCCACCTCAGGAGAGGCCTCAGTGCTCAGAAGCAATCAGGTTAGACAGAGATTTTCTGCAGAAATCCTGGTAAAAAGAACAAGCAGAAGAGGGGAAACAAAATCATCTTGAATTCAGAAAAAAAAAATCAACATATTTAAATGCAAGCAGAATGGCATTGTGTAAGGTACAACCACAAATAAGCTGTTCTTATCGTTACAACTGTGTGTATCCTTTGTTTTGTTCTTCCTAAGGAAATGGGAATGCTTTCCCCACTGACAAAACTAAGGACAATATTTCCAATACCAGCCTGTCTATGGATGCTCTTGTGTTTACAAATTGTGTATACTTTTATTTCTTTGATCTTATTTTAATTTTTTTTTTTTTGGCATATTCTTTCAGGTCATTTGCTTCAGTCATAAATGCAATTGTTTGTTTTCAAATAATTGGTTTTCACCTTTTCATGTATTTGTACATTGTATATAGTTCTTCAGTATTAGAGGGAGGCGTATTGTTTGTCATATTTACAATATGTGTTGGTGCTCATTTGAGAAAATAAAATTTTCAAGTACTAAAGCTGCTGGTCCAAATTTCTGCTCTATTCTGTGCAAATCCCTGAAATCCAGAGCTGCTCCCAGGGGATGGAATACAGCAATTCCTGCTGCCTCCACCTCAAATCCAAGCACGGATGGGTGGAAGGCAGTGCTCTATTTGGGATTTTCGGGATGGGCTGATGCAATCCCTGTTCATTGCACTGCTGGAGGTGGCAGGGCCGTGTCCCCGTGCCCTGTCCCTGTGCCCTGTCCCTGTGCCCTGTCCCCGTGCCCTGTCCCCGTGCCCTGTCCCCCACTGCTGAGTGCCCTTAATTCCCCACGGGACCGAAGAAGCAACTTAACCCTCTTTGGAGAGTGCAGGGCCCTGAACTCGGAGCCCTGAACTCGGAGTGAGCTCAGGCCACGGCCAGAAAAGCTGCCCCTGAGAGGAGCTGGGGGTGTGGGAGGTGAGGAGAAGCCAGGGAATTCCTGGGAGGTGGGAAAGGACCAAGGCACCGACATCCCATGGGCAGCAGGACAGTCCATGCAATGCGGGCAGGGTAATGGACCTTTTGGGTTCACCAAACCCTTAATTTGCTGTTCTGGCGCCTCACCCGCCTGGGACACTCGGGATGTGTCCCTGAGAGACCGGGGAGTGAGGCACTGCCTCTGCCCTGGGGACAATGACATCGCCAATAAATGACCTTCAGGCCCCCGTGCAGGGTCTGGTGTGGGGCAGCTCCTGGGTCTGGGCTTGTCCCTACAACCCCCGGAGCTGCTGCCGGGACACTCGGAAAGCCCAAAGGTTTTAACCCTGTGTGGTGTGGGCAGTGGGACTCCCTTGGGTGGGGAGGGGACCCGCAGATGAGGCTGCTCCTCTCGGATGGGAACGCTCCTTGTTCACCATCACCTCACCCGCCCAGCTGCGAGTCCTGCAGGGAAAATTCCCCCAGCAAAAAGCGTCGTGCTCAGCATTTCCCACCCCGAGCACCCAAGTGACAACAGGAGAGACGAGTCAAGGCTGTCCCTGAGCAGTGGCCTTGGGAAGAGCCTCCAAATCTTTATCAGGCCGTTGGGATGGAGGTGCAAAAGTGCCAGGACCGCGACAGCCCCGGCGTGGAACGACCCCCGGGGCTGGGGGGGCACCGGGACCGGGACCCGGCGGCTCCCGAACCCCGGGGCTGTTCCCAGCCAGGGCGAGGAGGGAGAAGCTGCGCTTCGGGATGCGGGGCAGCCTCTCCGCGGCTGTTTTATTAACCTGCAATTAGAGCGGGCCCGAGCCGAGCAGTGGCTATTAATAGCCCGGCAGATAAAGCTGACTCAGGCAGCAGCAGCCCCGGGCTCCGGCAGCGGCTCTGCAAGAGGGAGGGATGGGTGGATGGGTCCCCGGTCCCCGCGAGGTGACAGCGCTGCAGGAGTCACCGTGACCTTTCCCGTGGCCAAAGGACGGGCTATAAAGAGCGGCGGGGCCGAGCTTGGGGCAGCTCCCGACTCCTCTTCCATCCCACCGGCCACAATGAGGGTTGTTTTCTTTTTTTTTCTTTTTTTTTTTTTTTTTTTCCAAAGGATGATCACGAAGCTAAAAATACAGCAGCGCCAGTAGCCTTTAATCCCGGTTCAAGAGCGATCTGACACTCCTGCTCTGCTTCCCAGCCGGATTTTTGGGACGCTGGCATCGGCCAGAGATGCTGCCAGCTGCTGCTCCATGGGTTCACTTGATCCCTTCCTCCTCCGCCCGGGGTCCAACCTCACGGATGCCCCTGGGCTTCCCCCAGCACCTCCCATCGCGGCGGGACCCCGGCTCCGACCCCAGCAGGATCCTCTTGCTGACAGGGAGGATTTACAGTAGCGCGTTCAGGCTGCCAAACACGCCGGGGTTATTTTTACCCGGCTCCAGGGTGGGGTATAAATAGAGTCGAGGCTGTTCTCTGATGCTGACCGAGAAATGTCCCACAGAATCAGGCCAGGCACGAAGGAAATGTCACCTGGAACGTGGTCACCCCTGCGGGGACCCTGCCCGGGCTGCAGAGAGGGGAAATAACAGAGCTCTGGTGCCATCCCTGGCCCCAAAAAAACACGGAGCCAGGCAGGTTTCTGCTCTGTTTTGGGGAATCTGAGGGTGTTGAGAGCACAAACTTTGTCCAGGGGTGGGCACCTCTAATAAATCTCTCCAGGATTAAATCCCTTCATCCCTCAGGGCACCCCAAGTCTGTCAGAGGGGATCAGCCCTGTGAGGGCAGGCACTGGGGGGCTCAGGGAAAGGCTGCTGGAAGGACAGCAGGGACAGGGGGTGACAGACATCACCGGCTCGGCTTCTGTGAAAAAAAAAAACCCATGGAGATTTTCCAGCCTGGCCTGTTATTTATGGCTCGGGATCAAGCAGCTGCTCCCGGCGGGGGCTGCCCCGCTCTGCTCCACAGGGAAGGCTCCTGCAGACGGTTTGTTCCCAATGTATGGAAACTTCTGATGAGGTGAAGCGAAATGCTGGGGGGAAAAATCATAAAATCCTTTAGCAGGGGCCCGACCTCGCCCTGTGGAGCTGTGCCCCTGGGTGAAGGGCTCTGAGCGAGGCTTTGGATGCCTGACAGAAACAGCAAATGCTATAGGAGCGTTTTTATAGGGCTCTGCTTCCTTGTGAAAGCCAGACTGGTGTTTTCTTTTCCACTTGGACAAGGATTTTCCCATAATTGTACTATTTTTATGGAGGTTTCAGACAGAAACAGAGGGCCTCTCCCAGCCAAGCCCTGGTGCTGGGGGAGCTGGAGCACTGGAGGGCTCAGCCTCTGACGCAGGTTCCCTGTCTTTGCCAAGTCCCTTTGCTAGCAGATGTCTCACCCTGTGGAAATGGGGGATTTGCTCCATCTCTGCCTCACAGGGATTTTTTTTTCTTTTTTTTTTTTATTTCCCTGCCTGGATATGAACTGTGGTGCAGATGCTGCCTGAGCCAGGGGGAAGCAGAGGAGTCTTTGTGGCACAAAATGGGGGCTCAGCCAAAATTCCCTCCCTGAGGACACAAAAATTAACACCTCACCAATCAATATCAATTTCTGACAGACAAGGGGCCCTTATCTCCCCCGGGGCAGCTCATCAACACCCCAATCACTGCTGATGAGAGAAAGGGTAAGGAAGCAGCAGGAGTGATGGCTGAGGTGCCCCTGTGGCCCTACCAGCTGTGCCCATCACCAGGGCCTCCCCCAATCCCCAGGTTTTGCTGGTTTCTGGACATATTTTTGCTGGGAGGGAGCTTTTTTGGGGGAGTGGTGGTGCTGCTGGAACCTCAACTGGGTTTTCCTGCTCAGTCTTGCCGGGTGTTGTGGCAGGTCAGTGGGAAGGAGCCAGGTGGGAGCAGGTTTTATGGGTAGGAAATGAAGTGGCTGAAGGGATGACCCTCTGTTATCTTTAATTTGAGGTGGGATTTCTGCCTGACCATGGTTTTGGAGCTGCTATCGAGCTGCTGTGCCTCCATGTGCCTGGTTATCAGGGCTGCAGGAGGAGCCTGTCACTGGGACTGGGATGGGGGACTGTTAATGCAAATCCTTTTGCAGGCCTGTGGAGGTGAATTTAATCTTTAGAACACTGAAGCCCGGTGGGAATGAGCTCTGCCAGCAGCCGGACGGCTCTGCTGCCGGCGCCCGGAGCCATTAGCACAGCACTAATAATGTCCTTTATTAAATCATAGCCACGTCATCAGCTGCACTTGGGGATGTGGCTGCTTGCACGTCCCTTCCCAACCTGCCTGCTCCTCTGGGTGCTGGGAGAGAGGATTTTTTTCTGTGGGTTTTCAGCAGTTCTTTGCTCTGGGGATCCATCCTACAGAAGGGGTTGGGTTTTTACTCAGTTTATCCCCAGGTCCTGATGGCCTCAGAGACACAGGGAGTTTCTTTGTCTGCATTTAATATTGGCAAGAAGGGCCTGCACATTGCCCCCTGTGAGCTCCTGAGTGAAATTCAGGTGCCAAACCTGAATTTCCCCCAAATACAGATAATTCAGCCCAAACTGGGCTCTTGTGCTCTTTGTACCTCCCTTGCAAAGCAGGCTTTGCTTGGGTTTACTGGAGCTGCTTCCATGGATCCCCATCACAACCCATCTCTGAACATGTGCATTCCATGCCTTGGGTTCCCAATCCCAAAATATTTGGGAACCAGGCAAGGTTGAAGCCTTAGGAGAACCCCACCCCTGCTGGAGGTGCTGACTAATGGGGACAGGGCTCCTTTTGGATTAGTTACCCACAAGCAAGAAAAGCTATTTTTGAGCCAGAGGCTGGGAATGTTTGAGCTAATCCCAGGTGGAAGCTGATTAAGGGCTCGTGGGGGAGATTTGGAGCAGATCCTGGTAGCACAGGGAGCCCAGCTCTCTGCCCAGACAAACCACCCCAATCTCCAAGGAGTGAGAGGAGGTGAAGCTCAGCCCAGCCTTCCCCAAGGTGTTGGAGGGGTTTTCATTGCACCAACCCTTGCCAAGGTCTGTGGAGCTTAATCCTGACCTTTGGCAGGGAAGGGGAGAGCTCTGTGCTCCTTTCCAGGCTGGTGAGCAAAGGGATCACAGGGGGCACCTTCCTGAGCCCTTCAGCTCCGTGTTACCCACAGCAGGGAGCTGGCAGTGGGTTCATCCTGTCATATCCCAGGGAAATATTTGGATTTGGGTCACCATTTTCAGGGGCTTGTAAGTTTTTCTGTGGGAGATTCCCACCCTGGGCTGGGTGAGCTCTTGCTCCATGCTCTGAGTGGGCAGTGGCTGTGCCAGGAAACAAAGAATGTGGGATTTGGGTGGGATTTTGAGGAGGAACTGTACAGATACAGCTTTCCCCAGGGAAGGTGGTGCATGGCTCATTCCCATGACCCCCTCTCCACTCTGCTGTGTCAGGCATGGGGATGTCACATGTGACACCCAACATCCCTGCATCTGGCACAGGACAGTGGCACAAACAGAACATTTTGGGTCAGGTGCCTTCAAGCACTTGGAGGAGAAAATCTTAAAGGCAGACATGGGGCATCTTCCCAACAAGCAGAGCAAACTCATCATGGTGGGAAGAGTCCTGCAGGCCAGAGCTGCAGGTTGGGCCCTGCTGAATTCAATATTCAGGTTTTATCCCCTTGCCCAACAGCAGCCCCTTGTTTGAGACTCACAGAAACACGACCCAGGTCCTGTGCCTTGCAGCTCTTGAAACCACAGAACTTCCTCCACACAAACCCTGAATTCCTCCCCACATCCTGCCCTGGGCAAACACAGAGCAGGACTGAGAGCAGCACTCAGCAAACAGCATCAGGAGTAAACACAGCAGCGTTTCCTCTCCAGGAAAATATTGACTTGCCTCTCTGATCACTCCTGGACTGAAAGCACACTCGGAGCAGCTTTTAAGGAATTGCTTACATTTGATTTTCCTTATATTTTTTTCCACATGGAGCCCCACAGCAGCAGCATTATGGCAAAGTCTGAGGTGTTTTTAAAGACCCTGTTTCAGGTGTTTATGTGCACATAAATCACACCTCAAACTATGAGCCCTTGTCTGCTCACAGGCACTCAGTGCTCCAAATGTTCCTGAGGCTGAGCCCTTCCTGCCCAAGGACCCCAAAATGTCTTCCTGCCTCCTTCCTCTGAGCCTGACCATCCCCAAACCCCCACCCCAAATTTAGCCCCTGCATGGGGGGATCACCAAATGCTGGGCTTGTTCTGGGAATTAAGGGGGTTTTCCTCCCAGCACAGAAGGAAGTCCCAGGTGAGCTCTGTATGTAAATTTTTCATGCATATATCTGATCACTGGGGAAGCTGGGAGCAAAGTTTTTGTGTAATGTTGTTCAGCCCTCCCTGCTGTGGGTATGTGGGAGAGGGGAACTGCAGGGAGAGCCCAGCATGTGCCCCTCTCCTCGTGTTATCCCTGTTTCACTGCTGGGATAAAGCCAGGGAAGTCTTTTCCAAGGATTTGGAGGGAGGGGCTGTGTGGTCACTGCAGTGCTCACAGAGGATTTTGGGGACAGAACGTCCTTTGCTCCTTCAGATGAGAAATTCCTTCCAGGAATTAATTCTGTTGTCTCTTTGGAAGATTAATTTGCTCCAATCGCTGTTTTCCTTCCCTTAAAAGTGGAGAGTATTGGCAAATCTTATTTTTCAAAAGTCCAAGCTGTAATCTGGGAGTGCTGGCCCCTTTTTCTCCTCTTTCCCACAGTGGGGTACAGGATCAGAGCACCCCAAAAGTGGCTGTAGGTAGGCACACAAAGCCTGGATCCGAGTGTGGAGCTGGGGAAGGAGACACTGGGAGCTGCAGCCACGGGGTTGAAGAGACATTTCTGGCATCTTACACTGAACCCTGTGGCCTCCTGCTTGTTATGTGTCCCTTTTCCTTTGGAATGCACCCAAAAGCTGGGGAAGCACAACTGCAGGTTCTGTCCATGGAGCCACCGCCAGTGGTGACGTCACAATTTGTGTCCAGATTAAAGGGAAATTAAAATTAATCCTCAGGGTCCAGGGAGATCTCTGGGGTTTAGCATTTTTTCCCCGATCATTCAGTACTTTTAGCAGATGCTTTTTTATTTTTAGTTTCTCAAATAGGCAGCAGGTACTGGAAATCCCATCCTGTCCCAGCAGCCTGATCATCTGTGCAGGGGAGGGATGGGAGGAAGGATGGTAGCAGGGAAAATAAAACTGGCTGGGGTTGGCTGTGCCACGCAGAGCTCCTCAGAAGGGAGAGAATTAAACCCCAGTAATTAATCAAGTGTAAACAATCAGAGCCATGCTGTGCTGTGAAACTGCTGGGAATGTGCTGCTGGTTGGGGTGAGACCCCCCAGACCCCAAAGATCCTGTGGGATCCCCATGCAAGGAGCTGCTGGCTCTGGCACTGCAGGGCTGGGGTGAATCCCAGGGAAAGAGGAAAGGGATCAGGGCTTGCATCAGGCCAGGAGCAGCCATCAGTCCTCCACCACGAACAAGAAGTTCAGATAAACACTTTGCTGCACTCAGCCTTGCAGCAGCCTGAAAATTGCAACAAAAAAAAGGCAGGTTAATATTTAATTAACTTCTCTCCTTTGGATCCCCGCCGCTGTGCACGGTGTCACAGATCCCAGCGCCCTCAGGATTGAGATTTAATTCCACAGGGTTTCCAGAGGCAGGAGGTGCACGAGGGGCTGTGTTGGTGTTGGTGGGAGTGGGTGAAACCCCTTTGCTGCAAATACCAGTCCCTTCCCACCGAGTGCAGCCGGGCACACGGGCACTGAGCTGGAACACGGGCACTGAGCCGGGCACACGGGCACTGAGCGGGCACACGGGCACTGAGCCGGCACACGGGCACTGAGCCGGCACACGGGCACTGAGCCAGGCACACGGGCACTGAGCTGGCACACGGGCACTGAGCTGGCACACGGGGCCTGAGCCGGGCACACGGGGCCTGAGCCGGGCACACGGGCACTGAGCCGGGCACACGAGCACTGAGCTGGCACACGGGCACTGAGCCGGGCACACGGGCACTGAGCGGGCACACGGGCACTGAGCCGGCACACGGGCACTGAGCCGGGCACACGGGCACTGAGCGGGCACACGGGCACTGAGCCGGCACACGGGCACTGAGCGGGCACACGGGCACTGAGCGGGCACACGGACACTGAGCTGGGCACACGAGCACTGAGCCGGGCACACGGGCACTGAGCTGGCACACGGGCACTGAGCCGGGCACACGGGCACTGAGCTGGCACACGGGCACTGAGCTGGGCACACGGGCACTGAGCTGGGCACACGAGCACTGAGCCAGGCACACGGGCACTGAGCTGGCACACGAGGCCTGCCGTGCCTGGCAGCTGTGCCAGGGGGCTGAGGAACACATGGAAAAACTGTGGGCTGAGCGGGGCACAGGCACGGGGGCTGTGCAGGGATCTTAATTAAATCACCTACAGCTGGATTTGGGAACGAGGCCTGGCACGCACCGCTCCCAAATTCCACTTTTAATTCCACTCCATGCAGGGCGAGGGACACTCGGGCCCCTCCCCGCCCAAGGCTTTGGGGTGGTGTGAAAAATTGATTTCTTGATTAAAGTCTAATGCGTGGTATAATTAAGGAAATCCTCCCGGTTCACAAAGTCATTAGGAGATGATTAATTGGGATGAGGCTGGGAGCTGTCTCCTGCCCAGGAGCAGGCAGTGGCTGCTGCACCCCCAGGGCAGCGGGGTCAGGGTCACCCATGGATGGGGCTGGCCTTCCTTGGCAAACCCATCCCGGGAATCTCTGCAAACACAGCCTGCCCAGATGGATTTGAGATCCCTCTAAGCCACTGCTGATGCTCCTTCCATCAGCAGTTTAAGGTCTTTTACTCCAAAACATTTAATTAAATGGTCACAGTTTAGCTGCAGAGCCCAAGGAAGTTCTTCCAGAGTTGGTCCATGCCCCTCCATGCCCATCCTGCACCTCCCAGGCGCCCATAACACAGCCCTGACCAGAACATTTTGGTTTTTCCCAGATTATCTCTCCAGTTCTTGCCTTAGTTTAATTTCTGATAAAGAGAGCAGAGGCAGCAGCTGCTCCAGGGGGTTTTTCGTTGCCTTCCAGAGACCTGAGGTTGATGCAGACACCAGGAGTTCATGCTGGGGACTGGTGTCTGCATCCCAAACTGGTTTTAGTCTTGAAATGGTAATTGAATACTAAATGGTAGATCTGTCAAATAGATTGGGTGAAAAGATCAATTTGCTTTAGATAGAGGAGACCATATTTCATGGCAGAAAAAAGGAATTAGGGAGAATCAGTTACTCAGCCTGTCAGTGTGCACCGGGGGGAGTTATTATGTGTGTCTCAGACGTGTCTGATGAGTCTGAGGGTGAAAATTATTATGGTTGAAGGAAATGTTGGTCACACATCTGCTTTAGTGGCTTGTTTGTAAACAATTCTGCTGTGCTTGACACGGAGATGTGAGTTAGTTTAGGCTCAATTAATGAGTATTGAATGAGGGGGGGAAATGTTATTTTGCAGTCCAGTAGTGAGAATTTTCTGTTTTCATTTCCCTTTTTTTTTTTTTTTTTGAGAGGGGAAGCAAAGTCTGGAGAGCTGGAGAAGTGTCCAACACCACACTCATAGGACAGGGGCAGTGCGGTATCTTTTTTTATGTCCACACTGAAATTGTGTTCTGAATGTTTCAAGAAACCAGTTTAATGAGCTCTGTGCACCCCAAAATTGCCCCACAAAGGGCACCAAAAGGTGTTCAGGTGCTGATCTTCCCCTGCACTGATTACAATTTGCTAATTAACCTCCTCTCCTCCAGGAGCTGCCGCAGGGGAGAAGATGCCCTGCACTGGCAGCCTGCCCTCCCTCATGCCCTGCAGGGTTGTTTTCTCTTTGTAAGTTAAGGAAAGAAAAAAATGAAGTACTAGGGAGTAAAATTAAATCTACCGTGAAAATGCACCACTCTGGCAAACAGTAACTGCAATTACATCCCCAGCCTCACCCTGGCCAAAGGACGAGGTGGCTGGAAGTGCTGCTCACGTGTCCTGGAGGTGAATTAAGTCTGGGTTTGCTGTGATATTTTACAATCCTCATTCATTTCTATAGCGAGAGACTAAATAAATACTCTTTAAAAACATCAGGTTGCTCAGAGCTCCATCCCAACCTGGCCTTGAGCACTTCCAGGGGTGGGGCAGCCACAGTTTTTCAGGGGAACACTTCCTCAGCACCCTCACAGGTTCTTATCCCAAAAAATCTCTGATCTGAGCAGTTCAAGCACTCCTCTTGTGCCTGTGAGCATGTGAAGGGACCAGAGTGCTCAGCATCAGCTGTCAGGGAGCAAATCTAGTTCAAACACACAGTTCTTATGCTGAAGTCGTTAAATCTTTGGCTAAACTAAAAAGGCAGAGTGAATAATGTTTTTAATATGCTCAGGAAATCCTCCACACTGGATGAGATCAGAAGAAGCCATGAGTGAGGATGGACAGGGATTCTTCTCCAAACAAAGGCCAATACTGAGTAATTGCAATTCTATAAACAGAGCATCACTTCAAAAACTCAGTGGCTGCCCCAGCAGCCGGGGAAGCATCAAACCCTGGGGTTTAATGTGAAGGTAGATGGATGGAAAATAATTAGGAGCCTTACAGTTCCAAGCTTATTTTTCCAATCCACATTGTCCTCAAGCCATTATATATTTAACGGGTTTGCTCTGCACTAATGGGAATGGAATTGCCAAATTCCATCTGCACTCGGGGACCAGCCTTCCCCAGCTTTGTTCCTGGGAATTAAAGGACAGAGATGAGGCTTTTTTTTTCTCAATATGCTCACTTTTTTTTTTCACAAAGCTAAAGAGCTGCTTGATTTATAGATTAGATTTTTTTCTGACATCAAATTGCTGCAAAAAATACCCAGCAAAAACTGTAACTTAGTAAAATAACTAAGAGAGTTAGTGCAGGGTTTTATTTGCTGCCAACAGCTGAGGAGCATCCGAGGGGTTCTCAAACATCAATTAACCCTCAGAACACCATTAACCACAAGTGTTGTGATAATAATTTTATGGGGAGCAAAGAGGTGGGCCAATTTATTCACCAGTCCATGAATTTCTGTCTCCAAGTGCCTTCCCAGGTTAACTGTTAAGTCACCCTGCAATACGTCTCCTTCATTTAATGTCGAGTTATAAATCCCAGCCTTTAATTTAAGGAGCAGGTCCGTGCTGGGCTAGCAGTCATCATTTGCTAGTAATGGAGTCAAGCTGCAAAATTTGGCTTCAAAGCTCAGAGCTGTGTGGATTTAGGGTTTTAGCTCACCCGTTATAGAAATAAGAAACAGATGGGATTTGCAGGCCTGGTTTGGACTCCGCGCTTCTCATCAGGTCAGTGTTGTTTAAGTCAAATCAGATTTTCAGCCCAATTCCCTCCTGCCCCTGCCTGGTGCTCTGATGGCACACAAACTATCCCCAGGGCTGGAATCCTTACAGAACACTGGGTACGTTCTGTACCTCTTGAAAAAGAAATATTACCACTGGTTTTGCAAGCAGTGTGGAATTAGAGGCAATTGGGAACGTTTGTAGTCAGTGCCAGCAAGGTCCTCAACATGCATTTATATATCAAAATTCTCCTATTTTTAGAGCTGAGAACTGTACAATATTTCTTTTTCATCTAGTAAGGGTTCTGTGAGATGCATGGATGGGCTGGCTTTGAGAAATTTTAAGCAATGTAACACAAACAGAGCATCTTGCCTCAGTTTATTGTAGACTCCACTCCTTGTGGCAGACCTGGCAGAATGATTCCTCAGGGATGCTTTCCAAGGGAAATGGTGGCTTACTCCTCTATCCAGACAGAGTCTGGGTATGTTCCCTTTGGAAGCATCCCTTCACCTGAACAAATTATTAAATTTAGTAGTGAAAGAACAGGCTCAAACTACAGTTTGCAGAAGGTGAGATGAGAGTAGCTCACGGTCCTGTCTGGTTTTTAACCTAAACATCATTTAAAATAGGGCTGTTCAGCATCTCAGAGTTTGGGGTGGTGCAGAACCGTCTGTGGTTTGCTCTCGTGTGCCACTCATCAGGAATTCCTTGGAAAGGAGAATTTCCTGAAGGGCTTTCACTCCTTCCTGATGGCTTGTGGAGATGGTTTTAGCTGGAAAAAGGGATTTATGAAAGGTGCTAAAGACTCGCAGACAGGCGTTGCCTCAATCAGCGCTGCACAACTCACACACACCCCACGAGATTGCCAAATCATGGGCAAAATAAAGAGCTGCTGTTCCCAGGCTGCCTGTGCAGCAGCTCTGCTGCTTTTGCCAGGGATGCCCAGAACTGGAGGATCTAACAGGAAAACACTTTCATGTTGGTTGAACTTCGGTGCCAGCCCAGCTGAGACAAGGGCAGTGCCTGGGGAGAGGCAGCCACGGGGCTGCTGCGGAGAATGAAAAGCGAAGGAGGGCAAATGTTCAGTCTATAAAGGCTTCCAGCCTAATGTAGGATTAGTGGAAAGAAAATGGACTGCACATTAAAATTCATGAAGGAGTACGATTTAAGATCCATGAATAACAGAGCCACAATTATGCAGGACAAGGGATTTGGGTTTGTTTTTGTTTTTTTTTTTTTTCCAGGGCTGGTGGAAGAAGGGAAGTCATTACCAGGACTTGGTGTGTGGCTGCCGCTGCTCTGCCCTCCTTGCTGGATGTTGTGGACACACAGAGCTGATGATGCTGAAAGGTTTAATGCAGGGACAGGAGGGAATGGGAGAGGTGGTAGAATCCCAGACAAAATATGAGGGGTTTTTTGTGGTCTGTTTGATAGGCTGTTTGTCCCTGGGTCTTGAGGCTGTCTCTGGTAAGGAAAAGTTTTAATACTTGTTTGTTCTGGACAGATCTCACAAGTTTGGGGGATGTGGCACTTGGGTATTTGTCACTCTGGACACCTTCTCTGACCCAGAGCCTTGGTAAAGCCACTTGATCTCCTGGAGCTCAGCTCCTTCTCCCAAAATGAGCCGACCCTGAGGGGTGTAAGGGATGAGTTCATTACTGGGAGGTGGTTTGGGATAAAGGGTTTCAAACCTGCTTTTTCCTTCTCAGTTAAGCCCCATGAACCTCATCTCCTTCACAACAAGGCTGTGGAAGGAAAACACAGGTGAGCCTGGACCTACAGTACGTGGTGAGGGCCATGGGAAGGGGAGGAAGGCAACCCCAGCTCATCAACCTCCAGTTTTTTGTTACCTAATGTGGGAGAGCATCAAGGAGATCTGGCTTTTCTTAGTGACTTGGCATGAGAAAGGCTCATGCCAGGGTTTAATTCTTCATCCTGTGTTCCCCTCCATGAGGACAGAGGCTGGGAAGTCAGCTGCTGTTATTCCATGGTCTTAATATAGAACAAAAGAGTAGTATTTTGTCCTAGATTTAACAGCTGGAGAAATAAAACTACTTTGGGTGGCAGGAGATGCTATCACACGTAAGAGAACATTTCCAGGGTAGTTTAGGATATCTGCTTGTTCTACAGTCACAGAAATATATTTAAATCACAGCCATAATGTGGCTGTCCCATTCTCTAATGGGAATGTAGAGCCTAAGTGAATTATTGATTGTTTTGCACATTTGATAAGGAAGTCAGAAGAGGAAGGATGTCTGATATACAGAAATAGATTAGGAGCCTCCCATGGGTTGTAACAGAAGTGCAAGCGTGAGAAGGTCTTAAAATAGCCAACAGCACTCACTACTGCAGGTACAAAAGGCCTTGAATCAGTGAAATATTTCAGGTGGAGATCCAGGGAGATGGATCTGCTCCATGCCTCCTGGATTTTTTCCCTGCTTGCTCTCAGTGTATGTGCTAAGTGCCCATAAGCTGCCTTCCTTCATCTCCTTAGGTAAGCGTGGGATGAAAATGTTCCAATTTAACACAAAAATCACAGACACCATTTAGAGATTTAGGTATTCTCCAATCTGCCCTACCCCAGTCTCCAGGGAGACTGTTCCCATGCCATTCTGCATTTATATTTCTGCACAGATAATTTCACTGATCCAAGGCTGCTTGGAGGATTGCTGGGGGAGCTTTTTTTAAACCACAGACACTTTATCCCCAACCACCTCCCAGTGGCTTTGTATGAGCGTCACTGAATTGTTTCCAGTATTCAGCTCCTCACCTGTCTGGATGGTGTGTGAGGGCTGACAGACAGATGGATGGACAGACTGTGCTCTGTGTGAGAATGCAAACAGCTGAGCCAAAGCTTAATCCTCTCCCCAGCCCGTGACCTTTTTTATTCATGCTTGCACCTGGCAGGAGCAGCAATCATTCATGGATGTGGCCTCAGAAACAGCTGCAGATCTGACACTGGAGTTAAATTTAAAAAGGGTGATGCAGGCAAACGTCTGAGGGGGGCAAATTAACAAAATCACTTCCTAGACCAACTTTAAAAAGAAAACAGGGCTTTTAACAATATCACTTGAGACCTGCAGTGAGTAGGCCAGGTGTCCTCTGCTGAACACAATGATGTTTGTGCAGAAATGTTGGCAGAACTGGGGCACCTGAGGATGTGACTGTGACTCACTGCAGGTCTGGGCCATGTGCAGACCCAGCTCCAGCGCCTCGGAGCAGCTGGGAAGGGGAACAGGACCGGCCTCAGCGTGAGCTGGGCAGGGCTGTCTGGCCAACAACAAGAGGAGGAGCAGTTGCTGTGGCAGTTCTCTCCCCCTTTGTAGCTCAGTGAGACCTGGCTGAGGAGCTTCTCAGCGCTGCAGGCGAGATGGGCTCTCAGCAGATCCCTCTCCAGCACAGAAATATTTTATTCCATCAAAGCAATTCCCAGCCTGGATCTGGCCAGACACTGCCCACCTGCAGAACAAACCAGGATAAGCCAGTGCAGATT
Source organism: Lanius collurio (assembly GCA_020086605.1). Taxonomy (NCBI): domain Eukaryota; kingdom Metazoa; phylum Chordata; class Aves; order Passeriformes; family Laniidae; genus Lanius; species Lanius collurio. The sequence continues at coordinate 2,611,803 of JACBWW010000032.1, read as the reverse complement.
CCTGCCAGTGCTGTATTTCCTGCAGCCTTTTATTTTAGCAGAAACCTGGGAGTGCAGTTAGGAATAACCTGGCTGTCCTGGAAGAAGGCTGCACCATAGGAATTGTTGTTTTCCATGGAGCTAAACACAAGGAAAAGAAATTCATTATGGAGGATGAAGGCTAAATGTCTGATTCTGTCTTCAAAAACAAGCAATTTTTAACAAGCAGAGCAAGATTTGCAATAAAACTTGTCAATTTGTAAATGTTTGGTAGCAAGGCACTGTAAGACAGCAGATGGAGGTGTGAAAGGGGTTTGGGTTTTTTCCTGTCTAACACCTCCTTTCTCCAGCACTCTTCCTCTGTTTTAAGAATAACACTTCTTCAATAATGACTCACAGCCAGTGCCACAAAAATCCTGGCTGTCAGAAAAACTGCTGGGTGGCTGACAGGAGTGCAGCTTGCAGGGAACATTGGTTTCTTGTGTCTCTGCTGAAATCACAGCTCGGGGATTGTTCTTCTAGAAAGTGGCCCTACTTAGAGATTCCAGGCACAAGGCAATTACCTGTCTTTCCTTGCTGTAATTAATAGATGTGGTTTTCTTCACAGGCACCGAGGGATGCCATGTTCAGCATGGAATGGACTGCATTGTCCAGAGCCAGGAGATGAAAATTCTATAGGAAATCAGGCCTGTCTTCTGGGAAGATGGATAAACCCCATGGTGTACCAGGAGAGACTGGGATATTCCCCACATCCTGCTAGATCTCTGCTAATCAGGAAAGAGATCCTCTGCTCAGAAGGGAATAAAGGCATCCTGAGGGATAATCCAGCAGAGGAAGCTGGTGGGGCCACAGCCTTCTATCACCTCACAGAATTTGCAGTTTTGTGGGGAGCTAAACCTCAGGAAAAGAGCAATTTCAGTCTTCCTGGATGGCCTGAAGGTAACGGTGCTGCCCTGAGCAATGCAGTTCTGAGCAGCTGCAGGGGTAGGAGCACATTTCTCAGTTATTGGAGCAGGGAATTGTGCTGGGATTGCTGGGCTCTTCCCCCAGCTCTTTGATTTGTGGTGTGTGCAGACCCCTTAATTTGTTTCTGTTTTCCCCATCTGTGAAACTGAGATAAGATCACAGGGGAATTATAAAGTGTGGTTCATTAATGTTTATTAGACAGAGGGAAATCCTTAAATGAATGGCACTGTATTCCAGGAGGACAAAGTTCAAGACTGAAAAGGGGTTGATTAAAACCAAATCTGCTATTCCCAGGCTGGGAGGATAAAAAAAAAAAAAAAAAAAGAGGATTGAAAAACCTTACCTAGCCCTGTGTCTGCCAAAAGCAGGATGTGATTTAAATAAAATCACGCAAACTGCAATTGTGCATGCATAAATGTGTGTCTATTAAAACCATTAAATACTTCTTGGTAAATCCACACCAAAAAGTGTAATGAGGGTGTGTTTGAAGTTTCCAATGTTTATACAATCACCATTAATTGTAAATCACCAGTGGCAACATGACACAAGTGAATTGTGAGGCAATAAATGTGATATTCTCCATAAAGGGGGGTACCAACATGAAATATATTGGCACATTCCACTGGTTTTTGTCAGATTGTTGCAAACCAGCTTATTGAGGGATTTTACAATCCCAGGTTGTTTTTTAGGTTAGACACAGCTGAAGGTGGCAACACTGGGCACTGATGGAGTATCTTCCAAACCTCAGAGTGCACATTCCCAGTGGGGAAATATTTCTCCCATCGTGCCAGAGGAGAAAATTGAGGGAATTTGTGATAATCAGAGTCAGTGGGGTGGCCTGAATTCACTCCTGGTGCAACACCAAATTTACTGTGTGCTTCTTTTCAGTGATAGAGCCTAATGGAGGGTGAAACACCAGCGTGTGAAGGGAGCAAACACTGAGGGACGGGCAAAATACACCACAAAAATCGTGGTTTGGGGAAAACAGGGGAGCTGGACCGTGGCTGGTTTGTGTTCAGTGTTCAGCGCTTGCCACCTTCAGGTCTGCTGTGAATTCACAGACGGTCCTGCAGAGCTGGGTGAGCGCCTTCATTTGTTCACCACAGTGAGTTCTGGGGTTATTAAAGCCCTTAAAAATCAGATTTGTTACCCAGAGTGCAACAAGGTGATAAAGGCACACTCCAGAGAGACATCGATTATTTATTTCAGCCTTGCCAAGCCTGGGTGCTGAGCAGAATCCCACAGATCAGGCACCCCAAATATCAAAACTTTTTTACTCTTTATACATTTTAGCAACCAAAGGACTTAGTGTTCATTTGCCACGAGTTACATATTTGTCTTGTTAATTAGTATTCTATCTTCTACTGGTTAATGATTTGCTTCTGACGCTAATTAGTGCCTTGCTGAGTCTTTCTCTTCTTTGGGGTCAGTGGGTTTCTTGGGTCGGTGGTCACAGAATTACCAGAATTACCTTTTACCCACTTGGAGCTGGGTTGGGTTTATCAGTTTCTTCCTTGGGAGTTCTGCCAGATGTCCCATAAATTTTGCATTCTTTGTGTCTATTACCAGAGGGCATCCTTTTTTTCCCCCCCAAGCTTTGTTAACCTGCCCCTAGGTCTGAGATCACTGAAGCTTGTCCAGCCCCAAACTTTTACAATTCTAACAAATAATTTGTTTTTT